>CM030182.1:10083704-10146204 GCA_017639675.1 Aplochiton taeniatus
ATGATGTACAATCCCTTGACACTCTCTTCCTCTTTCACACAAACACACTCCACACAAACAGTATACCAAACTCTCTGCTCCACGTCAGTAGCAACCAAAGAAAAAGAAACATGGACCTAGTCCCCTGATTAACCTTAGGTCACACTTCCTACATCTTCTCCAATAACAAACCAGATAACATACGGTAACATACACTGTGTGAATGGGCAGCGCAATGCAGTAAAAACACACAACCACAAACCACCCGCCTCCCACGACACAGTGAGCACTAGTCGGCCTTACAGAAGTATTTGAGTGTCTCCTCGATCTGCTCTGTGCTCAGGTCGACCCTGGCGTCCGGAGAGAGGAGGGGCGTGTGCAGCCAGTCATCGTGGTCGTAGCCAAAGACGGTGTCCGCCCGCAGCCGATAGAGAGGCAGCTGCTCCTCCAGAAGACTGATGATCTCAACCTCTGGCAGGTCGGTGCTGTTGCACACATCTGACCCACAGAGAGAAGGGGGAACACGAAGCAATGAGAAGGTTGGCGATGGCAGACGAGATAAATACTACAAATATTGAAAACACGATTTAATAATAATAATCATAATAGTCATTGTAATGTATTGCTATAACCTTTTTCAAAACAAGTTACATACTGTATGTGTGTGCGCAGGTGCTTCACAAACTATTTTGAAAGCAAGTTAGTAACAGCTGAATAAGGATGTAAGTGTGGTAAAACCACACAGTAAAAGTTGCAAAATATAGACAAATTATGGAGATGAATATATTAGAAAGGTGATTAACAAAAACATAGTTATTCACTTACACAGCCAAATATGGCTGATAATGGTGATTGGATTTTTAACAGTGTCATACTTAGATAAATAATACAAAATATTTTAACAATTTTAACAAGAGTTAGCCCATCTTAGGTTTTTGCCAGATCATATGAGCCTTAATAGCAAAACCTATTGTTCATTTAAAATAAGGATCAGGATAAAGAATTATCCATTCAAAATTATAGTGGCAGGCTCAACATTTAGGTTGGAAAACTAAGATTTTTATGAATGGGACATATAATTCACAAACTATTATACAGCATTCATAATATCCATTAGTCTCACGTAGCCATCCCTCCAAATCTGGAAACTTTCATATACAAAAGTGCTCTTCTCTTACCCTTTCAATCTGGAAGGCACGCATTTCATTGGCACTTATAAACATCACTCACTCTTTGGTGAAACCCTCCTCCTTCCAAGACACACCCTCTTCCTGGTTTTGTGTTCCAATACGGAAGAGCACCTAAACAGTAATCCACCTCTGTCTTTTAAGCTCCGCCCATTTCAATACTTTATTGGTTATTTTGAATAGTAAAACTTTGCTAGTCTGCACCTCTTTCATACGGAATTTTCCTGTCAAATTTCCCCAGGCTTTCGAACAAATGTGTAGAAAGCTGGAATCGAGGCTAAATATCCATCAGCAGTGTAAAACGCACACTTAAGATGAACCATTTTATCTCATTCTTACTCACACACAAGTGATGGGAACTTGCACTCACACACACACACACACTCCCAGTTCATACAAACACACACCTGTGATGGTCTCTGCGTCCCTGCAGCCCGGGGGAGACTGATGTGTGGGGGGCTGGCTGGGCTCTGCCTCGCTCACATACTGCTCCTCGCTGAGACACAGGCAGATCTCTGGGTCTAGGTCTGGAGCCGGGGGCTGGGGGGAGGCCGGAGAGGCCAGCTTGGCTACTCTCTCACTGGGGGAGAGAAGTGCTGGCCATGTGCCTTGGGGCCTGGATACCCTCTGAGTTGGTGCCTGGTGGGGAGGAGGAGCTACAGCCACAACAACCTGCTGAAGGGAAGAAGAAGAAGATCAACAGAGAAATGGTGAACGGAATAGGACATGGAGGAAGAGAACAACAAACCAGCGAAAAAGGGACAGGGGGAGAAAGTTGACACACTCACGGTAAAACAAATTCTTTTGTCCAGTATTGTCAGGTCTACCTCTAACCCAACAAAGCTTAACAAAGGGCTGACTCGGCATTGGGCAGCCTGCCAGCCCTCCAGCCAGCCACATGAGTCACAGCACTACCACTGCAGAGGCTGGCTAACAGTATACACTGGATGCAATAACATATCAGATTGCCGTCGGTTCAAAGCTAAAGGGGTGGACATCAAGAGTCATCAGAGTCTCTTTGGTGGGCATACGGACCGAGACGGAGCAGGGTCAAACTGCTGTCAGTCAATCAGTAAAACGAATAGGCTGTTGGGATGAAGCTCCCATCTGCAGCAGTGTTCACTGTAGCGACCTTGCAGCCTTGAGTGGTGCTCCTGGTCAAGATCCTGCAGCATGGTCCAGCCCGCCACTGCAGAATACAGTGATGCACCGTGCACTGGAGTTCACCAGTGGTGAATCCACCTCTGTGTGAAGCTTAGTGAAACGGGGATTCAAGTCCCTGTCAGGGAGACATTTCTAAATATAGACCTGCACATATTAGAGACAGAGGTGCGCATGTGTGTGTGTGTGTGTGTGTGTGTGTGTGTGTGTGTGTGTGTGTGTGCGTGCACACCAATATTGCAGAGCGTTATGCAGTAGATTACATGACCAGGTTGTGCATCTTACATAATAGAGAGAAACCTGGAGGGTGATGAGTGTGTGTTGTTTAGGTTGGATGACTTGTATTACATTATGCTGCAAAAAAAATTATAATATATAAATGTGGTGCGTCATAACGCCCATCTTCAACTCCAAGTAGACACATTGTTCAAAAAATCTGCTATGAGAATATATTGAAATTACAATTCTACATACAGTATGTGCATATCCGCAGAAACAGACACATGCTCACACAGTGTACTTTAACAATAACCTTGAGATGTGGCTACGTTTTCACTTCAGAGCACAAGAATGATCTGGTGTCAGATGGAGAGTGCAGGCCTGGGGATGGAAACCTTGTACAGGCTATTCAGCAGTCTAGTTAAAAACTCACTTCAACATCTTTGATCCCATATGGAAAGAATGTAGGTTAAATTAGTTAAATTATAGTTACATTGTAGTTACAATGGAGCGATGGGGCTAAACGTTCATTAAAGATGAACTACACTCATCGAGTCCACCTCCAAAAAAAACGGTCTCCCATTTCAAAACAAGACACACTGAACTTGTAATGATCTGTCTTTCTTATACTGAAGACAGGATTGTCCATTTGTTTGCTATGATAGCTGCATAGTCCTCTGTAGAAAATGAAAGGAGCTTGGAGGTGGTTTGGTGGTCCAAGGGGAAGTTATTATAGTGTGAAGTGACCTATCTGTGCAAATTAGATTAATGCAAAGTAACCTGCTTTGACTGAACTAGCTATAGGCCTATAACTTTTAATAGGATGAAGGTGGTCAGTATGTGGTCAGATTTTGTATTGCTTATTGCAAAATGAGATATTGTGGGCTATCTCACACATTTTATCATCGTTAATTGTAGTTCATCTTCATAACCTCTCATATCTTCTTCACTGCCAATGTAACATAACGTATTTCTGTGTTGAGGGTGTGACTGCAAGCTACATCCGAACGTGGCACGTCACGGATGCGCCTCGAAATTCATAAACAACATAAATGTGTAGCTTTCTAAATAATGAGTATGCAGTAAGATTAGATGATATGTTTAAATGGACTATATTGTTAGGAATCGAATGTATGTTACATGGCACATTGTTGAATTGAAAATACTTACTCACAACACGGCAGTAATTTATCCAAACAGTCGCATACAGTAGCCTAAGAGATTGCCTTTTTTAGGCAGAACGTTTCAATAAATCCGTGACACCGCGAGCTGGTTAACTATATGATGCAAAGAAAAGGCCGTTATTTTACCCGTAGTAAAAGGCGTAAACAGAAGGTCATCGGCTTTTTTCAGCAGTAGTTCCCTAGCCCGAAGACGGTTTTATTATAAAATCTTGGTCTAGATCCACTAAGTGACGACCTGTGGGCATTGTTCAAGGTCACATTTATCGCTAAACTCGCTTCTGAAACAACCCACTCTCCCTTCCCTAAAGCCATTTCCACACTAGCTGTCCGGCAAAAAACGCTGTCATCGAAACACCGGGAGAACAGTCAGTGACGTCACTATATACAACATCGACAGCAGAATAAAATAAAAAGGGTCAATCTGTTCATGGTTTTCATTGGTATTTTCATAACTCGGACGTGTAAACAGGTGTATGTCTTATTGTGTGTGAATGATAAAGGGGAATAGAGAGAGAGGGCAAGTAAGAGAGAGAGAGAGAGAGAGAGAGAGAGAGAGAGAGAGAGAGATAAAGAGACAGAGACACAGAGTGAGATCTGATGGTCTTGTGAGCGCTGCTGTCTGGAATGGATGAACTGAGTTCAGGACACAGAGGCATCATTGTCTGAAGATGGTTGCTGCCTGTTCCTTTCAAAAGAGCTTCTTCTGTACATCCTCATTTTGGCCTATTCCCCTCCCCTCAATTTACACATGACAGGAGGGTGTAGGCCTGGGGGTGATGATAACTAGGTCTAGGCTACCAAATATCCTTGAAAAAAGTGAATGTAAGCATTTAACAACTTTTTTTTTATGTAAGCCCGCTTGGGTAGGTTCCGCGCATACAACCCATGGCATCGGGCTGTGCTTTTCAGCTTTTATTTACTCTCTTTCACAGGTTGGCACAGGAAGCTAATTAGCAACATTTTCCATTAAGTAAAAAATATGCTCAATCGAGTAAGGCTACGGCCTAAAATGTTAAATGTGAGAGGGAGTTTGATATAGGAACAAAATGTCATAATGCTTGTCCCTCCAGTACTAGAAACGAACACAAGATGTCGGCATAGAACCTCCAGAGAAGCACACAGGCTCAGATACTAGTAGTATTCTCGTGAGTTGTTTGCTAGACAGAAAGCACAACCATTGGTCTTAGCTCGGTTACTCGTCGTTCCTCGGTTTTGTAACCAACCCATAATAGCATGTGAAGCTTTCTTTACAAAACAGTGCATGATGCTTTGACTAGGGTGCGCTTGTATTCCAGCCAGAATAGAATTTTGAGGGAATAAGCTTAGGAATTGTGCGTTTTTGTTGCGCTAATTTAAATCATTTTAATGATATTGCACGCTCGTTGATAACTTATTTCGTACAATAGTAAACGGCTTACGAATACAACACAATTTAGCTAGGCGACAAATGGACTATATGCTCATCTTGAACCCACGAGCGCTTGTTTTGTCAAGGATACATTTTGGAAAATGCATTGCAACTTAATATTGACATAAAGAAGCATGTAGAGAATCCAAGATACAGACTTGTATTATTTTGTGTGCAGTGTCAATTACACTTTTGCTTTCCAAAAGGATAAAACTAGGACATTGTCTGGCACGTGGCAATTGTATCCCTTGTTTCATGTTTACCTTCTGTGTTAGGCTCTTTTTAGTCACTGCTTTTCTTTGTTTTTTTCCGTCCTAGTGGAATCTAGGCTCACTTATTGGAAAAATAGTAACACTCATAGCTTTTTCTGATTATTTCTGTCATACAATAGTCCATCAATTATTGATCATGCATTTCGACCAGATCCTATCGGCGGTTGGAGGCTTTGGAAAGTACCAGAAAATTCTTTATGTTTGGATCTGTCTCCCCCAAATACTTCTGGGCTTTCATATGATGGTGAGCGTCTTCACCGGAGCCACACCACCTCACCACTGCCGAGTGAGCCACAGCTTTGCCGACACGAATTCCTCCCTTTCCGCATCGATCAGCCTAAAGCTCAACCTCAGCATCCAACCTGACCCACAGGCGGACTCATCCTGCTTCTCCACGGACAACATTTTCCAAGAAAACCGAACGGCGCGTTCTCCTTGTGAGCATGGATGGGTTTACAGCACAGATATTTTTCAGAGTACCACGGTCACAGAGGTAGGTAACGTAAAACAAAAACAATTCATCTTCTATTGGTAGTGAACTGCAGACATGTGTAACATTTACACCAAATGCACGCCATAGCACCAATGACATGGAAACACCTGCAGCTCTTGGAACTCAAACACGCTTTTAATCATTTTGCATATCCAATGCAAACACCTTATCTATCTTAATTTACATGGTTAAAGCTGGCTTATCGTCTTTTTTTGTTCTCTTTCTCGTTTACACACTGTCTCTAACTCTTGGTTCCCTGTCTCCCACTTCCACCAGATCTTCCTACACTCCTTGCCTGTCCCTTTCCTACTATCCCAGATCCATACCCCCACGTGTGATTTGTCCCCTCTCTTTGCTAGACTCATTTCATTCCTTTAATGCCCTACTTCCTTCCTTACCCAGTGGGACTTGGTGTGTGACAGAGCTGTGTACAACAGTCTGAGTTCGTCTGTCTACATGTTTGGTTTGCTGGTAGGAGCTGCACTATTTGGAGCCATGGCAGATAGGTATGTGTCTGATTAACGTTTGAACATGAATCTTCTCCTTTTTCAAGCCCAACTCATGGCTGCTTCCAATGTAACCCAGATAGACACTCACAGTACAGCTCTTCAACATACGCACACACATACAGTCAGACACACAACCAATAATGTTCACACTCAAAAGCGCTCTCCCACAATAAGATCTATGCATCTTTCTCTCCATCTCTGTCTCTTTATCTCTCTCTGTTCTGTCCACCCATCTATCTGTGTGTCTCAGATATGGCCGCCGTTTGGCCCTGCTCCTGTCCATAGGCCTACAGACAGTGTTTGGCGTGGCAACTGCGTTTGCTCCCAATTTCCCTATCTACGTGTTGCTACGCTTTATTGTGGGCACCACCATATCTGGAGTCATCATTAACGCCTTTGTACTCGGTACACATATACTCTCACTCACATGTTCAACACAAGGATTTATATGCATTTCGTATGTCACAATATTATTGAATTGTATCTGTACACCTGATGTTGTTTGTACGTGTCAAAGTCCAAATATATGATAATACTGACGATAAGTATTCAGTTCTTTACCTGTAGGTTTCTTGGCCTCATTTTGCTATGTGCTATGATATAAAGGATAAAACAATAATTTCTCCAAATATGGCATTACATCAATCAATCTGCCACTCATTAGCCTGTTTTTATTTCTGTCCCATCCCAGAACACAAACCCTTCCCTCCTATTTAGCTCCAAACCACTACCTTACTGTAACCCAATCCGCATCCTACACCCCCCTACCTCCCACACCCCTCCAAACCTCCTCACCTGTCCTACTCCTTCCTCCCCTACGTGTCCTCCCCTTCAGGCACAGAGTGGACATGCACCCAGAAGCGCATGTTGGCTGGTATAATCACTGACTACTTCTTTGGCCTGGGCTACATGCTGTTAGCGGGCGTGGCCTACCTCATACGAGACTGGAGGAAACTACAGCTGGCTATATCAGCGCCTGGCTTTTTGCTTATCTTCTACATATGGTGAGAAGAGGACGTGTCCTCACCGACTCTCTCTCTCTCTCTCTTTCTCTCTCGCTCAAAGCATGCAGACCCTCACACACAAACGTAAAGTACAAACTCAGATTGAGAGATACATTTTCAATTGCAACTCTCTTGATATTTTTATCGTATCCTTTCTTTCTGGTTCTATTTGGTCATTTTGGTTGTTTGTGTTGCTCGTTTTCTCTCATGATTCTCCTTACTCCCCCTCTCCCCCTTCACTCAGGGTGGTCCCTCAGTCAGCCCGATGGCTGGTGGCAAATGACAGAAGAGAGGAAGCCATTGTCCTCCTGCGGAAGGCAGCGCTAGTCAACGGCCGAACGTTACCTCCTTCCGTCCAGGTGCCCCTCACATCCTTCTCCTGTTGCCCTGTGTGCTAGGTCTTGTACGGATTGCAAACACTATTCGAACCCAGTCAAGTTTATTTGTGCAAGTTTTTAGATCCTGTGAACTCTCAACATTTTGTGTGTGTGTGCGTGTGTGTTTACCAGATTGAGAGGTGTGACATGAAAAGCGGAGGAAAGCGAAGTCACTCAGCCGTAGACCTGGTGCGAACACCTCAAATGAGGAAGAGGGCTTTCATTTTGTTCTATGTCTGGTATGTCAAGGCGTTGATTTTGATACCATTTAGAATAAAGGATGGAGTGATTTTTATTGTCAATCTTATTGTTTGCATCTCTCCGCCCCTTTCCCTGTTCTGTCCTCCTCTCGTCCCCCATACCCTCTCTTTCTCTGCATTTTTAGGTTTGTGAATGTGCTTGTGTATTACGGCCTTTCCCTGGGAGTGTCCACGCTGGGGACCAACCTTTACCTGACTCAGTTTGTGTTTGGATTGGTGGAAATCCCTGCCCGTTCACTGGTTCTCCTGTTCCTCCCGTGGAGCCGCCGGCTTTCCCAGAGTGCATTCCTGGCCATTGGTGGAGTTGCCTGTTTGCTCACACTCACTATTCCTGAAGGTACAAAACCTAAGTAGTATCAGTTTGAGGACCAGTATCAGAATATATCCAATGACGAGTCAACAGAGTTCTTTCCCTTCCTTTCCCTATTACTTGTCCTCTTTCCCTTGGTCTTTCCTTGCTAGCCCTCTCTACCGACCCGTCTCTAGTCAACATCTCCGTTATTCCCTCCGCATCTCCTAATTCCACCAACCGCTTTTCCTCCCCAGATCATTCCAATCTAAGGACCGCTCTAGCCATGGCGGGGAAGTTTGGCATCACAGCCTCCTTCGCTATTATTTATGTCTATACAGCGGAAATATTCCCCACTGTACTGCGGTACGTACACAGCGCTTGCATGGGAGTGTCTTTGAATGAAGTTCACTAGTATCGTACATAACAAAGGCCCCCCCCCCTCCCCCCGAAAAAAGCCTACGACCCATAACACCGTTGTATGTATGTGTTTGTGTGTCAACAGGCAGACAGGTATAGGTGTGTCCAGTATGTTTGCCAGGATGGGCGGCGTGTTGGCTCCTATCATCAACATGCTGCACAGCCGGAGCCCCTCCACGCCCATGATCATCTTCGGCTTGGCCCCGATCCTGGGGGCCGTCCTGGCCCTGGCACTGCCTGAGACCGCTGGTCGACCTCTTCCTGACACGGTGGAGGACGCGGAGAACTGGGACAACAGGTACCATGACTCCCCCAAGGAGCGGGGTAGCGTACTGTATGTTCACCCAAAAATAATGGTGCAGATGAAGATGTAGAGAAACTGTAGGAAACTGGAGGGTACATGGAAATGGGAACGTGAATAGAACTTAATATACACTCTTTCTTACAATCCTTAATGACCTTAATGAGGTTCTACTTACATCTTACGTTACGTACCATTGGTCTTAATTAAATGTGTTCAAGACTCACAAGTTTCTCCATGTGCCTTGAAAGGTGGGTTGTGGTTTCCTTTCCAGCACTCCAACAAAAGAGAAGCCAGATAAATTTGAGAACACAAGCCAATCAGGGGGCAGCACAGAGGAGCAAGAGCTGGAGCGCCTAGCAACCCGGTCCTGACAACGCTGGCCCGCAACCCTCGTACCGACGTCCGACCAGATCAATATGTACACTCACATGTACTTTGTCATTCACGCTATGCAATATCTCATACATGTCATCATGTATGTAATGCAAACTCAATATAAAAGGTCTATAAGCACTATGCAATCCAAGCCTATGAGTTGACTTTTGACACACATACACACATACAAAGAAGGCTATTCTACCCAGCTGCCATAGTAAATTATCCTCCCCATTCCTCAGATGAATAAAAGCACAACCTTTAAAGGTCTTTAATGCATTTGTAGTTAAGGTTCTTCTTGAGTGAACTTGAAAACTTGAGTGATATTTTGAAAGTGGTCACGTGAAGCACTTTAAACGCTTTTCTTGATATATGACATTGGACATATTTGGCCTTTCTATCCTCACAGATTTGGACAGAATAATTAGAGCATTCGAGGGTCTCTCAGACACGATGCTGACTGGACGGCTTGCTGCAGAGAAGGCCTTGGTCAAAAGTCATCAGCAGTCATCAGCAGTAGATCAAACTTACACATCCGCTCAACGTCACAACAGTTGGGATTCTGACTGCAAACACTTTCTAGAAGACTGTTGCCATAGGGTAGTCATTGTGTATACTAAACAGCTGGTTTCATAATGTCTTCAAACAAATACGAATAGTGCATTGTAGAACGTTCCTATGGACTGTTATTGTGAAGTTATACCGATGGATGGCATGTCAGTGTCATACCTATTTAGCATTTTGTATGCAGTGTTTGTACAATCCACTGCTCTTTTCCTACTTTTTTCTATTTCCTCTTTCTCAAGGTAGGAGAAATACAACTGCCAAAGGAGATTGCATGCACTTTTCCAACTTTTTTATATGCTTGAGTGCCCTATGTACTGTAGTGCAAATGTAGCGTGAATGTACTGTAATGCTAACATAACACTACATAGCACTGTAGTTTGTAGTGTTTTTTATTATAATAATTAGATGTGTCTGGAATTGGTTAGGCCAGTGATAATGTGGGAGACTACTATGAACACGTTTTAGAGTAGTTTGGGTTTTAGCACTAAGGGCTTGCCAGGTTGTGAAACGACCTGCATGGGCTGCATGTTCTGTCCACACGTTGCTTGACTTATGTCAAGCTGGTAAATTCATTGATTATGTCAAAGGTTATGCATTTATAACAACTTTTAAATTTAAAAATCATCTTTGATAAACATAGACATGTTTGTCTATTTTTTGTAGAAGTACTGTATGTATGAGTGGGTGTGTTGAAGGGTAAACCTGTTACTATTTTGCATGTGTGTAGGTAAGCATGTCCCATTGCTGCCCACAGCATGCGCAGGTATAATGATGTTCATAGGCATAATGTCACAATAACGCACCAAACATCAGGTATAAAACAATCCACAATTTTATTCTGGTGATTTCGGACAACAGTGAACGTTTATCCAGAGCTGAGCACAGGCGTGGGTGTGTGTATAGCAACGTGTGTTTTGTACAAATAACGAAGGCACAAAACATGTCAGCTATATACAAAACAATAAACATTTCGAAAAAAACGTGCCTCGAAAAGCCTGTGTTTCATTGCACAACACCTTACACACTTTAAGGCTAAAATTTACATTGTTTCTTGGATCAATACAACCACCATCACACAACCTAGCAAACCTTTTAAGTTCAGTACTCTCTCAGACAATCTTTACAAAGGGGCATAAAGACAACATCAATTTTGTGCATTCATGGCAGTAATGATGTGTGTATGTATGTGTTAAGACATCGTAACATATGTAGCATCTGTAGCAACGCCACAGTTGTTGTCTTTCATTGACATGAGTATGTAGCCGTCGTTACCCCAGTAGGTGGACCAGGAGTTCTTCACTAACCAGTAGGGCTCCCCCTTCAGGACGCCGTAGCCCACTGCAAGCACAGCATGATCCAGGTCCTCAGGGGTATTACCTAGAAAAAGATGAGACTATTTTAGTCTTTGGGAGTGCGTAAAATTGATTTTGTGAAATAGTGTGTGTGTGTGTGTGTGTGTGTGTGTGTGTGTGAGTGAGAGTGACAGACTCACCACATGCAGGCTCATAGTAAACCCCATTACTGTAGAAGACAAAGGATCTGTGAGAAGCGTCGATGCTAACAGCCACAGGTCCATTCTTAAACAGCGCTAGTTTGAGGGCCTCGCCGCTGCCTGAGGTCACATTGGTGTAGCTCTGAATACGTGCTGTCAACTGGGACGAGTTCAAGTGGCAGAGACCATTCTACGGACCACAGACAAACGGTACCTTAGTGAAGAACTCCGGGAGGCCAATGAAGACGGTGGGTTGAGGAGCCATTGAGAAATCTATAAAATCCTGGACAGGTCCTGGAGCATGTGTGTGTGTGCGTGTGTGTGTGTGTGTGTGGACTAGGTTCCCAGGTGTGCTTCTCACCATGCCCATATAGGCGCCGTAGGTCTCGGTAGTGGCAATCCCTCCATGCTTCATGATCCACTCGTAGCCCCTCCACTCCTCTCCTCCGTCACAGCCATTGTTGCCAAATCCCCAGGAGCAGTCCACCAGCATCTGCTGGGACAGGACCTGCAGAGAGCCCGTCTGAAAGAACAAAGACCCACAGCGTGAATTTTCATTCCCTTCTCAAGCTAATTAGAAATCAATGCCCGCTAACTGCATGCAGCGAGATGAAACAAAGCAATTCCAAAAATAGCCTGCATAATTATTATTTTGAAATCTGTATTCCCACGATACAGCATAATACATTTTCCTCAACATAAACTGGTTCCACTTCTCCTTATCCTTGTTTCTGAATCTCCTAGCCATTGTCAAGGACTTTGATTTGAATGCGGGGTTGCACCCATCCCCTTAGTCCTCACACAAGGACCACAGAGCTTGACAAGGTTGGCCACAAAACACACGGGACAGACGGGTGATACACGGACAAGGCTAGCTGCAATCAAAAGCTAAATACACCAGACAAGTCGTAATAGCCACCTAATGCTAGTGTAGTGTAGTGTGAGGAGCATGAAAAAGTAAGAGAGCATTCATTTTCATTAATCTGTATCACTTACTATGAACAGTTTTTCCTATTTCTCGTTTCGATTTACTTTGATTACATTTGAATGTATTCTAGTAGCTTTTTGCACCGTATTATTTTATTATCAATTTATTTAGTATAAAAAGACAGGAGCCAAATAGGAATAACCCATTTCATAAGAGTGCAGTATTACCTTTGGGACCTGTATTCAACAACTGAACAGGAGGTGAGGTGGGAGCCGGTGGCAGCCATGGTGCCTAAGGGCAGCCTTGCTAGTGTCTTCATGATAGATAAGAGATGCACTTCTAGCAGTGACAGTGGAAAACACATTTCTTGGAAAAGGAACAGTGTCCTATTCCCAATACGGTGTAAGGAAATGTGCTTACAGGAACAGCTACAGTGCTGGGTAGTGAGTGACATTCAGTGACTCCTCATTTCTACATGCTTTTGACAGGCTATAAAACCGACCCCACAATTATATATGGCAGCCAGTGCTGTATGGGCATAGGATGTGCCACACTGCTGACACAAACAAAACACCAAACTGTAGAGGATCCTAGAATTGTTAGCGAAGTTAGTTACCTTTTGTAAAAAAAAAAAAAAACGTTTTATTGTATGTTACCTTTTCTTAATTGTCTGTTCATTAAATCAACAGACCTACTTTGGTCTTGCTCTTCTAAGCCCTGCCTATAGATTTAGTCTTGGGTGATCTCAAAACCGACCTCTCTAGTCCAGTCTGGAATCTAACCAGATCGGAATCAAAAACAAAATTGAGGTGGACGAGTCCAGTGCAAGGCAGGAACCAAGTGTAACAGGGACTGCTCTATAATGATCATTTCCACTTCAGCTGTGTCTACGGGTTGCTAAGTGGTTGCTGTGAGGTCAGGGAGAGGGGGAACGTGATTGGCCCCCAGGTGAGCAGCTCTGTTTGTGAACCTGCCTATAGGAACGGGACACGGCACCAATTTGGTCGGACCCTGCTGCTGGGCCACGCTCACTTCCCATGTCCTGGCAGAGGGACAAAGAGCGACTGCTGCGGCTTCACAGCGTCAGTCCAACCCCTCTCCCAACCTCCACATACTTGCCCCATGGGAGTCCAGTCCAGAACCTTAAACTTAGGGACAATTTTCCCCTTAATTGCTCTAAAACCCTTGTATATGTAACTTGTCTGCATACAGGAATGGCTCTTAATGATTTCCAGTCACCTCCAGTCTACACTGGATCACAGCACCCAACCACATCAGCAAACTCGCTCTTGTCAATCAATAAATGTGTCGCTAGTTGCCTTTAGCACAAGTCAAAGTGAGTTTGAATACATGTAGAAAGGAGACCAGGGAATTCAGGCCTCTCTCACTGGGGCGCAATTAATCTCCATAACAATCCTGTTGTACATTGGGATCGGGTTGCTAAGCAACATGGGCAGAGTAGTGTCTTCAGGTCAAGTATCTACAGTCAATAAAATGGAGACAAACGGGATCAACGCTTATCACTCTAAAGTCTGAGTGTGACTACATTGAAGAATCAAATGCTGTTTCATTCGATCCCTTCCTTGAGGCAACCACAGGGTAGCCTTCGAGTATAAATCTGAACATGTCCACTCACTGGCAGAAAGAATAGCACATCTGATAGAAACCTAACTTTTGATTTCTCAGTTGAATTTTTCTTAATTTACATCCCTAATCTGCATGCACTGTGTCCGACCCTAATGTTTCTTTTAAGTATTTCAAACAACCAAGACAAATACACACATTGGAAGTCTTTTTAAAAACACAGAAATCAAATCCTGAGAGAAACCTGCGTCTCAAACGTAAGTAAGCAAGCAATGATCCATATTAACAGGGTCTGAATCTTCAGGGGGCGGCTGTCAGTAGTGTGTTTTCACCTTCAGGAAGAGAGCGCCCTCTACTGCCCCCGTAGTGGCAAAACTCCAGCAGGAACCACAGATTGCTTGGTCCTTTACTGGCGTCACAGCACCTTCAATACACACAAGCAAATAAACGCATAAATAGCCCTTTACTGGGGCCACACACACACACACACACACACACACACACACACACACACATACCGTAGAGCCTCCAGTCCAGGGAGTCAGGCACCTGTACTCCTGCGTAGAGTTGAGTGGGGAAAGGAAGCCCCTTGTTGGGCGTCTTGCCTTGTCTCCTTCCCCTCATCACAGACAGCTCGGACATGGAGCGGTCCGACAGAGAGTTGAGCGCGAGGGAGAAGGACAGACCAGCTCTGTTCATGGAGTGGACATACCTAAGAGGGACGAGATATTATTTAAAACACTGCATGAAGCAGCTTTCCCCTTCTTCTGAGTAGAGGATTCATATGAAATAATGAGGGGAGTGCCTCTGGAAAGCGTCACGCCAGGCTAATGAGCAGAACCCAGAGTACATTCACCCCCCTCACCGAAGGTTGTGCACAAACGCATGTTCCCTCTTCTCGTGCTCTCTCTCGTCACTGTAAGAACGCTGGAACTTCTCCTTGAAGTGACCAAACAGACGCCGTGATTGGCCAGAGGAGGAAGTGTGGATCAGATCTTTCATGGGGTTGGCCAAGATGTGGTGCTCCACCCCGGGACCAGGAAATCCTCCACAACTCATTCCTAAATAGAAAAAAAATATTTATTTTCCTTACAATTAGATACATATTTCATTGTATTGATATGACACCGACATAACCCCTCCCCTTTCCAAATACATCTTCACTTGAATTTTTTCTAGGTTTGCTGTCTCTACCCACTTCTCCTTTAATTGTTAGCCTGTAAGATTTGCTCCTGCTTCCACCTCATACAGCCGTAACCCTGCTTTCATCTTCCCACTTTACAGATTTGTTTGTGCGTTAAGTTTGATATGAGGTCTTAAGGAATGAACACACCTTCTGGGAGGGCGAACACTTTGGGGTCGACGCTTGAACTAAACTCCTTGTAATCCACCAAGTACTTGTCGTAGTGGGAGCCCAGCAAGGTGTTGTAGCCCATCATCTCATAGTGGAGGGCTGTGGCTGGCTCAGCCTTGCCACCATCGCCCTGCTCTGGCCGGGTCAGCCACAGTGTGTAGGTGTTCTTCTTGTTTCCTACGGTGGTCACGTTCTGCCAAACCTCGCACAGGGAGCCTCCAAAGTACTCCATCCTGACAAACTTTAAAATGCCAACAGCAGTCAACAAATGGGTGATATGATGGTGAGAATGCCAACTCAACAACGCTTCAAACAGAAACCAAATTCACAGACCTGGAAACCTTGGACATCTGGTAGTGTTGCCTGAGGTGTGACCTGCTCAGTCTGGGTTCCATTGACCTGGAAACACTTCATCAAGTTGAGTTCTTCCTCTGTGGTCTCAGGAGAGATCTTGTAGGACACGCCCCATGGCTTTTCAGCCCCTAACTGGTATGTTGACACCTGGCCTGAGTGCAACAAATAGGACAGTCGGACAGTCTCATAAAAATCATCCTCATAGCCTCTAGTCTTCTATCCTCCATTTTTTTCAGGCAACTTCAGCAAGAGGAAGTAGCCACAAACACCATGGCCGATAATAAATTGTACTCTGTACAATCGTGTAATCTCAACCTGCCTTGACATGTCACAACCGAAATATAATACTGAGATGTTTGTTTTTTTCAATCACAAGTTAAATAGAGAGAGTACTGCAATGAGTTTCAGTATTCAGTATTTAATTCAGTAACTGCAAATGTGATAGATCTTGAAAAGAAAGACTTGAATATTGGCTGGAAGACAAAGAAATTAAGTAATGTTGGCATTCAGATTGTGAAGTGGGGCTGGAAAGTCAATCTGGATCTCGATTTGTTTTCAAAGCATAACCATGTGGGGAAGCATATTTTGGGGCTTAACTGCGCTTTATTTAAAGATCCAAGTGCCCAAGGATTTAAAATGGTAATTATACACAATAGAAGAAGCACCGCTTTAGTGTCAGTTAGGGTTTATGACATGAATCACAAGACGTATCCGCTGGCTCAGCACTTTCGTTTCGTTTCCTTTCGTTTCCGAATGGATGAATCTCCTAACGGATTATTTTACGGTCTAGTCAATGTGCCCGACACAATAGCTTCTTAGTTTCAGATCAGTAATTCGATGTCTAAAAACTAACACTTAGGGAAAAGAGGCACTTATGTATGGGTTGAGAGGATGTGTTACCATGGTAATAGTCTATGCGGCTGGACTTCCCCGCCAGGTCAAACCAGGCTTCAAATGGCTCCTTAATCTCAGCATACGGTAAGGAGATCACACCTGTTGGACAGGTGAAATGTCACTTATTGATTTAATAATCAATATACAAAATCAAATTTTTTTTACGTTTGTATGATAAAGGGTAGGAAAAGAAGTGTGCTCACTCACCTTTGACATGGTATGTCTTCCCAAAGTCTGGCAAAGAGGGCAGTGATTTTCCCTCTATGGCTAAAAAGGAAAGAAAATGTGCCATCAAATACAAATAAGAATTTTGTTTTGCAAAAGACTTAAATTGACATTCAAGGATAATTCAAAGATATCTGGAATCTATCCTAGCTGAGCAGCAGGCAGATTGGTATCTGTTTACCAGGGTCTGACAGTCAATGTCCTTGAAGTCAGATCACGTTACTGTGTATTGAAATAGGTTGAAACATACGGAATCCACTATCGTCTGGCCTATACCCGATTAGCATCGTTCTTCTGTTTATGTCGTCAAATGGGAGTAATCTATGATGAATTCGTTAATGATAGACCTCCTGATTATATTTGTTCAGTAGGCTAAATGTAGACATATTAACTTATTTTAAAACACTTATGCCAGCACATTACTTTACATGAGACAAAATATAAAGAGCATAACAAGAAAAAAAAAACATTATACAGTTTAAACAAAATCGTCTAACTTACCTATTACAGTCCACACAAAAACAGCTGTTATTTGCAAAAGCCTCATGGTTTAAATTTGGACGACACACAGAAAATGTCTAAAAACTAACAATAAAACAATTATTGAGCTAAACATACAGGTCGAAAGAACACAATTTAAAACATGACCGCAACCCAAACTGAGCTTTAGACAACAAACAAGCAGCTGTGTATGTTCTCTACAATTGAATAGCACATGCACTGAACCAATCAGAGGGCGGTTTGGAAATCTGTGCTCCAATGTGATCGTCGGCAAGGGGAAGTGAATTATGTGGGAACGTGATCATGTGATTTGTGTCATATGATGAAGTCTTACACTTTGTACTTTGCTCGCTTAGCTCAATAGTATTGAATGAAATAGCGTTGAATATCCTTAATATCCACAGTATGGAGTTTGTATTTGAAAAAATTAAAAATACGATTTTCTATACACGTTGCCCCTTTGCCAAATTGTGCATTAGTTACTCTGCGAACGAGCTTGGTAACAACAGGACTCAGCACTAGGTGTCAGTAACTCACGGAGAAAGGCTTACCATCAATGCCACCACGTCCTGCTCAGGGAAATATGTGCTCTGTTATGTAAACCATAGAGCCATCATCTGAAACTTTATACATTTCAGACAGGATAGGGCAGGCACAGTCATTGGCCTAAAAATAAAGGGCATGCGCCCCTACCGTTTTACCCTTCCATTCACAAAGTGCCTGCCTGAATGGTGACTTATGCTATGAAAGTATGTTTTTAACATAAACAAAAAAAGCCTATTTTCTGTTATGGGCCATATGCATCACATTGGCTGTGCATGGCCCTGCTCTAGGCTGTGGGTAGGACCCTGAACATTTTTACAGTTTTCTGAATATCTCCACAGTTTACCTGAATGTGGGTGATTACTTATTGTGTTAGGACGGATTACCGTAGCATAAGCACTGTAATGAGCCCATTGAGAATATTTAATGAGAGTGTGCAATACAGATTCATGGAAACTTTAAGCTAGGTTGTATTTGCCCTGGACTCATTCTGTCAGCTAAATTTCAAGGCACTAACTCAAGTCATGAGATAACACTGCAACAGCTGAACAGGCAACAGTATAACACTCACCGGTGTGTTTGCATGTGTATGTGTGTGTGTGTGTGTGTGTGTGTGTGTGTGTGTGTGTGTGTGTGTGTGTGTGTGTGTGTGCGTGCGTACGTGTGTGTGCGGATGTGTGTGTGCGCGTGCGTGCGTGTGTTTGTGTGCTCAAATGCCACACACAATAACAGCTGAGAAAAGAAAACGAAAAACAGAGTCAGCACCTTTGAATGTGCAGAAGGGCTTTGTCTAATAAATGAAGGGTTGCTGCTCACTCCTTTTTGCAGGATTTGCAGGAAAGTGTTAACCATTATATTTAAATAGTGCTATCTTACTAGTAGCAAAGGGGCGACACTGTAGTGACCTTAGAGGTCTGTGTTTGTGTGTATTAGGGACATTGAGTTCCTGTTTATGATCAACTCTATTGCGTCAGAGTCTCAGCCATACACACACACACACACACACACGGACGCACGCACACTTCAGACACACAGCAAATGCATTTATGGAGACAGCTGTGAATCCCCTTGCAAGTTGAGTTTTTCATCACACTCTCCGTGCTGTTCAGCCATAAATACACGCTCACACACGCTCTATAACACGCATACAGTTTGCTGTAGGCTATAAATACTTAGGATAATTGAACAAGTTCAACAAACAACAGCAATATCATTTTAAACTAGAGGTGCGGAGATGAAGGGAAGGGGTTGTAGGAGGATTCTTTAACCAATAAGATAAAAGATTAATGAATATGATTACACCCATACACAAGGTTTATTGCTTGACAACATGGAAAGTGTTATATAATAACCACAAAATACATTGTTCGTGTACATGAACAAGACACGGGGTATAAATATATAATATCTGTACTACATGAGAGTATTAATGTATCTCACAATTACACCAAACAAACACATATTCACATATTCTCTTACACAGTCTGTCCACGTGGGCAGATTACATTTTTTTGCCTATCAGAACGCACACACTCATGCACGTTCACAGAAACACGCGCGCGCACACACACACACACACACACACACACACACACACACACACACACACACACAAATCTAATGTAAAAACAAAATTGCGATTTACACCAAAACAGGGATCAGGAGTCCAGATTCCGCTCCTATGAATAATCTCTCCCTCATTCCCTACCTATTCCGCTACAGTCAGAAATTCTCCTTTCCGTATCTTGAGTCCCATTCTCAATCTCAGTTTCGCCTCGTTGCTACTTTACAACAACTCAAATCACTCAAACCACAATCGCATTTGCATCTGCTGTATGTGTCCAACACTTCAACGTTTGGAAGTCAAAAGAGAGGTTGGGGGAAATCCTCCCAAATCCAGCCCGAGAGCTTCATCTGCACGTCTTCTGTCGACCCTTAAGGTGCACTGAGAAAAGACCGGAATACTGGAACAGTCCATCTATCCCATGGCTCGGCACACGGGCTAAAGGTCCAGGGTTTAAGTGTGACAGGACAGTAAGTAAGTTATACACTGAGTGAGAAGGTCGTTGGGCCAGAGCTAGAAGCCGAGAGTCCAGCTTTCCCAGTGAGGGGGTCAGTGTCACAGTCCTAGTTCCCAGAGCTCTGTACTTGTGCCACAGTCACGGTCAGCTTGCTGAGACCAGCTCCCAGCTTCTCCTCTGCTCCTTCTGCTCGGTCGCCTGCAAACACCACACACACACACACACACACACACACACACATACACACACACACACACACACACACACAATGTATATTTTTTTAACAGACAAATAAAATGGATACAAACAAACCACCACCACCATTTAGCGAAGAGTGACTCGCCGACACACACCTCTTTCCTGGTCACAGTCTGGGGAGGAGGCCCCACTACATTGGCTGCGATCGCCCAGGAGAGGGGAGGCGTGTCCAGAGCCACAGATCGAGTCAAGGTCGTGCGAGCCACAGGCGCTGGGCAACTCCAGAGCCCCGGGACAGGAAGCGGAGAGGAGGGAGGAAGAGGAGGCGGAGAGATGTGGGCAGGGGGTGCAGAGGGAGGAAGAGGGGTAGGCCATGTCCCGAGGGGTGGGAGGGTGAGGGTGGGAGGAGGAGCCTGGGGTCACGTCTACAGGAGAGGTGGTGGAGGGCGGGACGTCTGTCTCTTCCTCCGAGCCGGCACTGGCACTGCCCTCCTCATCAAACGTCACAGACATCACTGATACAGACACATGGGTGCAAACATAAATCAACATTTTCATAATGGCCTTTACCATCAGAAACGATTGAGAGTTCAATACTACTAATAATACTAATAATTTGTGACACTGTAATACAGAGGGGTTGGGGTTTGTTACAAATGAAAAGTTATGTATTTCATTATTATTATTATTATTACTAGCTTATTATGTATTATAATAGGCTTTGGGGAAAATATTGTTTTCCAAATGTAATTTAGCACCAATGTGGTCATGTTAGACAAGATGATGGGGGTGTTTCAGGGATCCCAACTGTGCTCCATTTCAATTCCAAATGGCTCCGGTGCGAATCCGTAAAAAAAAGAAATCTCTCCTAAGATGACACTCACTTGACAAACCATCGGATTCCATCTTGAAGTTGGCGATATCTTCGTTCCCGCCCTCCGCTCCCACGCCCCTCTCTCTCATTCCCATGGAGAGGGAGCGTCGCCGGGCGTGGATCTCCTCGGAGATGGTCTCCAGGTTACAGAGCGCCGTGCGATACTCTTTTTTGGCCAGCAACAACTTGGCCTGCCGCTCGTCAACGCAACGCTTCAGTTGCTAGACAGGGGAGAAATGAGAGACGTTTAAATCTCAACAGTGGGTCACAGCAAACGTATATACAATGCAGGCCTATTGAGAGGGTACGCAGTGTTCAGAACATTGGACATACCTCAAGCTGTAGATAATACTTTGCCTTCAGTTCAAAATATGGTCTGCAGGGGGAGAAAGAGAGAGGGCCAGAAGGGACGAGGAGGTAAAGAAATGAGGGCGGGGGCAAGAAGAGAGAGAGAGAGAGAGAGATCTGAGTCAACTGCTCTGACAGGGCAAATTGCCAACCGTCAATAGCAACAGTGAACCTCTGGAAAAACAACGCTGCTCTATGAGTTGCTACATTCCTGCACTCCTCCGGAGGGAACACACCCCAGTACGCAGCAGCGGAGCCAACATCTGGAGTCCATCACAGGACTGATCCCTTGTAACCTCACTCCTGCTCCCTCTCTCTCTCTCCCACACACACAGGCACACACACACACACACACACACACACACACAGCCACACAAACACACAGTCACACACCCACAGACACTGCGAAAGCAGCAAAATGAGGCCCAGGCAGGGATAACCCATTCGTCCTGCCGGTTTTAAAACCTCCCTCTAGCTCAGCTCTCAGCTACGGTTTAAAGTTTTTCGGACAACCCTCGCAGTGCCCACCATGTAGTCCCACACACCTGGACTTGTTGATGGTGCGCTTCAGTTTCTTCTCCAGCTGCCTCATGTGACCAATGCAGGCGTTGTAATTGGATGCCGTCTGTCTGTGGTCCAGTTCACAGCGCGTCCTGGTCTGCTCCGCGTCCATTACCTACGGCGATCCAGAAGAGCGGTTGATCCAAGCGTCATCGACCGGAGTGATCGAGACATGTCAAACCTGCACTTTGAAATGCGGGCCCATCTGAGATACGGCCGTGCCTACCCTCTGCGTGGCGTGGTTGAGCATTTCCTGCCAGGCCGAGTCGAACTGGCGGCTGTCCTCCTCCAGCAACCGCTCCTCTGCCAGGGCAATGGTCTCCTTGGCCGCCCGCAGGATCTCCACCGCCCGCTGGAATTCCTGGGTGGCCCGCTGAGCCTCAACCTGGGCCTGCATTAACACACACACACACACACACACACACACACACACACACACACACACACACACACACACACACACAGCAGTAGTGTTAGTCTCTGTATGGACTGATGATAAAAGTCAGAAACAAAAACATTTAGTTTTCTTTACTCTTCACGCTGTGCTGCTGTAGTGAAATGTGGACACGGGCATTTCTGTGGAATGTATCTCAATATTGGAGAAGCTAGGGCTATAATTCCTTAAACATGTAGACACAAACACACATACACACACACACACACACACACACATCTCTTCTCATCCTCTGACTGATTCCCACTCCCAAGCTGACACATCCACTCCTCTCAAGCAACAGAGTGTGCCCAGTGTGCGTAGGCTCAACGGACGAGTGCCTCGCACGCACTGGAATCCCACCCTGAGCACATGCACAAACCCGGCCTTTATCGAACAGACAAGAAGGGGCTTTGTGGAAGCTGCCTCTGGGCGCAAGCAGGCACGTTGACCCGGGGCATTTTGTCCAGTCTCTGGAGGCCGACACCTCTCTCCCTCTCTGTCACAGTCAGGGGGCCGTTGATTCACTCCATGCTGCTCACAGCTCGACCCACTGACGGGCATGAGCCCAGGTCAACCTTATGAACCGTGAGAGAGGGTCGGGCCAAATTCTTAATAAAAAGCTCCTAAGCGTGGAACTTCCATCTGCGAGCTTCCTCGAGCTAGTAGAAGGGTTTATGGTTTCATGAAGGCAGCCACATTAGTCTTGTATTTATCTCATGCCATGTACGAGTTCTTTCTGAAGAGTTCTTCGTGACACTACGTTTGGTTTTCCTCTGACCCCTGACACTTGACCTCTGACACCACCAGCCATGTTTACAACAGGCCCTATCAGTGATGTGGGAGTGCTGGAGCCTTCCCTATCTCACAGCTGGTAATGGACCAGTCTGAAGTGTCGGTGGAGAGAAATGGGAGAGTTGTGCGTCTGTGGCCTTATGAACCTCACAAAGACAGAGGTAACGAAGGAATGTACAATGATAAAAAGGATGGAAGTGTCAGAGGACTCTTTCTCTATCTGTCTCTCTCTCTGTCTCTCTCTCTCACACACACACACACACACACACACACATACTGTGTAATCTGCAAAAGCAGACAAGATTATTTTCTCGCACCCCCATGCTGACCTATTTTCGAGACTCTGACAGGAGATGATGCACTGGATATTTGATGAGAAGAAACCCTCAAAGAGGAAAAAGTGAGTAGAACTTGTGGTCTGTGGGCACAATGTGTAACCAACCTTGCGTGACACAGTGAGGCAGGCAGTCACACACATGCACACGCCGTATCACACAAAGGTGACTGTTCTCGACAGGACTTCCTTGACAGAGTTACAGCCGGCTTCCTGTGTGCTGTGCATTTCCATTGCCTTACTTGGATAGCGGGGTAAAGGCAGGACACCGATTTAATAGGTCAGGAGTTACGCAATCCAAACCACGCCTAAAACATTTTCACAAGCGAGAGTATAAATCAAGAGTGTCAAATGCAAGCCAAAAGCCTTCATACAGGTCAGGCTATAGGTCAGACAAAGTGATTTATACAGTAGCTATACCAGTGCCAGGAATAAATGTTTGATGATAAAACACCCCAGTGTGTAAATGCCACTCCAGTCCATCACGGACTACCATGACATCATATGGTCCACAATATAAGATCGATTTTGCACACATCCTGTTGATTGGAGTATTCCACAGAGGCTTTGTGTTATCTGGACCTGCGGAAGAGCTAGCTCCTCAATGTCTCCACTCCACCTCTTCCCCTGTCTCTCATTGGAAAAGGGCGGGGGCACATCATTTGGCAGGGTGGGCGCATTTAAGTGAATGGGAAGCAAGGTACAAAACATGGGGACAGAACTAGCATTCCTTCACTCCGCCAAGTTTGTCGGAATGTAGGGGTGAAAACAAGGGGGGTTGTGGGTTTAGACTGAGGGTGGGGTAAAGAGCAGTCATTGTGTGTGGTGTGTGTGTGTGTGTGTGTGTGTGTGTGTGTGTGTGTGTGTGTGTGTGTGTGTGTGTGTGTGTGTTTGTGTTGGGGGAGGGTTGTGGGAACGGTCTGCTCTTGCCTCTGATATTTCCGTAAAATGAGGTCACACATTCATTATTAAATGATCATTTATAAATCATGACCCTACAATGTGTTAGTTTATCCCTAAGCCATGGTGGACCAAGGCCTGTGGCCTATTTAATCCTCTCTGACCCCCCCCCCCCACACACACACACACACTCACACAAGAGCAAGAGTGTTAATCCCTTCTGCTCAAATAAGCGTGAGGTGCATCATATTCACAGACGTTCTGTTCAAACCCACAGAATAGCAGGCCCTGCGTCTTGTCAGTCAGGCAGGTTGCTAGTTTTAACGCCACCTCCCTCAGCCAAACCAAACAGTAGTTCAATTCAGTTCTGCTTAGGCATGTTGCTGGCATTGTCATTTGGAAAAAGACTCCGGGCACAGCTTTCTCATTGGTTCATATGGAGGGGGGGGGGGCAACTTGGCTGTGTGACTTTCCAATCAAAAGAAGGCCTGAGAAGTGGACAGGGCAGCACAACGCAGGCGACAGAGGCATGCCTCTATATTTAAAGGCTTTGTCTATAGGAGGTAACAAGTTGATTAAAATCATGGGCTTTTTAACTGCCTACACACGTTGGCTTGTCTGTTTCTGCGTGTGTGTGTGTGTGTGTCTGTCTGTCCCTCTGTCTCTGTGTGTGTGTGTGTGTGTGTGTGTGTGTGTGTGTGTGTGTGTGTGTGTGTGTGTGTGTGTTTGTGTGTGTGTGTGTGTATGTGCGCGCAAATGTGTATCAGCAGCTTTGTGATCCGTCAGGATTAGTGAGGGGAGGTGTGACAGAGTTAATAATAGACAGGGACATGTGACCGTGCCCCCTCCCAGCAGGGATGAGCCGCACTGAGCTAGCACCTCTTCCTCTCCCATCACCAACAGAACCCCACACTGTCCCTCAGGCTCTGCTGTGGCGTTGGCTGTTGTGTCAGGGAGGATTTCGCTGCCACCATCCACAAGTTCGACAAGTGTGAGTGTGTGTGTGTGTGTGTGTGTGTGTGTGTGCTTGTGGGTATTTGTCTGTGTGAGCAAGAGAAAAAGATGAAAGGCATTTTGTTTGTTAGTATATGTGTGTGAGAGACAGAAATGACAGATGGTTTGCATGTGTGTGTGTGTGTGTGTGTGTGTGTTCGTGTGTGTGTGTGTGGGGGGGGGGGGGGGGGGGGGGGGGGAGTCTGTGTACCTGACGAGCTACCCTCCGGGCCTCCCAGTAGGGTTTGGACTCGTCCACAGCTCGACCGATCTTCTTCACCTGCTCATCAAGCTTCACTGTGGCCTCTACCAGCACCGCACGAAACCGCTGGCGACAGTCCTGCACACACACACACACACACACACACACAGAAAGATCAGATCTAAAACAATCCTCTATCAAATTCTTTCTACAGCATACTACTGAGAGAAAGAGAAGGATTTGAGAAGGAGTCGGGGGTGTGGTGAGTCTCAGAAAACCACAATCTTTGGACACATACACATGGACGCCTGTCATTCCCCACAAGGCTCTCTACCCCAGGCCCACCGTCTGCAGCTTGTCCGAAACAGCCAGCTAGACAGCAGGGATCAGGTCGGCTTTCCCTTCTAAAGGAGCTGTGTCCCCTGATTGTAGGTAACACTAACCTATTTAACAGACGCACACAGACCTACACAGATGGACGCCGTCGGGCTCTCCAAGGCAAAGACTGTCTCAATCTGTTGTGTCCTATTGGTGGCTCAGCATGTTGATTCGAATCTCCCCCCTCTCTCCTCTTACTAGCCCTTCATGGTAATTCACAATGCCAACCTTTGCTTTGCTATCCTTATTATTTTAAAGTGTGCAATGTATATTTATTATTCGTACTTTGGAAGTATTTGTAGTGTTTTACAGACGTGAATAACTTCTTAATATTTGACTACTAAGAATACTTTGCTTTGAAAAGTGTATCTGGGTCGTGGCCAATGCATTGGTTAGTGTTCAGCAACTATCATTAGGAGGGCAAAGATGTATAGCTTAAGTGCTTGTTGTAATATGGACGCCAACGTAGTGCACCAGCGCAGTGCGCCAGCTCGGAGAGCAGCAAACCCTGCATCCTGTACCCAGAAAGTCACAGAGGAAAAGAGAGACACAGGAAAGGGCAAAGGAAACGGTCTTCCTGCTGCTGTGGCTTAAGCAGGTATTAAAGAAGAGGGGCACACCCAGTTGTACAAGATCCAACAATAAATGGGCACATTTTAATGCTCGGGGGTAAAACACCTGCAACCAAGTTAGGAGAAAGCAGACGCAGAAGTCCTAGACGTCGCACACGTAAAACATGCGAGACGATCTGTTACCTATGACGACAGCGTACAAATTGTGACAGCACGTCATAGAAACTGATTTGATGTACAATGGACACAGAAAAAAGACTTTTGGGGGGTTTCTCCCCACTGTGGTCAGGCCAGACAGAGGTAACAGACATGTCACCATACCCTTGAAGCTAAAGATAAAGTAGATGTCTCCCAGGAGAACAAATCTTTCACTGGCTGTTGAAGAATGGGGGGGAGTTCTGGGTTGTGTGTAACGTATGTGAGTAACTAATAGCAACGCTATAAAGCAATAGAACAATTCAATTCTGTCTTTTCCTTTCAGCATCACCTACACTGTGACATCATTGGACGTCTCGTATTGATGGGGAATCCCCTGCATTAAGGGAAAGTGTGATTCAATTGTAGGACTAACACATAAGAGTTAGCAGAAACGAAGTACAAGTATTTTTACTATAACAAGCAAAGACTTCTTTTTATTTGGCGTTGCCTTGTTTTGCTATAAAAACATCACACACTTGAGGCTTCAATCCAGCAGACCGATTACGTGATTTCCCTTTGATTCACTTATTTCCATGTCAGTCACAGACTGTCTTATCTATGCCGGGGCTTGCGAGAAGTTAACATTGGTTCACAGAGTAAACAATCTTAGCTTGGCCAAAGCTAGACCGGTCACTCTTAACCAACTCCAGAATTCAGAGGACAATGACCAGTGGCTCTTTACATATTATTGTGTCATTGCCATCCCAGTTCTTCTTCCTAATTACTACCTGCCACTGTCTGCCTTTCTGCTTCCCTACTGCCTCTCCGTTTCGCTCTCTCGCTATTTGTATGCTGTCAACTTTCACTCGCGGATATATTTTTACGGAGAGTGCCATTATAATGAGAAGCAGAGGAAACCTGTCCATAGGAAAGAGGTAGAGGCGGACCATACCCTGAAATGTTTTGCTTTTGATTTGGCGAGTTGTGTGACCACATATCATAAATCTAAAACCATGCACATGTCTGGATACTAACTTTTCTGTTGGGCGCATGAACTATTTGACATTGCATGTCTGTTTGGGATTATGAAAGGTTCTTAGAATTAAATTCCGATGAGGGACCCGCTTCGGAATCATTGTGGGTGGATCTAATTGCGCTTTGACCAAGAAAACATTCTGGGGTTGATCGGCTCTTCATACCACAAAAAAATTTCCCCACATCTCTCCTTTAGGAATTCCCAACAATATGTTATGAGGGGGAAATGGCAGTAGACATGTAACAGAAATCCTGAGAAAGGGACAGAGCTGGCGAGAGGCCTCCTACCTCTAACTCACACTCCCAGCGGTTTATGTCATCTGTGGATTGATTTAACTTCTCCAATTCTCCCTGTTGACAGAAAACAGATAGGAGAGAGATAGGGGAGGAGGGGGACATGGGGGGTTGCAGAATTAGGAGGGGCACATATTGCCAATGAAAAGAAGCTAGAAGCCAGGTAAAAAAAACTTTGAACAAGTGAAAATATTTTACATATAACCTTTATTTTTCAACCTCACTGTTTGTTTACTAACACACTGGCAGTGTCTAAAGCAGCCATGAGCTTTAACCCAGGGCAAGAAATAGGGGTTGGAAAACCCATCCCATGAAAAAAAGCCTGGAGAAAAAGTTACTATGAATGTACAATGACTTTGCTGATTTATCACAGAAAAAATGTGGTATGCATGTTTTTGAGAGATAGAGAGACAGATAGACAGAGATGGAGAGAGAACGAAAGAGAAAGAGAGAGAGAGAGAGAGAGAGAGAGAGAGAGAGAGAGAGAGAGAGAGAGAGAGAGAGAGAGAGAGAGAGAGAGAGAGAGAGAGAGAGAGAGAGAGAGAGAGAGAGAGAGAGAGAGAGCAGTTTGGTGGAAAGGGTAAAAAATACTGTGACATTAAAACATGCTAATAGACTACTAAAGGCAATTGTCCAGCCATTTCAATGTTACTCTCAGTGATGGCGAGCTGAGTTGCACATTACCTGAATTCTGGGGTCCACCTCCTCCTCTTCGGGACATTCCGAATCCGTCTCTGACTTATTCCCATTTGCTGAATTGTCCATTTTTCGACGGGCGTGTGGACACTTCTGAGGTTTGAGGAATAGAGCGACACGGGGGTCTTCGAAGGAAACAAAGCAGGACCTCCGTCGAGACAGGCAACACTCAGATTTTAAGCGGTGGTCCCCGTTGTATGAATCCAACAATATTCCATAATGGGCTCACCGCTGTTATACTGCATGCAAATGGTCATACCAAAAAATATATCATATGCGTATATGAAATACAGAAATAGTTTAGAGTAGTCTGTACGAAGTCGAAGGACATTTAACGTCCTGAAATGCAGATTGGATCGGGCATTTGTCAGTGACTACAAGAGAGGGAGCTCTGTGTGCTCACATAAAGGGGTGGCTTCGAAGGGGGTTAACTAGAGGGCTTTTTACGGCGTCCCCTGGTGGTTAGGGTGACGGGTTGCTTAGAAAATAGATTTACGGCCGTCTTAGTTTGAATGTGGATAATTTTAGGTTTGTATCATTACTAATCATAACTCTTAAGATCTACTTTCCATTTTAAAAAAATCCAACATCTGCAGTCGCAAGTTGCCTTAATCAATCAATCAATAGGCAAATAACAGACGCGTGGATAAGAAAAGAAGAGGTCTCCATCTAGTGGATAGTCTGAATGACAGAAACTGTTTATTTTAACTTGCAGTTAGGTTACTATTTTCGCTGTGAACGTCAAGGGGTAAACTGGCGCCACAATAACAACAATATTCTATGGTAGTTTAAACCTTCTTTCTGAACAAACCATCTTACGCTTCATATTTTAAAACTTGTTCTTATGCACATTTACTAGCCTCATATAAGAGTTTAGGTATTTTTCCTGAAGAAATATAGTAATAGTCCCCATACTTTCAGGCTTATTGCCCCACAAGGATGTTTTCAAACTTCCTCTGACGACAAACTGGATGATAGGCTTAGGGTAATTTCGGACTGCTTCATGGGTGTACAATTAAATAAAGATGTATTTATCATGCATTCATAGAATATGCTGGAAAATATCATGCCCATCCTAATTGGATATTTTTCAAGACTTTTGAGGGGCTTATGCTTGAACCTGTTGGCTAAATCTAGGGAGTGAATCATCGAACTACAGCAGTGAATGGAATTTATCATGACTGTCCTGCTACATTTTTCGTCATCGCGTTGGGAGACGGGCGTATACGTTCCAGGCCCCGTGCGTACGCGGCTATTACCGCTTTCCTGAGCTCAGTACACGGATAGAAGGATGGGAGATTGAGAAAACGACCAAATACTGAACCCGGTATGCACCGCTAACTAGTCTATTCGAATTCAGCGGCCATGAAGACGGACCTCTAAGGGATGCGGTAGGCCACTGCTGTCCTGTCAGCTGTTTTCGTCTTGACCATCACCGCACAGCGCAAGGGTAATACACATAGCCTTATTCGCCTCGGACCCAGCACAACGGCACCGCGAGGATGGAGTTCAAACAGTTGGTAGAAGCGGCGGAGAAATGGTGCTCCGGGAATCCATTCGACCTAATTTTTGCTGAAGAGGAGGATGAGAGGCGACTTGACTTTTACGCAGAACCCGGGATCTCCTTTTATGTGCTCTGTCCGGATAATATGACAGGCGGCACCGATAATTTTGTAAGTGGAGAGTGTGTGTGTGTGTGTGTGTGTGTGTGTGTGTGTGTGTGTGTGTGTGTGTGTGTGTGTGTGTGTGTGTGAGAGAGAGAGAGAGAGTTAGTGTGCGTGCATGTGTAGGAGCTTGTGTGTGTATTCGTGCGTGCGTGCCTTTGATATGGCTCCGGATCCCCATGCTGCTGACAAGCCAACCAACCCAATTGGGATGCGTGTAGCCTTAGTGAATGGTATCAACAGCGAAGGAGATAGTGTCAGTTTAGTTTGGCCCCGATGACACACTATTATTTTGGTTGAACATTCGGATCCTGGTCAGACGCAGATGACCCGCTGATTCTGTCTGCAGTAGGCGGACACTGCACTCAGAGCTTGCTAGTTGTTGTGAGTAGGTCTAATAGACCCGCCCTGCTGCCCAGTAACTAAGGCCAGAGGGCGGGGATGCCCCGCAGGCCCAGTGAAGACCCAGGGATCTTCTTTGTCCGTTTGGGACTATTGCAGACCTTTAACCGATCTGTGTCTTTGCCTTTTGACAACATGTCTGTCTCTCTGTCTCTGTCTCTCTGTCTCTGTCCCTGTCTCTGTCTCTCTCTCTCTCTCTCTCTCTCTCTCTCTCTCTCTCTCTCTCTCTCTCTCTCTCTCTCTCGCTCTCTCTCTCTCTCTCTCTCTTTCTCTCTCAACATATATGCATTTATGCATGTTGCTCTCTACTACTCTGAGTCCCAAGGGCAGAGACTGGCAGGCAGAATAGTTTTCTTTCTGCAGGCTCTGCCAGAGATCCAGTTACCCAGGCTAATCAATAATGCTATCAGGAAGGGTTTGCTCCTCTCTCTCTCTCTCTCTCTCTCTCTCTCTCTCTCTCTCTCTCTCTCTCTCCCTCCCTCCCTCCCTCCCTCTCAGTTTACATCAAAAGTGTTTTATTGACTTAGTATAAAAATGCATTTGACAGTGCCAAAGCTTCACTTTACTAAAAGACAACAACCTTAACAAAATGTCACCAAAATTACATTTATCAAGTTATTCTCCATTGGCTGTTACCAGGTTGCGTCAACAATTTAGTCTACTCCCTCTCTCACATACACAGACACTCTCTCCTTCTTTCTCTCTCTCTCTCTCTCTCTCTCTCTCTCTCTCTCTCTCTCTCTCTCTCTCTCTCTCTCTCTCTCTCTCTCTCTCTCTTTCTCTCTCTTGCTCTTTTCTCATAAACCCACATACAGACAGAGACACTCTCCCACCCATCACTAAAATGTAGGCAATGCGCACAAGCTTGGCTCTCCCCCTCCTTTTTCCCATCAACAGGGGGCAGTGTCATATAATCATTACAAATGTTACATAAATAAACAGCCTTGTGAACTCCAACCTGGAGAAGAACATAAAACCCCCAAAACATCCTTATTGCAATGGGATTGCCGCCATAATAATTAGTAGCTAAAAAGTCATTAAAGTAGCATACACTAAGGGGAATGTTTCTGTGAGGGATAGACAGTGTAAGTGTATACTTTTCATTTACTGGCCTTTCCTGATAAATATAAGCTACAGCTGTGGAGGGTGTGTCCATTAGTCAGAGGCCTCGATGAAATCACAATGGGGAGAGATCACAGATAACTTCAGTCGACTACAGTACAGAAAGTATTGTTGTACAGAAAGTGGATTACCTTCTACATGAAATCACTCCGTAAATGAGGTGTGTGTGCTTGTTTGAGGGGGGAAGGGAGTTTCCTTTTGCTGGAATACTTTGCAGTGTCCTTGGAAGTTTATCTTATCTCTTTCAAATTGGTCCGTCCTACTTTTCCTTTGCTGGCTCAGAAGCAGCTCTGTTATATCAGTTATATCATAACTGGTACACTACTCCCTTCACACTGAGCTAACTATTACACATAGTATTGCAAATGTTGTTTCACTCCTTCAGAACATTTTCCTAAACAACCAAAATGAAAATGTAGTATTGTACCCACTTCATTGTGCAGCTGTGGTTTGTTGACAGTAATGTTGTGTGTGTGTGTGTGTGTGTGTGTGTGTGTGTGTGTGTGTGTGTGTGTGTGTGTGTGTGTGCTCAGCATGTATGGAGTGAAAGTGAGGACTGCCTGCCATTCCTGCAGCTAGCCCAGGACTATATCTCATCATGTGGAAAGAAAACTCTACTAGAAGTGCTGGAGAAGGTCTTCACTTCTTTCAGACCCGTAAGTGGTTGCTCTGCAGCCTTGTGCGTCTTTTAACTTTTCGGCTATACAGACGGTATGACAGACAGGAAGGCATACTGCACAGTCATCTTCCCTTTTCTCTGTCTTTTTCTCTGTGTACATCGTCGGTTAGCTCTTGGGTCTCCCGGACATAGACGATGTCAGCTTTGAGCAGTACCACGCTGATGTGGAGGAGGAACCGGAGACGGACCACCAGCAGATGGGAGTCAGCCAACAGTGATGCCCCAGAAAAGACCTGTGGCAGGCCTTCCTAACCCCCAGGCGGTTTCTAAACAACAAATATTTAGACCCTCCCACCCACCAAGCACCACAACACAAGCATATTATACAACACACACACACACACACACACACACACACACACACACACACACACACACACACACACACACACACACACCCACACCGATTTGCAACATAGTGATGAGCTACTCAACAGCTCAACGACTTTTGCCTCCAAATTCGTGCACCCTCAGGGCCCTTTGACGGTCTGAAGTCCTGTGAGTTAGCTACACGGTTGTCTTACAATGCAACATTATTATAGTGATTCACAGTCTGGTTAGATACAGTTAAGCAGCGATATTAGTGTCAGCCCCTGTTGGCTTTGTTATGCAGAAACACGACCATACAGCCTAGCATTACTCACTCCCCCCAGAAGCGCCTGAGCTGTTATTACCAGCTAACCTTGTTTTTCTGCTGGGTTTGTTGACAAGGAAGGGACACGAAACAGAGACAAGATGTGAAGATATGGCTGGTCGAGGCTGCATGTTTGACGGAATGACGTCATCTTTGTTAAATGTAACTACATTGACCGATCAGAGAAACCACACATGCCCAGGCTAGTATTGAATTTCTCCTCTATCAGCGGGGTTTGTTCATAGGGAGGCCGTTGGTGCCCCAGGGTTTAGTTTAGGTTTTGACGTAAACCTGCCTGAAAGCACTTATAATATAGCTGCTGGTTACACACTGTGTACACATCATTGTCTCAAACAGTCCATCCAGCGCTGTTTATATACTTCCGTTTAGGCAAAGTCTCGGTCAAATTCTTTCGATATCAGACCGTTTATTTGTTATTATAGTGCAATTGTGAGATTGTCATGACCAAAGCATAACCACAGACACAAAACTAGTTTTATATGTAGGAGTATAGGCTGGTAGAATGGAAACACCCTCGTGCTTTGCTGTCCAGTACCACAACACCCTGGAGGGATGGCCCATGTTACTTTCAACCTTTTCAATAGTGCACTGTCCAGTGAACCTCTGGTATGCCCCATATTATTGATAATACAAGAGTACACCGGACTTAGCATTAGACAGACATGTTAAGACCCAAAGTTCCGTAGGAAAACATGCATCTCTGTAATGTATAGTGACACACAGTGTGTTTGGTTAAAATTGTGAATTTGTGAATTTATTGTTAAAAGAGAAAATGTGACTACTGACTACTGGTAAGCCTTAAAAATCCAAGCTTTCAAAGCAAACCATTGCAAAGGGCGGAATGTGCTTTGGAATGCAAGAGTCAGTAAAATGCATGCGGAATATGGGTCTCAATGTGGCCTCCTATGGTTTTCATGATCATGACACAAGTTTGCCAAACTCTTGCGTATCTTAAGTCTTCCTTTTTTCTGCCTATAGGCTTTATGGAGAACACACCTAAATCTCCCCTAAACACTGGTTGTTAGTCAAATGTTGCTTTGACAAATAGTTAGAATACAGGCTGAACAGAACGGATTCTAGACCTGTGCTGAGAATACATATTCTACTCAATGTACTGCATCTGCAGAGGTGTAGGCCTGGTCTTGTGTTCAACCAAAGTATCTCTGTCAGGCTGCGAGGTTTGCCTATTTTGAAACAAAGAGGTTTTCAATGACCACAGATCTACATCAGATTAAACATATCCGCCTTTCCTGGCATCTGATTGAAAAACCTGACTTATAATATGTCAATGGTTAAGGTAACCTAGGCTATGCCTGTTATTTATGATTTCATACTGTGTGTGTGTGTGTGTGTGTGTGTGTGTGTGTGTGTGTGTGCGTGCGTGCGTGCGTGCGTGCGTGCGTGCGTGCGTGTGTGTGGCACAACCTGTGCAATAATAGCTTCTGCCCCATGGTCTCCAACCACCTGATGGACATGCAGCTGTTTTTAGTGGTGTGACTTGTGAAGCCACTTAATTTGGCTTCAAAATATATTGGCTACTTGGAAATGTGTCATGCTACTTAGTTTGTTTGTCCTTTAATGTTTGTGGGAAAAAAACAATAAAAATCTATTTAAAGAACAATTGAATAGCGATGTGTATTGTTTCTGGTATAGACAAAAATAGAAAATAACAACGTTTATGACTAACTTAGTTGAATTTGTATGTCCTTGTCTACCAACGTAATGGTGATTGGATTTGATATCGTTGATATAAAAGTAAGGCACACTTGCAGTGACAGCAAAAGGAGCAATCTTCTGCTTCCCAAGTAATCAACCATTACGATGTCACATTGTGGACTCTGTCAACAGCTAACATCGCGACACCTCGAGTTTCTGTGGCGATGAGCGATCCTTCCGCAGGGCGCAGTCCTTCCTACATACTGTAAGCTGCAAGTTGCAACTGACAAAGTTATAGGCTATATAAAAACTGCTGTGCGTAATTTGTTTGTAAGTAGTGACCTACATCGAAACAGCGTTTTAATTTAATAACCATGTAACATAATGTATCGAGTTTTTCTTTGTCGACCCACTTTGGGAGTTTACTAAAGGTTTGCCTTGTGTTTTCAACACATTTTCTCTTTTCATTATGCGTTGTTATGAATCGAAACTTTAATATTGCGGGAGATACCTTAAAGACTTCCAATCGGGGACTATAGACCTACAGCTACATGGGTGGAAACCAGAGCAGCCCGGAGACCGATGGCAGAACCCGGGCTTATTCGAGTTCGGATGTACCCTCGTCGTCTGGGGGAGTTGCTGGGTTCAGGTATACTAATGGACCCGACGGACCTCAAATTCGGTACACCAGGGGAGACCTTCCAAGTTCATATGTTGGACTAAGTATACCGTCTAACGGCCGGTCTGGTGCACATGGACTTGGTAGAAGCCTAGACGATATGGACGAGGAAAGTGAAATGTCAGGTGGGGGGCACCGGCTACTTATTGGATCCTTACCAGCGCACCTGTCTACTCGCCTGCTCGGAGGTAAGAGCTTGTTCATGATACCATGTTTTTTTCTTCTAAATTTAGCTTAGGCTATCGTGCACATTACCAGATCATTGGTGATTTATAAAATGATTTGAATTAAATTGTTTTCAATGATTTCATCTCTCTCTCTTTGGTCCTCTTTCTCCCACACATGGACACATACACCTGCTGGCCCTAGTCCCCATCCCTTCAATACGTTACGACTTTAATAAGTGTAATTTTTGGCACTGGGACACAGTGATACTGTTGCTCTCACTAACCCGAAGGTGCTCCCCTTATAAGGAAGTGCACACATTAATGATTTCACCATTCCTGCCCTTTGCTCATTGGAAATGTCCTGTTGACATGACTCTGCGAGACAGTATAAGAAAACCCACCACCCAGGCTTGTCTTACTTAACTCCTTCACAGAAAGCAGTGTGCTTGCCATCTTTTATGTACAGCTGACACACTTTACAGCCTGACGCCAACAGTGGTAGATAAAAGGTAAACAAAACCTTGTTCTCTCTTGCACATATAAGCTCTCTCAGGGCCGGCTGATCTTTGCTCGTTTGATAAGACGGCCTCTAAGGGAGGTGGTGTGTACTTGGAGCATTTGTATCCATAGACACTCGCAGTACACACAGATAGAATAGAATACAACTTCATTGTCCTACCAAGGCAGGAAAATTGTCTTTGTTCTCACCAGTAATCAAACACATAAATATACATTCATTAAAAACAGGCATCACAGGCCACAGTATTACAATAAAACACAACATAAAAACAGTCTTGTGTGGGGAGATATAACATATATAATATGCAGTTTACTTCTATGTCAGCTTTGGAGGAGTCATGCCTAAGGCTACTTTAACAAACACATGAAGTCAAATATACCTGCTATTACAGTACCGTGGCCACAAAGATATGTGTCCATTTGCAGCACCCCCTGTGATACTGTAGAATATAGATAGATTGTACAGTAAAGACAGGACTAGCGGACGCATGGCCTGGTGTGTAGGATTATCTCTTGGAAAAACAGGATCAAGCAAATCGTTGCTCAATTTTGCGTGTGTGTGTGTGTGTGTGTGTGTGTGTGTGTGTGCGCGCGCCTCTGTGTGTGCGTGCGTGCGTGTGTCCGTGCGCGCGTGCGTGTGCATGTGTGGACTGTGTGCAAGGGGGGGGGACACACACTCACACACACACACAATCACATCACCCGTACTGACTGTTTGTCTTTTGCTGTCGTTGTAGCAGCTACAGTAAAAGACAGTCAGTGGCAGAGTGATGGGTCTGAAACCAGTGTGTCCTGTCCTGCGTTTCCCCCACAGGGTTCTACTGTCCCGTGTGCTCCAAGTATGTGGTGTCCAATGAAGTGGAGCAACACCTGCTCATGTGTCTCACCAAGCCCAGGCTCTCCTACAATGGTGCGAGACGTGCCGCTCCAGTCCTTTCTCCGTACGTCTGTTGTTTCTCCCCCGTTTCAACGGGAGCTGACCTAGTGCGTTATGCCACTGACGGTTGTTATCTGGTTCTTTGGTTTTGTTTGTGTCTTGCTTGCGCGCCGTCTCAGAGGACGTGCTGGCGAGAGACTCCGGGGAATGTGCCATTTGTCTGGAGGAGCTGGAGCAGGGAGATACCATTGCCAGACTGCCTTGTCTCTGTATCTATCACAAAGGGTAATGCAATACACACACACACACACACACTATTGTTTTTGTTTGGTGGGACATAAGTATAGCCTTGAGACTAGTTAATCAGACAAATGGGTATGGGGTGGAGGGTTTTGGGCGGTCATGGAAACCAAATTCCCCTTCATTCTGTAATTGTTGTTTCTCCTTTGTCTGTCTCAGGTGTATAGATGAGTGGTTTGACGTTAATCGCTCGTGTCCAGAGCACCCCTCGGATTAAAGTCCACTGTCCTTTTGTCTACTTCACAACAAGCTACAAGATGTCCGCGCCTCCCCTCACCGGTGTCCATGCCAACCGAATTCCAACCTTTCTCAGGAACTTGCAGAAATGTATATTTGCACAATCTTTTTACCCAGGGACTGTACCAATAACTAAGTTGCCAGGAGCACTTTTCAATAGGCCTAATGGGTGTGTCAGTGTGCTAGGCCTTCTAACTCGCAGGGACTGGTCAACTGTAAAGATAATACTACTCAATCTGATCTTGTTCACATTTCCTCAAAGCTGCTCTTCTCTCACAATAAATGCCCTTTGTTGATTCTGGATGATTGTAATCTCAGTTTAGCATGTACAGTAACATACATACATACTGTATCATGTAGGATTGGACTGGACCTTTTCTTAGAGAGGTCCATTTTCAATGTAGTTATTCTATGGGGAAAATGTCACAGTCCCGGGCACAGAAACATAATTGTATGATGACCAACCAAACTGGAAGCTTTCATTGCTCAACATACGCTGGATGTAGTTGTCTGAATTGAGATGCAACCTTGTAAAATGCAAAGCAAAATGCTTTTTTATTGTCATCTGGGTCAGGTCCATTTACAACTGTAAAGACTTACGGCTACGGTTTGGTTTAATCAATTTTTTTATTATTTTTGCCATAGTAGAGCTTTCACAAATTACGTTGTTAAAGGTCCTCACATTCAAACAGCTCGACTACATGTATCATTTAGATAAGTCAAGATACTTGTCCGCTTGCCCATGAGTATCACTTCAGTTAATAAAGGAACGTTTTGTAGAAAGTTCGTCATTTCGTATCAGTTCCACTTTAACGCTTCTCTACGCAGTTCGTCAATTCATCTCTTCCTCGTTGCTACCTCTTCTCCTCCCAGTCTTACCTGTCTCCACACACAGTAAGCCACTGGGCAGCAACAATGCCGTATTTATGACTAGTCCCATTCTCTGGTTCCACAATAACGCTAGGCAAACACAGCCAGGGAGCTGAGGAGTGGATGTGAATAGTTTGCCTCCCTTTCATGTTACACACCCTGTTCTGACCGGTCCTGACTATTGTCAGAATAGAACACTCTGAGGGCTCTTAGCGTAAACCTGGCTCTGTCATCTTGACATCTCAAGGATTACAGACATGACATTGCAAACACACTCCCCTCTATTTTTTCCCTCTGATGCACTGTGATGCCACATACAGTACGTAAAATTCCCCATTGATGAAGTATCTCCTAAGGACGTCTTTAAGACTTTGTTTTTCAAATCGTGTGTCTGATTCAACACAATTTGCTCCGACCTCTTTGTATTTTTTCCCCTTTAATGTTAGATTTAACAGAAAAACTTGAGGTACATAAATAATGAGTATATGTCTAGATTGAGGTACCGTGGTTTACCCCGGGTCTATACCCAGGAGTGTGGTTGACCCCGTGATTACTTAACCACCTCATCCTCTCTCTTGTCTTGTCTTGTCCTGGTATGATTGGAATGGTGTTGAGGGCTCAGAGATGGAGAGGTAGGTCCAGACACTTGTTAGCAAAAAGTAGTCCCTTAATAATAAATCTGAAGTGAAAAGTAGGTCACTTGTCGCTGCCTTGGCTTCCTGTGAGGGTGCAAACAGTACATTAGTTGTCTCAAACTCATTTTGTCCCTCAGTCCTTTCCAAGATATTGATGTGTATGATAATTGTACGAAAGATTACTCACGTTTCACAAGAATAGGGATGAGGAAAGTCCTTGTTCCTTGTTAAATTAGACAAAGTTGTGCTCTTTCTCTGTCTTTTTGTCCGGATTTAATGGAGAAGTTGCTGAATGCTGCTCTCTTGTGGCAATTCAACAGTTCCACAGAACCTGGGAAAATGGTTTGGTTAGTTTGTCACGCTGAATATCTATTGAGTGCCTGTATATATCAACTTCATGAGGAGAATATATTGTAAAGGGGCTTGATCCTGTCTTTGAAATTATACAACCCCTACACATAATGCTTGGGCCAAACCATGCTGCTGAGATTATTTCAAATCCTGAAATGCCCAGTCTGTCTGTCATACATTTCTGCTGAACAATATCTGATGTCAATGTGAGATTTTCCCTACAATTCCCAGCATTCCTTAATAGTAACATCCTTACAACTGAACTCCCTCCTACCAGACAAGCATCTGAAAGGTTGTCCACCTCTTATATATTATATGTTATTATATATTACACAGACATCACAGAGACCATAAGAACAATAAGGGGATAACACTTTGCAGAAACATTAATTGTGCCATACAGATAGGTTTCAACATCCAATTATTATTCTATTCTGTTATAAAATTTTATTGGTTCCATTATATTTCATTATCTATACATTTTGTTCCAACAGTGAAGGTATGGTTTTGCATGTGTCTGTGTGTGTGTGTGTGTGTCTGTGTGTGTGTGTGCTTGTGCAAGATTTTGTCTTTCTACTCAGGCATTGATTCCCAGGAGAGAATAAACTGAAAAAAGTCCTATAAAAAAAGGCCATACTGAGTCGGAAAAGAAAAGATGAAATTACAAAAAAAAGAGACATTCAATTCAAAGAACTTTATTGAAACAAATACATTAATAAGTTAGTCAAGTGAATTACCTTCATTCTTAATTAGCAAGCATGTCTTGGTTTATCTTTTGAAACCAAAACAAGGTGTGCATTAGATTAGTAAAAAATAAAAACTCTGAAAAGCAGTATCATCCAGCGGGTATCTTTGTTATTTTTTTAATTGCCTGGAAGACGTTTGTATTAGTGTACTTATTGCTTTGACATTGGGTTAATCATGTTATGTTTATTTTTTGAGAATAGTTCCCATACACAAGTTTAAGGGGTGGAATGTTGAGTGGCAGCAAGTCAGAGTGATGGTGGATGTTGGGATGTCTTGAAATGATACAAGGATAGAAGGTACATGCAGAAGAAGATAACTTGGAACGTGCATAGGACTTGTGTCAAGTAGACAATCAGAGCGCTCATGTAAAGTAGTTTTCTGACTCTAACGCCCCCTACTGGCCTTAAGAGGTAGTTGTGTGGAAGCTATAATGATCTGCAGTATTTTACATGCTATTGATGGACCACATGCCTGCACAGATCCGCAAGGCAATGCCGCCAGCCTCCCATTGGATATTTGACACATTTTGAATATGAATACACATATGGGTCATTATAAATCTCCCCCCAAAATACCAAGAACTGCGTGATTTCTCTACTTGGCATAAAACAACTTTTAAGGGTTGCAAAAATTGTAATACTGTCTATTATTGTGTGAAAATTATGCAATGATATACTCTATATTAGATTTTCTAAATAAGGTCCCGGTGTGATGCATTAAAAAATAGTTTCTGTAATTTCCTTCTCAAAGCAGCATGAGTTTGAAAGTTAAACATGCACTGGCATGCACTGCTGCTCTTCAATTGATAATAAAACCTAAGATGTAGAAGGCACAGGTGTTTGTTTCATTTGTCTGTTGTGTCTTGAAGCTAAACATGTTCTTATACTGAGTCTAGACATCAGGGGAAATATTACCATCATCAAAAGTACAGGAAAGAAACTATTTCATCTAACAATGATATGCCAGGAGTAAGCTCCTCTGTCTGGAAAAGGGGGCAAATACCTCCAACTAACAAGTAGCACCAGAGTGTGGCACGTGTTTGGCGAACATTCACTGGATCTATGCGTGTTTGGGCGAACATTCACTGGATCTATGCGTGTTTGGCGAACATTCACTGGATCAACGCGTGTTTGTATGAGAATAAGAAGATTCAGGCTATTGTTTTTTTTAATAGTGAAGGGGAAGCATTCTATCATTGTCTAAGTATGCGGTGAGTAAAATGAGGATCGGACTGAGATTTGGTGAAATGCTTGTTTGTATGTGTGTGTGTGTGTGTGTGTGTGCTTGTATAAACAGCCAGTTATTTATATTATTGATTCCACTATTAAATTTGCTACATTTATTTACCATACTGAGAGATCATAGCTGCGTAAGTGTCTCACATCCTCACCTTCACTTGTTTGTTTAAAGGGAGACTAGCGTATGTAATCATTTTGTGGTCATTGCAGCAGGGTAGTCAAACTGAGACCTTGATCCCTGGAGCACATATCGCAACGCAAAACGACCGCCTTCAATGGTTCACATCATAAATTACTCATGATAAAAGTTGACGTCTGAATATAACATTCAAGAGTTCACTTTCACACACAAAAACATCAAAAGTAAAAGCTATCTCTCTTCTACAATATTACATTTAAACAATTGAGTTTATGAACAAAAGAACAAGAAAAAAAAACATACAAATCAAATAATGATTTAAAAACAGGTAGAGTATAACAGGACTATACGATAAGTCAATTCAGGTGCCAATAGTGTTCAGGTAAAAAGCATTTCTGTGTTCTCCAGTTATGTCCATCAGAATATTATGTTCACGGCACATAAAGGCCTTCGTGTGGAAACCAGTTGTAAAGCTTGTCATGGAACTGAACCCTTTCCAAAACCAGAAAGTGGACCAGAATTCAACGCTGTAAAAAACGGAATGAACCTGCATCGACCCCTGCATACAGTGCAGTATGTTGTGAGGGCGTAATCTTGGAAACCCTTTTGAAAGACACATGCATACATGGTAATACTGGACCAACGCGCATGCATTTGAGGATCCCCTCCGTCAGTCACCCATAATGTAATACTGGCCCCAGCTTCTCTACAGTGCTTTGAGCATTTAAGAAGGTAAATATATGTGGTCGAGGGAGGGGAGGAACGCCCGCTGTATCCCATTGGAGAGATATAGAAGCATGCGTGATTTAAAAAAAAAAAAAGCAATCTAGAGAATCTGTTTTCTGGAAGCAGACGGAATGGGCACCAAGAATTCTGAATAGGGTTCAGATGATAGTGAAGTAGAGAGCACAAAGAAGGGGATAAACATTTTGTTTCTAACTCATGATCAGTAATCAATAGACTACGTCCGCTGATCTGGTCAGAACAGGTGCATGCATGTCTAGAATAGGAGCCTAAAATCAATTTCTTTTTTAAAATGCCATTGATAGTAAAGAACATAAGCTACAATAATTTTCCAACTCACGCTACATTTTAGTAGCTCCTCTGAATGCTTTTTTTTCCCCAACATGCCCATATGAAAAGACCCACAAGGTGAATGTTTTTAACATACTTTTGAAGTTTTTTTTAGGAAAGTAAAATACAAGTGTCTTTCAAAATGCTAATCCTCTCCAACCATGCTGGTAGGCTGTATAAAGGAAGGATAACACTTTTAGTTTTTTTTTGCTAAGTGGGCTTGTTGAAGACAACAGTGAGGCCAGGGACTGAAATTTATCAAAAAGGAACAGGAAAGAGCTACAATCATAAAAGTCAGCCCTGCACTGACAGACATCATTCTCATATCTCGACTATCATAAACGTTGGTATTGCAGTATCTCATACTAGATAGAAGACCTTTTTTTGATTCCTTTTCTTTTAGGGAAGCAGGCGTATCGTACCGTTAAATGACTATGTTCTTTTTTTAAATGAGACAACTTCCTCAGTGTCTTCATCCAGCGTGTAGGTCCCAATCAGTGTACTGATAGCCGACGTGCAGTATGCCTCTGTAGTGGTTCAGTGGATTAGCAGTGGAGTGGGGACAAGGTGGAGGAAGACGCGAAACACAGCAGTACATTCAATAGAAGCAAAAGGAGGTGCATTGTGGCCTCTATGCTACACATCTAAAACAAAAGCCAAGACGGACGGAGTGCAGAAACGATTTAGGTCATCAAAGAATATGGGGGAAGGTCAAGCATTACTTGATGACAATTCATCATTTTTTTTTAAATGTACAAAATCCCACCTTCAAGCTGACAGTTTGCTATCTACAGTTATAACTTGAAAGTGGGTCTCGATAGATCAGAGTTTCAGTTGTCAAGTCGGAGTGTTCCCTCTTCCTCTTTTCTTGTTCTCTCCCAGAGGGGCTGGCTGAGAGGAGTGTGTGCTGTGAGCAGCACTGACCATGGCGCTATTCAGGTGGAGCCCTCTGTTGGCCATAGCGTGAGTGCGTTCACTACCAGAAGCTGAACAACTCCACTGGAAACGTTTGTCAGAGAATTTAGCATTTGGAAAACTAAAACTGAAGGGAACAAAAAAGGAGAAAGAAGTGCTGGTTTAAGAATAGTTTTGATAGAGCAACTATCGAGAGAAAGAGAGAGAGAAAGAGACACAGAGACAGAGAGAGGGGGAGAGAGAGAGAGAGAGAGAGAGAGAGAGAGAGAGAGAGAGAGAGAGAGAGAGAGAGAGAGAGAGAGAGACACACACAGGTGATGGAAACAGAAAATTGACGAGAAGGAATGAACAGTGGAGCATTTCTAGGACAGCAGGGGGAGTGTCAAGAGAAGGAATCTGAGCGTGTCCTCACTCCAACCCCCCCCCCCCCCCCCCCCAACAAAGGATGTGGTGAAGGGTCCGCGGCGAGAACACGGAGTTGTGAGTTCTACCAGTGCATGTGTCCAGCTCTCCTGGCTGGGCGCTCCCAGTCATTCCATGGTGCCGCTCTCGGAGCGGGAGAAGTTGAGCGTGTTGGCGGAGGGGAAGAGGTCGCGGTGGTCCGTGGGGCTGTGGTAGTCAGACGTCAGGTCGGGCTCCAGCAGAGAGGACAGGGTGAACTGGGACGAGCCTTTCTTCAGGCACTGAGTGTAGAAGTTGAGGAGAAGGTCCAACTTGCTCTCGATGGACTGCACCTGGGAACAGACACGTACAGATATGCACCCACACACACACACACACACACACACACACACACACACACACACACACACACACACACACACACACACACACACACACACACACACACAGACGCTAAACAGTCACGCGACCATGTAGCCACCTAAACTGACTTGGATTGAGATTTTGCTGCATCCAGAGAAAATCCTGCATGTGTTCTCACTCTGTCTTGAAAGTACATTACTGAAGCGCCCCGATCTACCTGTCTCTCCACTTTGATGACCCGTCCCATCATGCTTAGTTCATCCAGCGGGTCCAGCTCGGGAGGGGTCTTCTCTCCTTTCTCAGAGCGCACCTTCTTATCAACCTGATTGGCTCCCCGCCCGACTATCTGGTCCACCCTGGGCAAGATGTGAGTGGATTCAACAGAATTCATCACCATGTGATACTACTTTTAATGAAAATATTCAATTACATCCAATGGTCCCATATTGTTTGCTTGTGTGTGTGTGTGTGTGTGTGTGTGTGTGTGTGTGTGCGTGTGTGTAGCCCTCACCTTGTTTGCAGACTCTTTATTCTGCCCAGCATGTCCAGGTGTCCAGCAGAGTATTGTTCAATAACATCCTTCACATCGTACGGACGCAATGTCTCCTTGAACTTCCTCTTGGCTACCAGGAACTTCAGAATCCTGCGCATGCACCCACGCACCCACCCACACACACACACACACACACACAGAATCAGCCCATTGTTCCCAGTGTGTGCCTCATACCCCACACTGTGGACATAAACCTTTGGAAAACTGCAGAGGCAAATAACCATGAAACAACGCAGGGCTTCACAAGGGAGGCGGGATAAATCGCCGTCAGTGTGACCTTATCATTCCTGAACAGCCCCATAAAGGGTGCAGAGGAGGAGAGGGTGTCTGTACGGTCCCAAGGGAAATCCCCTCACACTGTGCCCTTTTACTACGGAGGAAAACGACACCGCCGCCTGGGGGGTTACCGTGACAACGATGACAGCGCCTCAATGTGACGGCGGGGAGCGCTCGGTTATCAGTGCCGGCTTCTGCAGGCAAACTGCTTGCTCAGCACGCTCACACACACCCAATGCGCCCGGCACTACTGTAAGATTGCCTTGGCGTTTGCTGAAAAGGAAAGTTGACTGCCCTCTCAGCGTTTTGTGTCAGCGAGACAGCTGTACGGGGCTTCCCCACCACAGCTGGAGACGGACGCCTCAGATCAGCACCAGCCACAACCGCTCCAGTCCTACCGAGGCAGAGTGGAGAGGCACGGGGAGAGGTTGACCGAGCACACAGGGACTCATCGATGCCAACTCCTTTTTTCTCTTGATGTCACCGCCGTCATAGAGTAGGCAGTGCACTGGATAACGGCTGGTCAGAGGCCCCAACCTCCCCCTCCCACCCTTCTTCTGATGATCCCCTTATCGCTTCCACATTAGCCCGCCCAGAGGCGCTGGCTCGGCAAGAGACGGGAAACACCAAACGTTAGCGTGGCAAAACGTACACACTCAAGCTGTCATCTCACAACATGATGGATTACAGGCCAAGTTGGACCGGGCAGGATAAAGAGGCAGAGGAACTGGAGCAGGGTGGGGTGTTATTTATTTATTTATTTTTACGAGGAAACCCTATCTCTTACAAGCAGGCTGACTAAACCCACTTCAATGCCTTTACTATCGTTCACAGAGGCTAAAAGGAAGCGCATCAAAGGTCTGTAGGTGCGAGCATTTCAGCTGTGTGCAGATAAGTGTGTGTGCGTGCATGTGTGTGTGTGCTGGACACACACTTATAGTTGTAGACATACACACAGGGAAACACTAATTTATGGACGCGCGTGCACTCACACACACACACACACACACACACACACACACACACACACACACACAGCACAAACACCAAGCAGCACAGTGGGTGCCACACAATGAACATTTGACGAAGCAAGATCCAGTGAAATATGAACTTGAAGGAAGGGTCATATTGTGATGTGCCGCATAAAGAGCCATTGTTGAGGTTCGTCGAGCGTGCATACTCCACGAAAATATAGTGCACAACACTGCAACTTTGAAGTAACAAATAGGACAAGGGGTAAAGGAATACAGTGGGAGAAGGAGGGGATTGGAGGGCTAGAAGGAGGGGATTGGAGGGCTAGAAGGAGGGAATTGGGGGCCCACTGCTGGCGCCTTAGCAACCCGTCAGCACTGCCTTCCGCCTCACACAGCACTCACTTTCTTGATGACTCGTGAGTTTCGGGGGTTTTGCCGAGTGTATTTTTGTATTTTGCAGGTAGATGCAGATTCTAGTCAGGGTGGGTCTCAGGTGTAGTTGGCAAAAGAAAGGGTTGGAGAAAGAAAGGGGGAGAAGGAAAGCGGAAGGAAATGGTTGAATGTTCTAATGCTGACACAATGCTGATTGCCCCCCCGCCCCTCCATCTTTGGACCTCTCTCCGCCTGCCTTCTTGCTCTGAGCCATTTTGGAATTGGTTTTCATTATACCACGTAGCATTAAGAAGGGTCCTATAGTGTTTACTGTAGATCTATCTCAGAATGGCTTTACAGAAAATGTATAACTTCTTTGATGGATGTGTTCACCTGTTGGCCAGGGTGAAAGTTTCCAAACCAGGAAATGATCAATGTGTCTGCGATCAACGTCTATGCTCAGAAGCTCCTCAGTATTTGGGGAAAGTTTGATTAAAGTCAAGGTCGAAAATTCTAGGCATTAATACAAGTGTGCTGGTAAGAACATATTTTTACTAAATATGCAATCTGATTACAGTTTTTCACAATTGCTAAAACACAAAATTCCATTCTCTGAACCAAATTATCAGTGGCCTAAACCCATTTGTCAAATGGGTTTCTCACTCTCTAAAACACAATTCGCACTTTGATGCACATGTGCTGCAAAATGGTAAACACTGGCAGCAAAAGTTAAACACAACTTCAACACAGTTGTCATCTTTTACACACAACTTGTTTCTAATTATGTGATCAAACTAATATTACAGAATATAAGCCAGTTCAGAGTGCACAGGTGGCACATGTGCAGGTGGGATTTACTGCTTTAGCAATTGTGAAAAACTGTATGAAAAAAGTGTTTGCCATTTTATGCAAATACTTGATTTTGAGATGTGTTCATGGTATTTTGAAATGGTTTCATTTTGCAGGAGACATTTAGCATTTTGTGTGTGCAATTTGGGGATTTGTGTGTTGAACTTTGAAAAGATGAGACCTAATTTCAAAAAACATGTGAAAGCAGTTGTAAAAAACTGTAACTGCGCTACGTTCTGATTGCTAAGTTCTGATTACTGTATTATACTTTTGTTTTTGCAAAATGAGTTTACTATATGCAATACAGTGATAAAACAAAATCATGCAGTGGACGCTGTGTTCTCCATGTTCTGATGTAGTGTCTAATAAAGGCTCTTTGATTTTTTATATTGACTGGCTGTGTGTATGATCTGAAATAATTGTTTGATTTTTGCCAGAAGAGTCAGGGGTTATGGGAATGTAGTTTGAATATTTGGATTTGTGTTTAAAGTTTTGAGAAAATGAGGGAAGGTTTCAAGAAATGTGTTTTAGCAATTGTGAAAAACTGTAAATTGAACAACCGAAAGCAAAACCCTAAACGCAAACTTTAAATCTTGAAAAAAATCAACCGGCAAAAAAAATGTTTTTACTAAAACTGACTTATTACAAAATTCCCATGCAATTTAAATAAAACTCATTTAATAATGCAGGAACCTCCAAAGGCTGTTGAGCATGATCATTGGGTATGTGTGTTGCACTTGATTAGTTCAGATCGACTACCATACTCTATAGGTCTCCTACCAGCCATCCCTCCACAACTTTACAGCCCACTCTACACAATTGTTCAGGCACGCGCTGATAAACTAGATGCATCTCTCTAAAGTGAAGCCTCAGCGATATGGCTGGGGAGCTATAAAAAAATACAGCTGCCTGCGTTTTAAAGACATTAATCTTTAAATTACATAGAGAGTACTACAGTGTGTGTGTGTGTGTGTGTGTGTGTGTGTGTTTGCCCTTTTTGTAAGGAACTCCCTTTTCAGGTTGCTGTGCGAGGCATCCCAGATTAGAGAATGGCAACCTCCTTAATCGACTGCGTCAACATATAAGTTTACTGTATAAAATAATGAATTATATGCGAACAAATAAATATCTGTCTTACTTGATTCTGAAAACTCGAGCAGGTGGCCACCGGACTCGTTTTAATAACCAATGCCACCAAATTATTCTAAGCCAGTCAGGTCAGTCTGGCACTGGAAACCCCACTCACAAATGGAACCTTTTTATGAAATGAACTTAACTCGGAGCATATATGGAGCACGACAGACAGATTGGTGCAGCAGGAAGAATGCTGAGAATCTGTAGCGCTGTCTCAGGGGACCAAGACAAGGTGATTTGCTGTAATCCACTCCTTCAAAACCTCCCGAGACCCTCACGCCACCACGCCAGCTGTTAGCTAGAAACCGTCGATTTTCTTCTGCCACAGTGTAAGAAAACAGTCTTACATACCTCTTTCTTTCTAGATACATATGTAATTGTGTGTTTATGAGTTGGTGTATATATGTTTGTCTATATGTGAGTGTGTGTGGATGTGAAGTGGGATCTGTCACAAGTCCCGGGGTCTTTACATAGTTAAGCACAAAGAGGAACCTTGCGTTGTATTTTTATCCCCGCACACACACCGAGACGCTAATTGGTAAAAGGTTTGCTAGCTCTGCATTTTCCCTATTCTCTCCCGCATCCACACTCACAGTAACATACACTAGATGAAATCTATAATACAGGTAGTTATTTTAATTTAATATAGTTTAGTTACCTTTCATCTGTACCTTGTCAGTCCAAAAATAATTGAAAATAATTGAAAATAATAAAAAATGATTCACACGTTGCTTGAAAGGTTCGAATCAACATGGCGGACACATAATTGATGCACTCAGCTCTCTCAGCTACAGTATGTCCCCCCGTTTTCTTAGACATTGACCACAATGTGCTGCACATCATCATTTGTTTCCCTCTATCAGGGTCATAATCCTCAGAACATCCTGTGTCTTTGCCAGTGAGCCCAGCGAAGACCAATAGGTCCCTTTCCTTTCACGCCCCTTTAAACTTGAGCCTCAGCACCTGACCGGCAGAGCCACAAGGTCAGGGGAGGGAACGGACCCATCCTGCAGGAAGTCTGAGTTACCTCCCCTAAGTGGACGTTTCCACTCTGTCAGCTGAAATGGCATGCTGCCAGAGCCCACTGGACGACCCACGCGTTCAACTAGCCATGACCACACAGACAACAGAATACTGGACACAATTAGACAGGAAGAGCCTTGGGTGTAGAAAGGACTTTCCCCCGTGTGTGTATAGGTGTGTGTGTGTGTGTGTGTTACATGCGTACAACCAGTGACCCGATTCTATCAATGATCTGGGTCAACATGCAGCACCAGTCTCCACCTGATAGCTCGCAACACCTCCAGTATGCAACACAATACTAGGACTCAGCACAGACGCGGCACAGAAACCGCCTTATTTAACACATCTAGTGGAAGTGGTTTGGCATGTGATAGCTCTACCTAATACTTTTAGGACCATATATTCAGGTGGTCAGGGTCTGATGTCAAATTGTTAGTTAATGGTTGCCAGGATTTAATCCTTGCGTGCGGTCATGCATGTCATTTCTGAGCCAGTGAGAGAAGGTGACAGTTTAAGTCTCACCTGACAGCCCGTATAAGGGTCTTCACTGCTGGGATAACCTCCTCCATGGCCACGTCACAATACGACTTGTCTTCAACGTTGTCCTCCCCTACACCATCCACTGGAACATCACAAAGCAGAGGAGAGGAGAGGAGAGGAAAAAGTAATTAACTATAAGTATAAATATATGTATGTATATGTATAACATACGCATGTATAAATGTGTGTGTGTGTGTGTGTGTGTGTGTGTGTGTGTGTGTGTGTGTGTGTGTGTGTGTGTGTGTGTTTAGGTGTCCTTTATCTGTACTGTATCTGCGTCTGTACTACTGACCATCTGCAGGGGGCCGTGGTTTGAGGCGCAGAGAGGTACGGAAGCGTGTGCGGTCGTTGAAGCTCCAGCTCTTCTGCACCTTCCCCGGGCTGGTGGCCTCCGGGGCATTCTCCGTGCTGGGAGAGGGACGCTCGCTGTTCCCCGGAGGCAGCGGAGAGGTCTTGACCCTCATCGCCTGAGATGAGCGGGAATTGTTCATCCGGATCCGATCTCGGAATCCCATCTTGGTACTGGTGGAGATAAAATGGTTAATCCCCCAAAATGGTTATCTTAGATCGTTAGCTTATTAGTCCACACTTTAGATGTTTTGGGGTTATTTTCCTTCATTGACCACAATGTCCAGAGGACAGCCACGCTGTTTCCACCTGGGCGTTTAGTAAAGCGACAGGGTGCTGTCTGAGGAGGTTAGAATACAGCCAGCTACTGTAGGAATAACAACATTCAACACAGTCTGCGGTCAGTAAAAAACAAAGAGCAAGAGGCTAACGAACACGTTGACAAGACAATACCATATATAATATACAGTGGGGCCAAAAAGTATTTAGTCAGGCACTGATTGTGCAAGTTCTCCTACTTAGAAAGATGAGAGAGGTCTGTAATTTTCATCATAGGTACACTTCAACTATGAGAGACAAAAATGAGAAAAAATATCCAGGAAATCACATTGTAGGATTTTTAAAGAATTTATTTGTAAATTATGGTGGAAAATAAGTATTTGGTCAATAACAAAAGTTGAACTCAATACTTTGTAACATAACCTTTGTTGGCAATGACAGAGGTCAAACGTTTCCTGTAAGTCTTCACCAGGTTTGCACACACTGTAGCTGGTATTTTGGGCCATTCCTCCATGCAGATCTCCTCTAGAGCAGTCATGTTTTGGGGCTGTCGCTGGGCAACACGGACTTTCAACTCCCTCCACATATTTTCTATGGGGTTGAGGTCTGGAGACTGGCTAGGCCACTCCAGGACCTTGAAATGCTTTTTACGGAGCCACTCCTTCGTTGCCCGAGCGGTGTGTTTGGGATCATTGTCATGCTGGAAGACCCAGCCACGTTCCATCTTCAATGCTCTCACTGATGGAAGGAGGTTTTGGCTTAAAATCTCACGATACATGGCCCCGTTCATTCTTCCCTTAACACGGATCAGTTGTCCTGTCCCCTTTGCAGTAAAACAGCCCCAAAGCATGATGTTTCCACCCCCATGCTTCACAGTAGGTATGGTGTTCTTGGGATGCAACTCAGCATTCTTCTTCCTCCAAACACGACGAGTTGAGTTTTTACCAAAAAGTTCTATTTTGGTTTCATCTGACCACATGATATTCTCCCAATCCTCTTCTGGATCATCCATATGCTCTCTGGCAAACTTCAGACGGGCCTGGACATGTACTGGCTTAAGCAGGGGGACACGCCTGGCACTGCAGGATTTGAGTCCCTCTCGGCGTAGTGTGTTACTGATGGTAGCCTTTGTTACTTTGGTCCCAGCTCTCTGCAGGCTATTCATCAGGTCCCTCCGTGTAGTTCTGGGATTTTTGCTCACCGTTCTCATGATCATTTTGACCCTACGGGATGAGATCTTGCGTGGGGCCCCAGATCGAGGGAGATTATCAATGGTCTTGTATATCTTCCATTTTCTTACAATTGCTCCCACAGTTGATCTATTCACACCAACCTGCTTGCCTATTGCAGATTCACTCTTCCCAGCCTGGTGCAGGTCTACAATTTTCTTCCTGGTGTCCTTCCACAGCTCTTTGGTCTTGGCCATGGTTGAGTTTGGAGTCTGACTGTTTGAGGCTGTGGACAGGTGTCTTTTATACAGATGACGAGGTCAAACAGGTTCCATTAATACAGGTAACGAGTGGAGGACAGAAGAGCTTCTTAAAGAAGAAGTTACAGGTCTGTGAGAGCCAGAAATCTTGCTTGTTTGTGGGTGACCAAATACTTATTTTCCACCATGATTTACAAATAAATTATTTAAAAATCCTACAATGTGATTTCCTGGATTTTTTTCTCATTTTCGTCTCTCATAGTTGAAGTGTACCTATGATGAAAATTACAGACCTCTCTCATCTTTCTAAGTAGGAGAACTTGCACAATCAGTGCCTGACTAAATACTTTTTGGCCCCACTGTGTATATATATATATATATATATATATATATATATATATATATATATATATATATATATATATATATATATATATATATATATATATATATTATAGTATACAATATCCAATGCTATACTATATATAAATATATAGACACTTACATGAAGGACAGATTGGCTGACTTAGTAACATGAAGGCGTTTGACGTTTACAAATGACTTCCGTACAGTCTGTTTTGCTGTTCCAACAGTTCCACACTCCGCACTTGCACACAGCTGACGTAATTCAAAAATTCACTGAAATGATTAGCCTTGAAGTCCTTCCTCTAAATGAGTGACATGCGGCCTACCACAACACACACGGGACAACCCCAGGAAACAATTGTTACCCACTTTTCAAACTCACAGTATCTATCACAGATCGGTGTTAGGCCTATGAAAGGCGGCACCGATAAACTATCACCTGAGATCATCCGTTTATAGCTACATGTAATCCAGCTGAATACCTTGTGGTATTTTGCCCAACAAACCCTACACTCATTCCCTCAAGTCCCCTCGCTCTTTGTGACTAACTCCATGTTACACAACGTCACGAATTATCACGGCAATTTGAGCAACATGCATCAGAGAGCATTTTGAGTAGCGTTGTTCACTCTTGTAGTTTCACGATGATATACTCCATGTTGCGAGTGTGCTGGCGGCCATTTAAATTAATATTTAAATAGTTTGTGAAGCATTAGAGGAAATAGCATTTCATATGTGCTGAAATGCTCCTGTGGAACATGAAGGGAGTAGGGGCAGAGAGATGAATAGCTAGAGACATAAACTTTAGATGCCGACAGGAAATTAATTATTTGGGTGCATTTTATTCACAACACAATACAATATTTCCAAACATGCAAGGAGTAGTGTTTGCAACAAATGTGAACTGAAAAGTCTATTAGATGTGTTCCTTTGAATGGGTTGAGTCAGTGACCTGAAAAACAAATCCATTTAGCGACGTAATAATGTGGTGGTTGCGTGCAGGATATCATTTGAAAACTCTCTGAAAAAGGATAGTCAAGCAAACGGAAAGCCTTCCTAAAAGCATTTTCCATGCAAGCTACGGTGTCTACAAAGGCGCATTGCTTGTAAGATAGGCTGGCTGACTCTGAGGTCGAACATTTCTTTCACATTTCTTGACAAATGTTTGAAAATAAGGTACGCCAGTCTTTTGTGTGGGGGGAAGCAGCACAAGCGTTGATCAAAAATAAACCATGAACAACCTGGGATTTGTTTGTATGTAAACACATGGTTCATCATGACCCTCGCACCAAGCCCTTGTTTCCCTAGCAGTAGTAGTCTACACAGCTCGCCCTCAGCCTCCCACACAGCCCAGGCTTCACTCAATCACTGGTGGACCAGAGCAGAGGATATAGAGGTCACAAAGATATGACGAAGACCAGTTTATTGCTTTAGTTTAAAGTTTATTTGATTAGTTTGAGCTAATATGATTTAAAATGCCTGAAGACGGATATTTATTGATGTAGCGTCATCCAAATTCAAACGAGACATTAAACTCTGAACTGGTCCAAAAGACATTGAGTCTGACAGGCAAGGTGAGTAGGGATGTCTGCGTGTGTGTGTGTGTGTGTGTGTGTGTGTGTGTGTGTGTGTGTGTGTGTGTGTGTGTGTGAGTGTGTGTGTGTGTGTGTGTGTGTGTGTGTGTGTGTGTGTGTGTGTGCGCGCGCTCGCGGGTGAGTACGAGAGTGTGCGTGTTGTGATGTAGGTGGTGAGTGACATTCTTAGCATGCCCCGTGCAAAACGCTTGTTGCCGTGGATACCTCTGCTTGCGGCCAGCATGAATCCGGAAGAGACCCCGCTTTTTAGAAAGGAGCTGACTGAGAGGACACACAAGGCAGAGGGACAGAGGGTGAGGGACGGGCAGTAGAGAGAGAGGGGGGGGGGGGTTGTCGGGGGAGTGGACGATCCTCCAGAACACACAGAGAGCTTGTCAAGGTGAAGGGTAAGGAATTAGAGGGGGATGAACCGCTGCATCTCAATGGCCTTAAGTGGCTTCTTTTCTCAGCCTCCTTTCCCTTTGGATGCAGCAGTTGCAGGAGGACGCCACTTTAGACTATTGAGACTGTCCCAAGTGGGTATTGTGAAGAGCAGGCAGGTGTTTTTGACCTGAAGGAAGTAAAACATGCAAAGCCAGAGTTTTACCCAAGTATATCATGATATTACGTCTGTGCTCATCAGGAGTTTCTCCTGGCCATCAGTAAGCTCTCCTCTAGCATGCCCTACAATGTCCCTGAAGAAAACACGATGCGTCTCCATGTTCCTGACAAGTCCTCCGACCTACTTTTACCCTCACATGAAGCACAGTTTCGTGCAAACCTTTCGCGAGCGGAGCACACACAGGTATCTAATGACCAGAGGAACAAACCTGCAAGCGACGTCGGCCTTCCTGTGAACAGACGGAGGTGGAGGAATGGCATGGAAGAAGAGGCGACAAAGAAGAAGAGAGGAGAGGAAGAACACAACAGGAGGAGAATAAGGAGGAAAAGAAGCAGAGTGAATGAGGTTGATGAAGAGGACCGTGCGGATGAGACATACAGTCCAGAACCAATTAGACACAAACATGTAGACACACACACACACACACACACACACACACACACACACACACACACACTGGTCTATGATCAGCGTTAGTCAAAGAGGTTAGACACAGCATTGGAAGCGCAGAGCAGGAAACAGCTGGCTTTTGCGGTTGGTTGTATTATCTTTTGAACATCGGTGTAAAATGTTTTTCCTTCCCCGCAAGATGTTTATTTTGACTTCTGGTACATCAAAAAGAAAATGTAGAACACCAGTAGTTTTTATCGGGGGGTGGCCATGTGTGTATGTGAAAGAGAGAGAAAGGGTGAAGAAAAAGAGAGAGAGAGAGAGAGAGAGAGAGAGAGAGAGAGAGAGAGAGAGAGAGAGAGAGAGAGAGAGAGAGAGAGAGAGAGAGAACCAGTGTGTGTGTGTGTGTGTGTGTGTGTGTGTGTGTGTGCGTACTGTAGATTTGAACCGTGTCAGTAGTGGTGGTGCATACCTGTCCCCCGATAGATAGGGGGAGCTGTAAGGCCTCAGCCCGGACAACAGCGTGTGGTGGGAGTTGGGCTGGACCTTCTTGGCGCTACGCCGTCGCTGAAGGTGACTGAACAGTAGTGTCAATTCTCTGACCCCACGTGCACAACGGAACAAACACACAAACGAAAGACAGGGAGAACTTATAAAAAACTAGGTCAAATCAATAGTCAAAATGTTTAAAAGGAGGGGGAACACTCGAAACAATGTACAGTCGAATAATAATAATAAAACTTCGAGTACCCTGTAACTCCAATGTAAACTAAAATGTAAATCCAGTCATCTTAAATTAATAAACCTACTTAATAGTGCACAGCTGGAATTAAAATCTTGTATGTACATATAATCTGAATTTGTATCCCCATCCTCTTAAACAAACAATATTAGTCAAATTAATATGTAAATAATAATAACAAAGCTTTGGGAAGAACATAATAAACATAATTACAGGATAAACAGTGGCTTTTGTACACTTGGGGGCCAAATGAATTGGGAGACTGGAAAAACATGCAAACCACCATCTTATGATTTAGTGGAGTCGATCAGCATAGATCTCACTCAACGAACATGGAAATGTACATTATGAAAGTTTGGCTTTTTCAAAACATAACGACTGGCAGCGTGCGTCTACGATTTAACGTCTGACCTCTGCCAGTATATTGTGTAATTTCCCCTTTCTTACTAATTTACGACTCTGTGATTAAATGCCAGGGTGTAAGCGGTCTTCACATTGATGTGCAGCACGGGTATGCAAAAGACCAACGGGTATTTAGCGGTTATCAAGCTAAATATTTTAATGGAAAACCACAACTTACAAAGGCAACGGTTAGTCCCCACAAAGCCAGCAGTTAGAGAGGAAGGATTACCTGAAAGATGGCAGCATGCTGTCATAGAAGTACCACGTGGCTGTCAGATAGGAGTGCTGGGCATCAGTGGAGTACAGACGCCATGCAGCCTGGGGAGACACACACACACGCACACGCACACGCAAAACACAGTGTCTAAAGAACAACATCTTTGAGTCAAACTGCTTCCAAGTGCCAAGATGTGTAACAATAACACCACACGTTTATGCGGAGCCATGAAACAACGAAGCAGACATACAAAAATACACCAAACGGGCGCGTGTAACCTGTATGAGATTGGCCGCGGGCGTCCTCCGCTTTTCAAAATGCTTCTGTCTGTGCTGCTCCTGTACTTTCAGGGCGAAGCCTGACCCCAAGATGCCCTGCCAGAAAAGGTCAAAGAGTCAAGGTCACGTCTAAAGCCACGACAAACGTAAAACGTGTTGGCTGGGAAGAGAGCTGAAGGTGATGCGACTGTATTGAAGGGACTCACGGCCGGCAGGGCGAAGAAAGACACGCCCAGCAAGGCAAAGCCGGCCGCTAAGAGACGCCCCTGCCAGGTACGAGGGGTCTTGTCTCCGTAGCCGATGGTGGTGAGGGTTATCTGGGTGTGGCACACACAGGTGGTGGGAGAAACGCCTATGGACACAGGGTTCTAGAAAAATATGAAGTGGTCTTCTGCTATCTGTTTTGGCGGGGCAGTCTTTGTGCAGTACTCACGGTTCCCCACCAGAGGGAGTCTGCATAGGTGTTAAATTCTGAGTTGACGTCCTTCTCCGCCAGGTACACCAGGAAGGAGGCAAAGATGAGCACCAGGAAACCTATGTACCACGCCGTGATCAGCTCCTGAGAGACACAGGATGAGGGGATGTCTTCACAATCAATCACCATTATGAGGTCAAACCTCAGCATGGCAATCCTACTCCACATCATCAGAACCACTGCGCTCTCATCATCATCATCACCGGCTCAGTACTCTGATCGTTAACATCTGAAATTAGCGCGCCTTGCAATACTGCCCAGCTCAACTCAGCTGGGGTGCTTATTACATTACTATCACTGGCCAACACATTAACCTCACGGCCACACTCCGTGTGTGAGTGTGTGTTTGTGTGTGTGCGTGTGTGGTCCCGTGCATGCAGTGGTCAGCAGTATACCCAAACTAATTGCGGCACCAGAGGGGTTCTAAATGGGACTCGCTGTCCGCGGTTAGAGGCCTCAGCATCTGCATCAGCCAGTATGTCTCGGTAGTTCCAACCATTGTTATTATTACGTCGAGGTCGTTATGTGGTGGTCTGTCGCGGCTGCCCTCACCTTGCTGTGAGCGTAGACCACAGAGCCCAGCAGCTTCCAGGTGCCTCCTCGCCGGTCCATCCGCACCATCCGCAGGATCTGCAGAAAGCGCATGCTGCGCAGGGCAGAGGTGGCGAAGATGTTGCCCTGCGTGCCCGCGGCTATCACTGCCAACGAGGCCACAAACACAATGAAGTCTGTGGGGCCAGGGCGGGTTGTTGGGGATGGGGGTGGGGGGCAGAAAAAGAGGCCGAGTTACACATGTGAGGAGGAGGAGGACAATGAGGCCTGAAAGGGAGCCCACCGTGGTGTAATCTGTCCACACTAACACTTCCCCTACTCCCAGTCACTTACACGATAAACAACGGCCATCTGGCGAATATACACGCAAACTCACTTCAATCAAACGGAAGATCCCCGAACGAAGGAAAGGAAGGCACGGCCCTACCTATGACACAGAATGGCTTCCTGGCGAACCGTAGCCGTCCCTGCCATCCTCGATACCGGCAGCAGCAGCCGGCCGCCCACACCCTGAGGAAGTATTCCAACCCAAACACCACGATCATCACAAACTCCTGCAGACACACACACACACACACACACACACACACACACACACACACACACACACACACACACACACACACACACACACACACACACACACACACACACACAGAGAGAGAGAGACAAATGCACCACATACACACATGGTGGTGAGTTAACCAAAAATACACTTTCACAGAACGATCATTGATGCACATGGTGTATTCTTTATTTATTTACTTACTGTAGCGTAGCATTTATCAAACTTTAGCCGTATGACCTGTTCACTTGTTCTGTCCTGTTATGTATTACTATTATTTTTCATATCGGCAGTTTCCCGTGAATTGACCAAATTGGTCGTTAGCTGCAGTGTTCACGTAGGTAAAACTCCGTAATGGACAAAAGATTGATTGAGAGAGGGCATGGAGAGAGCATGGAATCGTTAAAAGTCAGGAGTGTGACCATTAAGTATAGCGCCGCAGGAGGCAGGGGAAGGGAAAGGAGTGGGGCCCAGAGATAGACGAGGGAGAGATTAAAACGGAGAAAGGAAGTGTCCATTACCTCCGTCGACCTAAAGCCTCCAAAGAGGAGTGATTATGGAATGCCTTTACGGATTAGAGGATCGTGTCTGGGGCATCTTGCATACTCAACAGCACCCGAGTCCTTCCGGCTGCCTACAAAGCTGTTTCTCTTTCTACCTTAACTGGACATCAAGACAGCAAAACACACACGCACACTCTTGGCAGCAAGAGTGTTGACATGCATAACAGGACATTGAGAATGAAAAGGAGACGGATGCTGACAATAAGAAATGAGCTCGGTGTGTGTGTGCACGTGTGTGTGCGTGTGTGTGTGGATGTGCCCGCGTGTGTGAGCGAGTTGGTGCATGGGCATTTGAGTTTGAGAGTTCGAGAAGGGTGTGTGCTTTGATGAGAATAGCTTAGTCAACGTGGCAGTGTAAGGTCTTACCAGGATGAAGAGGCCTTCGTTGGCATACTTATGGTGGTCGGGGATAGTGGAGAACACAGACAGCACCAGACAGCTGAAGACCAGCAGAAAACTGAAACACACACACACACATACATGCACATAGTTCAGCACACACACCGTATGGTCAATGCACACAGTGTGAAAGTTGGCAAAATGCAAGATGAATACGCTCCTTAGGGGGATGAAATGTAGTTAATTATTTCAAATAGAAGCTAATTATGAGGAAAAGGCAGAGGTAGACATAGTTTGCATGAATAAGCAGGAAAGAAAAATGGAATAAGCAAGAATAGAAGTTGCTTATCCATTATAACGTCCGTGAAAGGTGTACAAGGCTAAATATAAATGTCCACCTGACAAAAAGACTAAATGTGACCATTAGGCCACATTTACCATCAGCCCAATTATGCTGCTTTTGTTTCTTTTATAAATTGCATGTACATGCTGCCTTTGTATCAAATCAATATCTTATCCCAGAAAACTTTACAAAAATGCTTTTGGAGGTTCAACATTCTTGAAGACGGCCCTTTGAATCAAGCATTGTACAAAGAAACATAACAGAAGTAAAAGGAGGTTTACAACAGAATCTTCCACTGATTCCACAGCCTATGCATTCCGTCTCCCTAACAACAAGAAAAGCATTCCGAACTATTTCTCAAACTTTTAAAAGTACGCTCCATCCCAGCACGTCCTCCAGCTGCCAGACCACCTCTGGATTAGTTGACCTCTACCTGGGATATTGCCTAAACCTCTAAGGTGTCCTGACTGGACAGCACCATGACAGCCCCTGGAACAACCTATGCCGGTATTCTGTCTCACAGTGCCATAGCCACTAACCAAGTAAACAAAGGAGGAGACAGAATCGCCAAGAAGGAGATAGAATCATCTAGCCTTGCATTTGGTACTGGAAGACACTTTGGCATAACGCTTGTCGGTTTCTTTAATCCAGCTCCAGTGAGACACTGACCTTTGTTGTTTGAATTTTAGGAGTTAGCACGCCTGAGATGAAAAATGTCCGACATCATCTCTACAAGGCACTGGCCACAGTCTGCTGTGTCTCCATTGAGGTCATGGACTGAAATTCTACGGCGAGCAGTCTTACGCTCTTTTTCGCTCAATGTCAATTGAATTTAAATAAATCTTTAATTTTAGGTGTGTCCGCTTTGTTCAATGTGCCTATAGGTATACATTTACTCTCACACACATGCACACAAACACACCGTTTTTTCTCTTTCTCTCTCACACACTCTCTCTCTCTCTCTCTCTGTGTGTGTCACACGCACACAGACATGCACACACACAGACAAGCACACCCGCTCACAGACACCACCACTGTTTCTAGGCTGAGCCATGTGAACACCCAGCGGGCTGGCTGGATTACCCAAGTGGCAGCTGTTGTCCTTGCAGATGCCAAATCTCCTAGTATGAGAAAACACAGCATGGAACTCCAAATCTTCTCATGATCCCTCACACACAATCTCACGGATTCTCCACCCGGCCAACATCTCACTGGAAAACCAATTCAGTTCACTGCGACTAAACAGCCTATCAGGGGCGAGAATAGCTTGGGTGACATAATACGCGTTACCCAAGATCTACGAGTCCAAAACAAGAGTCCAATCATTCTCACTGCAGTCATCCGATGTGACGGTAAACAATAGTGGAAGGATACAGCGAGGGCCCATTTCCTTCCACAGACACACTGGGGTGCAATCAGAGGGGGAAGGGAAAGAGTGCTTGTGTGTATGAGTGGGCTTGTGGGTGTGTTTGTGTGTGCGCGTGTGTGTGTGTGTGTGTGTGTGTGTGTGTGTGTGTGTGTGTGTGTGTGTGTGTGTGTGTGTGTGTGTGTGTGTGTGTGTGCAGGTGCATATTATGGACCGGCAAATGTGACAACAAGACAGTGTCAAACCGGGCAGGTGACAACAGGAAGGAAGCAGAAGTACGTCAGTGGGATCCTGGTGACTGTAGTCCGATTCTAGAGAGGGACCGCCAGCCAAAAGGAGAAAGGCTTGTGTGACAGGCAAATCTCACGAGCAGTGCAGTGAATATCTTGATAGTGTTGTGTAAGCCCAAAAAAATGTGCTTTTGGCCGGCAACTGAGAGATATGGAATATGGAAAAAGATCGAACAATCTTCATAGAACTTCGAAAGTGTTGCACAAATCATATCCTGTCTGTGCCATTTATGAGAAATTAGAATAGCAAATGTAGTTGCTGTCATTTCTGAATGCACTGTCTGTCTCCTGAGTTAACACATGTTTGGGTATTTGTGTGTGTGTCACCTTGTGGTGGTGAAGGAGGGAATGAGGGATTGAGCTTACGGACTGTTTTTGTTTTTGTCTGCCTGCCGACAGCGGCGTTTATTTCCAGACAGCGGGACACATAGAGCAGAGGCAAACAGTTGGCCAGACAGTGAGAAAGGCATAGAGTGATGCCATCACAAGCTGACCGCAAATACGAGGGGAGGTGGGTAAGCCTAGTGTACTATGTATGTTTTAACAAGTGTGAGCGTGAGCGAGAAAGAGAGAGGGGTGAGGGGAAAGAGAAAGCAAGTGTCCCTGTCAAATAAAAAATTAAAAAGCGCACCGAAAGTGTAATGAACAAACTTCTGGTATCAAGTTTCTGTAACCTTTCAGATCCCGTTTCGCTCAGACCACAAGTCGGAAGCAGGCCTCAAGCGCCAACACCCAGCCCACTGACCTCCCCCTGGGACCAATTTATCCCTGACAATGTGATCCTACCCTGAGGACCCCTCCTTCCAATGACAATATCACCTTTATATAGTCACACAGGGAGGTTACATTGAAAAATGAAATCAAACTATCAATCTGTGTAAGACTTACTTTACAAAAGAAATCTTCATTGGTCAGATATGACCTCTGCGTTGTTCTGTGTCATTCCTATTCAGGAAGTAAGATGATCTGAGAATCTTATACCCAGTGTGCAAGTCAACACCGTCAGCCACCCACCGGACTAAGAGGAAACGTCCAAAACTGCTTTATGGTTCCAAAATCAAAGGCCAGAAAAATGATGAAGAGGGTAAAAAGATATTGGTCCATGTGATGTCCATGTGGAGGGGGATCAGATTTCGGCTGAGGGCACACTTTCTTTCACCCCACCCCTCTTTTCAGGGAAATGTCAATTAGAAGAGGCTCGTTGGTTGAAATCCACGCAATCAGCAAGGTTGGTCTCCGGGGAGGTCAAATGAAAATGTGCTGGGTTCTGAGTGGTTTTGTGTTCCCTGTAAG
>CM030182.1:10151204-10176204 GCA_017639675.1 Aplochiton taeniatus
ACAATAAAGCACAACGTATATTGTTTCAACCAAGGAACCTGTGTCTGCCTAATTCTTCGGTGTCTGACTGCAAGTGGGTCTATTAGTTTGTTTCCTGAGGAAATCGTGACAGAAGGATTACTGTATAAATATGAATATATCTTCATCTGATTTCATTTATAAACACTCTTAAGTAAATGATGGATCACGATTTGAGGTTTGGCTACACTGAAACTCACCACATTTGCCTCCATACACATAGTTTTACATTATTAACGTACTCATACAGCATCAAATAGGAAATGTATCTGTAACTAGATGCTGTAAATGTCCGGTCATTGACCGTTGTCTCTTAACCTCTTTGCATTAGCCAACACTAATGAAGTGAAGTGAAGTTCGACAATCATGTTACCAGTTTGTGTTTGTGTGTGTGTGTGTGTGTGTGTGTGTGTGTGTGTGTGTGTGTGTGTGTGTGTGTGTGTGTGTGTGGCAGGGGAGGCTCACATTTAATATGAGAAAGAACAGATCACATAACAAAAGCGAAAGGTATGTGTCTGTGTGTGGCTGACTGTCTGTGATAAATAATGCATGAAGACTAGTAGTGTCCTGTGCAGCTCATCAACAATGTAAAATATTTTCACCATTAACGACACAAAATGTGTAAAATGTGCAATGGACAAAAAGACGAATGAGCCAACAAAATACATAATGTTCCCTGCACACACCAACGCACATACGCACACACACGCAAGTTGTCTGAACATTCAACTGTTATAATAAGGGCATATTGTATGCGTGGCTTTGTCGGGTGACTACTTGCCGAGTTGGCTGCAGTGAAACGGGCAGTAAAGGTCTGGGTGAGCGATGCTAAATGAGGGGAGGGGAGGTGCTGCGAGCCATGACATTTACCCGCGGTATTGTTAGTGCCCGCTAGGTAATTGAATTTGGACTGCGAACCCTCCGTGGGAGCACCTCCACTTCATACGCCACTTACTGCAGCCTTGTACTCGTATACTGAAACGCTGACATTTCACCACGCATTCACTGCACCACTCCACAAGCTCCCCCTTCACCAACCAACCTTACACACAGAATCAAACACCCATGATGTCTATTAAGTCCCAGGTCTGCGGGGAGTGAGAATGCGAAATGGCTCTTACTAAGTGAAGGGGGTTGAGGTGTTTTAAAGTGTTGATGTGCTTCACCTTGGCTTTTTTCCTTCTAAATGAGAACTAGGCCTATTAGAAGCGTGTGTATTTAGAATAAATGTTAACCATTCTTGGCCTTAGGATTGAGCATACTATATATACTATAGACCAATTAGACAGTAACATTGTGCTTATCTAGTGATTCCTGTGGGGAACAGTGGCGTGTCCAGACCTTTTTCACTGGGGGGGCCCAAGTGGGGCATTGACTTATGCAGGGGTGGCATGAAGTAGGCTACGAGTGCGCACTCTGGCGCATTTCTACCTCTTAGGTTTAAGAATAAATTCCACCCAACGAAAGTTTGGTTTACTCTCAAACAGTTCAAAATAAGTCCCACCTCTGACAGGGCAGATAGCCAATCACAGTTTAGGATAATGGGGTGGCACATGGGGTGGCCACTCAAATCCCAGGGGTGGCCTGTGCCACCCCAGGCCACCCCCTGGACACGCCCCTGGTGGGGAAGTAAGCTGCTGGTGAGGCGGTGTTGGTTAGGGATCGGGGGAGAAGGCTCGTGGCGGAGCTTATTGGATATTATATTTCGGGAGCGTGTACATTGTTCTTCTAAACAGAACGGTGTGTTATGTCTCTATAATTTAGACTGCCTCTAATTTGGGTTGCGGGACTCTGATTTGATAGAAGATCACACACAACACTAGTGGTCAACAGATCAAGGGTTAACCGTTATGGAGATGGAAATATTACGCTGGCTGGGCTGTTAACCCCCGTTAGTTAACCATTCCAGATCTATTTTTAGAAGCCACCTGCTGATCTGGACGGCCTATTGCTGTCGCAATTGATTTATCATACCTTGGAGTACCGCCGCATGTGCAGTTTGTTTCATCATGTGAGGTTATCTACAACAATGTTCTAAATGTAAACCAATCTGAAGGTATCTTATCTTGAAAGTCCCTGCGAGGGAACGGCCTTCAGTAACAACTTTCATTTAGGAGATAGCTTGAGGGCACACTCAACTATTCTACGGAATATCACATGCTTCTGCCTTAATAAGAATCGTTTTTACACTTTAAGAGAGGGCTTCTAAAGGGTTAGTTCTACGTTCCACTGTGGTGTCCTTTTGAAAGCCCTGGGAACAAACGGCCGGTTAGACATGTTGCTAGGCATGATGTAACCTTGGACAGCAGAACCAACTGTCACCACGACACCCCTCTGTGTTGTCTGCTCTGGGTTTCTATAGCTACAAACCCATGACCCTGAGGTGAGAGTTTCCTCTCCGATGATACCCCAGTTGGCAGACGACAGATACAAGGCCCCTGTAATGGTGAGCCAGTCTGGGAGGAAGAGTCTGTGGTCGAGCCCCTGCTATCTGTCCACTAATGCTATCTCCTCGGTGTTATTATTACTGAGAGGACTTGGCTAACGTCTGTACCGGGGACTTCAAACGTACCAGCCCCTGTTTCACATGAAAGGCTGCAGTGTTTAACAGAGCCCTGGTCCGGTGTGCTACCACTCTGCCTGTCAGCTAGCCACGGCGTGCTTCTTTTTTGTGTGTGTGCGAGTGTGTGTGAGAGCGTATGTGTGTGTGTGTGTGTGTGTGTGTGTGAGTGTGTGTGTGAGTGTGTGTGTGTGTGTGTGTGTGTGTGCGTGCGCATGTCTCTATGTCTGCACTAAGACATAGTCCAGAGCTACGTGCGTGAGCTTACATCATTCTCAGTGCAGCCAGTAAACCAGCATACAGACTCCCCTGCCACCAGTTTCCACCAGACAACCTCCCCAGCAGGCCCTATGAACTGGCTCTTGCTAGACTTGTTTTTAGTTTTCATCTTGGTAAAAAAAAAAAGCAGCTTCTGGTTTGACGCTATGAACTAGGCCTTTTTTTTTTTTTTTTAAGCTGAAAGGTCCCGCGCATGTCAGGCCATGTCCACACAGCAGGAAACCGTGAGTTCAGGCCAGAAGCAACACGGAGAGGCCGAGGGCTGAGTTAGGGGACATAGGTTACTGTTCCTCGGACTCGCTTCCCACTGCAAACGCAGCTGCGGAGAACCATTCAAATATATTTGAACGGTGGCTGGTGAGTGAACGGCTAAAGAGGGGATTTCTCTCTCTTTCCCGCTCACCTCCAGTCCTCTCTTACTGCCTCTTGTGTGTCCGCTCGCCTCTCACCTGATGACCAGCCAGGATCAGATGAGCCACTTGAAGGCCTCTCAGCTCCCCTCTGTTCACCCTCTTTACCTCATTACAACCAATTAGGCGACAGCCCACCGTGGTGGATAAGAGCCGAGAGATAATACCCCGCTGAATTATTCATCCCCATCTAAGACCCACCCAGTCCTGCTGTTTGGACTTCACTCACCACACATCCCTTTCGCGCGCCCCACCATGTAGCTCCCACTCCCACTTATCTCTCTCCATTACATTATCTGCAATCGGCAACTGTACAGCCATCTCCCTCTCCCTCCGCCTTCCTTTTTCCTTTCTACTCTTACTATATCTACTCTCTGTAACGGTGCACACATATCCCCCTCAGTGTCCCTTCCTCCTCCCTCCATCCCTTTCTTTCCTTAACCTATTCATCTTTAAATGCCAAAGTTCACAGAGATTAAACCCTGCTCCCTGAAGATTAGCTGTGCTTCACACAGCTATGGCAGCTACGTGTCATTCCATTCTACCGCTGTGCTGTGCGGCCCACTATGGCCAAAGGACACTGCTCGGACATCAGAGCACGCAGCAACTGGACAGTCCTGACAGCTATGGGCGGAAATGATCGATTGAGCAGTGGAAAGTACAGAGGGGAAAGTAGGGGTAGGGAAAGAGAGAGAGTGAAGAGATGGGACGAGGAAGGACGAGATGGGAAGAGGAAGAGGAAGAGAGAGAGAGAGAGAGAGAGAGAGAGAGAGAGAGAGAGAGAGAGAGAGAGAGAGAGAGAGAGAGAGAGAGAGAGAGAGAGAGAGAGAGAGACAGACAGACAGACAGACAGACAGACAGACAGACACAGACAGACAGACAGACAGACAGACAGACAGACAGACAGACAGACAGAAAGCTGGGGTGAGAAAATAAAGACGTCAAAAAGGAGATCATGAGAACAGAAACATGGTAAGAATAAAGGGTTAGGTGGAAGAGAAAGATGGGGAGGGGGAGGATAAGCAGCAGAATGTCTGGGAGAGAGAGAGACGGAGCGACGGATCGAGTATCATCTGTGAGGTCTCACTGTACACCTGCTGACACCGCTTTAATCTCAGGGCCATAAGAAGACCAGACAAGTCAATAGAGCTTTCAGTATACACACACACAAACACACGTCTGACCCGGAGATAGACGTAATTGTGCTCTCTTTCAGAAATGTGCAAACATCACACAAATTCTCAAAACATAAAACATTTGAAAATAAAAATAAATGAGTAAAAGTTAATTGTCAGAAATAAATTGATGGTCAGCCGGGTGATGATGTGTGCTGCTGTGTGGGAGGGGTCAGGGAGGGTGCAGAAGCAGCAGAAGGGATAGGCAGGCTAGCATGACCTTTGGGCTGTGTTCTTCTCCCTGGCTCCCCCCCAGAAGGATTCTTGTTAACTAGGACCTACTGCTGTGTACAGGAGACAGGAACACATGAGGAGAGGGGGAAGCTATGAAATGGAGGAGTAGAAAAAAAACAGCAAAGCAGATATTAGGGGTTGTAACAAGGGAAAACATTGAAAAGGGTAGTGTTATGATGGAAAAAGGTAAAAAAAAAAAAAAAAAGAGGGGGTGAAAGGAACAAGGAAAGAAGTTAAGCAATAGAACTGCGGAGAAAAACAAATATTTTAGACTGAATGGGAGAAAAACAATCAGTCATGAGTTTGGCAGTAGTTTCTGTCATTATGGTACAAACATTTAACATTTAATTACAGTTTACTCCGTGTCCACATAACTGGCCATGTATTTCCACAAACAAACCACTTATATACATACTAACTCACACATACATAGATACACACACCAGTTCCCACATTTTCAATTGGGTGTGCACTCTAATGGTGTCCACACATAATCCTGATAGCACACACACACACCACCACCAGCGCTCACACAGACACTCGCTGGGGGAAAAGGGACCTAGCGCAGTGCACGCGAGAGGCAGGCCTTATAAATACTGGCCTATATTGTGATTGTGTTTGAGTCCTGTTGCCATGGCGAGGCTTCTCCACGTGTTTACAGGAGCTGCCGTTATAAATTAAAATGGTCTCAACAACACTTAAGGCAGGCCTTCCACGGGGGTGCAGCCAGAGACAGTGGGACAACGAGACACGGTGACCTGGGGCATCCCAGAGGAGAAGGAACAGAGGGTTCCCTGGACGATGCCGGGCGTCAGCGCGCCGCGTGCCGGTATGGCAGCCTTTACCGCGCTGCATTTGAAAACCTTGTGCGCTAGGGATGAAACCGTGTGTGTGTTTTGGTGTGTGTTGCTTTGTTTAAGTGCGCATGCATGCGGGCACAAGGGTAATGTGTCCCTCTATTCCCTGTCTCAGAGCAGACGGCACTGACGGCCCTATTATTTCTGCAAGGCCGTTTGAAAGCTCCGAGGTGAATAAATGTGAGATAGTCAGGTCGGTTAGGGTCAGGGGGCAGGGGGCCAGGGTATATCTCCTACTATTAATGGTTGAACGTGACAGAGAAAGCTAAACGGCTACATGCTCTGTCCAGACCAGAGATAATTCAAAGGGAAGGCTATTGATTTATTTTTACTCACTGAGGGGTTCCAGCCTTTTAAGCCCTTCTGGACACCTTCATCCATGCCGTACACACCGTACACATTCCCTCACACCCCCACACAGCTGGACTCAGCTGGGTCACCTAGCAGACGAGGGTCTGAGAAAGCGTCTGTTTTGATTGCTTTACAAAACATTATACTGACAAAATCTCCGTACTTCTTAATGTATACTTTAAATGGAAGATCTCTCTCTCGCTCTCTCTGTCTCTCTCTCCCCCCCCCCCCCCCCTCTCTCTCTCTCTCTCACTCGCTCTCTCTCTCTCTCTATCTCTCTCTCTCTCTCTCTCTCTCTCTCTCTCTCTCTCTCTCTCTCTCTCTCTCTCTCTCTCTCACTCTCGCTCTCTCTCATGCTCTGAAAACATAGTCATACCCATAAGACACGGTCAGTACACGGACGACAGTTAAAGGAGACGAAGATACGCCCCCACTAAGGACACTGGCTGGCTGTCTTTGTGTATAAACAGGACCTAATAGTCAGGCCCGGCATAGTCTCTCTGAACCTTTTAACTGGGTGACACAATGCTTTCAGGATACTCTGCCCATTTACTAGGGCAAACAATGGCTTTTCCAGTCCAGCTCTGCGTCAACGCTTACCGGCAGGGCCCTAATGTCACGCCTTCCTTCTAATTGTAACAGTGCACTAACTGAGTTGCCAGGTTTGTCAAACCACTGTAACGTGGACTCAAAACAGGGGTGTGTGAAACCACAGGGGTGGCGGCAGCACATCTCACCATGCTGAAGGGGCTTTGAAGTGTGTGTTTATTTGTGTGCGTGTGTGCGTGTGTTTGTGTGTGTGTGTGTGTGTGTGTGTGTGTGTGTGTGTGTGTGTGCTATACCCATTGGAGAGCAGCGAGGTCTTTCTCTAAAACACACCCCTGTCTCTAGCCAACAGCATGTCTCCATCTTGCCAAAATATCCAATTGCTCTCCAGTCTTCACACCCAACTCAGCAGCATCACCCGGCCCATCGGGGGCTAAAATAACGTTACATCAACGCAGGCTACTAGTGATTATGGGGTGTCAACACCCACCCATATCTTCCCACGCTCCAAATGGAAAGGAATGGGGGATGCCTTCTGAGGCTCAAATATGAGACGGGTTTCCAGTTTTCTAAATATGCCTGTTTAGATGTATGCCTGAGGCAGGGGCACATGTGTCTCGGTACGGCTTTGCCACATGGCTTAGCCACAGTTTGCAGCTTTGGGTAAACAACAACAACAGCAGTATAGCTCTCCCTGTCTCTTGTGCGCTCTTTGTTCCAGTGAAAGTGAGCTCTGGAGGTGGGGGGGGGGGGGGGGGGGGGGGGGCCTGTGTGTATTCGGGGAATCCTAACCCCCGGCAGGTTTGTTTGAGGACAAAACCTTTCTGTCCTGAAAGGAGAAATGAATACAACACCTCATGCCTCTACTAAATAGCATTTGCCCTTTTTGACTGGAATAATACACTGGAAATAATCTCTCCTCAAGAAAGTTATGTTGCCACACCTTGTGCCACAGAGAAGCTATCCTCTCTTTAAATGTTACTCTGCCTGTGATGTGTTACAACCTTCCGTGCTACTACCGTAACATTTTGTTCCCCTGCCCCATCCCTAACCCTACTGCAGAACCATCGCCCACAATTCTCCGAACCGAAGCGAGGTAGCGAGGTTCTCAGAATAAACCAGCAGCAGCAGGGCCGACAAGACACTTCTGACAGTTGCTGCAGAATCTGGCGGGCCCCCCAAAAGAGACGTCAAGCCACATGACAGAGAGCCCTGGCTGGGCAGAGAGACACGCACGGCAGGTGCAGGGGCCAGAGGGAGGCACCGTGAAGAGGGGCTGAAAAGAGCGAGATGATGAGACTGTCTGAGGAAAGAGTCCCACCAAGATTAATAGGCTACCGTTTTGAAAGATTTATATGAGGGGAGGAGGAGATAAACCAAAGGAAAGGGAACACAGGAAAAACAGGGACGGAAGAGAAAGACTGATAAACCAGATGGTGTCCCTCGGAGGGCTCAGCGGACCAGATCTGGACTTCCTATCGTTAACTTCCTTAAATCTACGGGGAAAAAGCAGGCCCACCAAACAGAATCATCTGCCCTGAGTTACGACACGCTACAGTTGCTCTGACGCTAATCTTGTTAGCTCCTCAATTGGATGTTAGTTTTTCCTTCACTCAAATCACAAATAAACTCTCCATTTGTCTTGGCTGGCCTTCAGAGAGATCCTCGTGAGTATTAGATGATGATAGAGGTCAGTTAAAGTGGAGTGAACATTACAGTTCGGTTCTTAAAATTCTTTTAAAGAGGTTTAGAGGTTTTTATACCTATTCAAGCTTCTTCAGTAAGCGCTGTCAGTTTCAGGTATAACTCAACCTCAGGCCCAAGACAGAACTCTATCTGGCTGGGCTGAACTTTCCCTTCTGTGGAAGCGGCGGCTATCAACGAGGGAGAAAGAGGAGAGGAGGAAGCAGAGAGAAGGGCTCAATTAAACAGGGTACTTGACCCAATGAGAGACGATAGTGCCACAAGAGGAAACGAGGGAAGGGGGGGGGGGGGGGGGGGGGGGTTAAGAGAGTAGGAGAAGAAAAAAATGCAAAAGCTATAGAGGATTGTTAATGGAGCAGAATTTACACACCCAGCTGCGGTGGGCTGATAAAAACAACAACAAGGCTCCGATCGGCAGTCACCAGCAGGTTAAAACCCACACAAAGTGCCGAGTGGCTTTATAGTGCTGCTCCCTCCTCCCCACTACCTAAGTCATCAATAAAAGCACATTCATATGCTGACTGGAAAGGCAAACATCAAAACAAAAAGCTATTTTCCAACATTCTTCAAGCCATTAATAATACAAACCCAGCCGCCAAACGTCAAGATTTTTGGGTTTAAGAGTTTTAGTGGATTTTGTGCTGCATGGTTAAAAAACTGGAAAGGCTGTGGCTGTCGAACCAAAATGCTCACGCAAACTCCGTGAGACATTTGACTGGCACTCGCCTTCTCAGACAGACCCAACCCAAGCCAAAAATTGAGGGACAGTGGAGAGGTAAACAGCCCACTTTGTAGCTGTTAGCTTATTCATAAGTGTCAAGCATGACTTTACCCTCATATCCAGAGCTACCAGGGACTGGGACAGGTAAACTTACTTGTACTCCAATATGGCGGTCATGCACAGAATAGAACAATGTGCATCATGTTTTATAGTTTGTTTGTTTTTTACTTCATTTAAGCATTTACAAAACTAACAAATCTTTAGTACAAACATGCTGCATGAATATCCAGTATAATGTATTGACCAGGTATCCACACGCTCTCAGGGAGAATGCGGAGCTGATGAGTTGAGGAGGAACGCTGGAGTACTGTAGTGAGTTTTCTCTTCAAATCTATAAATAAAATAGTTTTCAGAAAGTAAACTGAATACACAAAATTACTATTCTGGTGCCCGTGCAAAGGTTTAAGTAGGGGGAATACCACTGATGCGCCCAACTCAGTGGAATCTGAACCCCTCCTTCTCAACTACACAGCCATTCCACACAGCCCTGAACAAACTATAGATGTTAGTGGAAAGGTCCAAGACTGTTGAAAGATAAAAGTGGAGGCAAAAGGAGAGCAAGCGCGAGAGAGAGAGAGAGAGAGAGAGAGAGAGAGAGAGAGAGAGAGAGAGAGAGAGAGAGAGAGAGAGAGAGAGAGAGAGAGAGAGAGAGAGAGAGAGAGGTAGGGTTCATATGCCCATTGGACTCATGATCACAGAGTAATTTCTTTAAAAGCATAAACAATGCATTATTAAACAGCATCGCAAGCACTAAAGCATTCACTCAACACGCAATTTCACTGTGTGTGTTTGTGTGTGTAAGTGTGTGTGTGTGTGTGTGTGTGTGTGTGTGTGTGTGTGTGTGTGTGTGTGTGCGTTGCGTGTATTGTACTGTATGCTGTGTTTGAGGCCAACGGTCAAATGAATCAATCAAGTACGCAACCACCATCAAATCTTGAATCCCTTATAAGGGATCATCCTATCTTGTACTTTTAATTCACATCTCTGTTCTTGCTCATGGTCCTCCTTCCTTCCCACACATCAATAATACATGACGGGTATATTTTCACCCCGGGGCAAAGCCAATCAATCACTCTGGCTAGTCAGTCCTCTGTGCCCACTGCATTTCCTGTCCAGCTCCATACTGTGCAGTGTGCCAGGCCCTGCGGAATGCTGTGCCCGGCCAGAGTCTAGCTCTGGGACTGTACTTCAGGCATGGGCCAGAATCAAGACCTTACCAAATGCTTTTGTCTTTAGTATTAGTCTGAATCGGGCTTGGTTAAGACCTGAGCGGTTGGTACGGTCCGGCTCGCTGATGCCCCCCCGCGCGCTTTTAGTCCCGTGTAATGGGCTATATATGGCAGCAGCTGGAAATGGGGTAGGGGTCAAAGGTGAGGGCAACAGTGAACCTGATCCATCTGAATATCTAGCATGCTGTTTGTCAAACAAACATGACATACACTCAAGAGTTTACCCAGGAAGCAGAACCTGGACTACACATTGGGATACGTGCACATACACACACACACACACACACACACAGCCACACACACACACACACACACACACTCCCGCAAGCAAAACAATAAAAGCTTTTTTTCTTCCTTTTCACGTCCCCTTCTTGTCTTTCACATTAACAGGCAACCATTTTCAGGGGACCTTTAGGCCCTTCTTTATCGGACAAAGGGCCTTGTGTGTTGTTAGTGTCCCATAATGTCAGTCAGTCGCTCAGATGTCAGAGGAGGTGAAAGAGGAGACCTGGGCTCAAATGTGACAAAGAGATCTCAGGCTTTTACTGTACGTAACTGAAGGGGCCACTTTAAGACATTGGAGCCACTTAACGTTTCTAACGCGCCACACAACATTTAGAGCGCGCCTGGCTGGACGTGAGACCCATTTGTGTCCAAGCAACCACACCCGTTGGTGAGCAGAGGAATTTGTTGTGGGCAAGGGCTGTTGGGCAAGAGCAACAGGAGCTACAGACTTATTGTCCTTTTAACAGGCCGTGTATTCTCCTCCTCCACTTTGGAGACAAAGATTGGTTGAGTCTGCACAGTTCTCACCCAGGCCGTGGCAGGTCTCCAATCAAAACATCAGCAGTGTAGAGAAGAGAGCAGAGCCTCCTGGGCAGTAATACCAGCAGAGGTCTTCTCAATGTTGTCTCCGACTAAAGTGTGTGTGTGTGTGTGTGTGTGTGTGTGTGTGTGTGTGTGTGTGTGTGTGTGTGTGTGTGTGTGTGTGTGTGTGTGTGTGTGTGAGTGTGTGCGACCATTTTCAGCTGTTTTTGTAGAGGAAGAGATTGCTTAACAAAATAGCTGAGTAGGCAACACAGGAGACATCCCATTGGGTGAGGTTGCCTGGCGCTGCATAGCTGCATAGCAAGGATCAGTTTACTGTTCAAACATCCAAACCTGCACTGTTGGAAGAGGAAGTGTAACTGATTCGAGGACAGCCTTAAAAAAGAAATATGTGTCTGTGTCGATACGGCATGGCTGAGAATGAGAGATCATGACAATGAAGCAATTCCCGAAAGAGAGACATCACATTGGAGAACTTTGTCTGTAAACACACATACAAAGACACACACTCACACAAACAGAAACACACCTACAGACAATGCTACCCCCCCCCCCACCCCCCCCCCACCCCCACAACCCCCCCCCCCCCCACACCCCCACCACCCCACCCCCTAACCCCCCTCCAACCAACGGAGGCTCTCTAGGAACGAGACATCTGCTCCAGCTACCCCTCCCATCCCCCCCAACAGGCCTAATTAAACGATCTAGGGACATTAGCAATGCATCCTGATGTCTCTATGCAGCAGTGTGTGGCTCATTCAATTACGATACATTAACCATGTGTTAATGAAGCCACCTCGCACAGTGGAGATTATTTGCACCGCAGCATTCTTAGTATCCGAATGAAATTCATCAAAACAAAATGTACAGCTCGGCATAATATTGAGAGGACAAACTCGCCTGCACATGTGGGACAAACACATTTTCAAACACACACTACTATCCTACCAAATAAACACAATGAACATAATATAAAGTATGGTTGTTTTGTAAAAAAAACGAATAAAATAAAAAACAGAACATGTGTGTGTCCACAAACAGGTATGTGCGTATGTCATTTGATTTGAACAGAGACAGGGATAGAGCAAGGCAGAAAGACAGTCCAGTCCCTCTGTCAGACCATCAGACACCACGACAAGAACAGCTAGCGCGTCCCTGACATCTGAAACATGAGTCGCCCCGGCCTGCCTTCCTCTTTAGAGGAGAGAGAACAACAACAATAGAAACGGCATCCACCTCGCTCCTTGTCACGCTGTAATGTCAGTGAGAATGCCAGCCCCACTGTTAAGCAAAGGCCACCGCTCCTAATGAGAACACAGCTGGTGCAACACATATGGGCAAGTGCACTCCACAAGTGAGTGTGGGAGAGGAGCATAAAGTGTGTCAGAGCAAGAGCGAAATAAAGAAGTTAAAGAATAGTACTGCAAAAGAAAAGACAGCAAGCACCACAGCGAACAAACGGGCCGGTTGCGTCCTTCATGGAAGGTGTAATGAGAAGAGCACATGAGACTTCAGAGCCCTGCACGGATTTCCCCTCTGATGTAAACACATGATGACATTGGCAAGGAGACAGCTGTGCTTGTCCAAACAGCCAGTCAAGCTCAGGGCCTGAGGAACTCCTACAAACACTCCTCTGCCATTCTCGTACAGATACCAAAGCCTACAACTCCGTAGGACATGCTATGCCCCCTTATACTTAATATTCCATCTATTTGACTTGTAATACAAGATGCCTTTTCCAGTCTTGCACGTTAATTTGTCAAGTGTACACTTCCTAACATATCCACAGCCTTTTCAAAACTCTCCTAATCCCTACTGTTTAAGTATGCACTGAAAAAAAAACAATGCATTCCTGATAAATATATATAGCTTAATGTGAACTTATCCTCAAGTATATTTGCAATCAAAAGTAAGGAAAATAAATTACAATAGAATAATCTACTGAGGTTAACCCCGTAACTAAAATGTGCAGGATATGTTCTGTGTGGAATCTGCAGGACATAATCTTATAGTCTAACTTCTGGAGGTATTTAATGTAAAACAATTAGCGACAGTACTTAAAATGTACTTTTTTGCGCCCTTTTAAAGAATCTTTTTTGCAGTGTTGCTTGAATAAAGTGTTTGATGCAGTCTTTCACTCTTTAAGTGTCCTATCTCAATTACATGAAAAGAGAGCTTCACTTTTATTTTCTCACAGAAGATTCCATTACGCACAGGTTGCGCGCGCTGGTTACAACTCCCCAACATTATGTTCGTCCATTACGGACCGTTTGTCAAATCAACTGACAGTCAGTAAGCAAAAACGTGAATAGATCATCAACAGAAAGGGAGTTGGAAAGTAATCATACATAACCAAAGAATATACATGGCTGTCAGTTGTCAACGTTTAGAACGGAGAAAGTAAAATGACTGTTACCATCACGCATAGCTGGATTAACTAATTTCGGAAAAAAACTTGATTTGTGTAGATACTTGGGTATGTGTGGAGCAAAAAAAAAGTGCCAAACCGTAAAAGGACAGAGGAACAGAGGAAAATAATAACCCATAGATCTAAAGAGTAAATCTTACAGTTCGCACAAACAACTTACATGAACGCATGGTATATGAATGCCCATCCTCTGGGTCTTTCAAGCACGTTGTACATCCAGTTCTGTAGTTTTCTGTAGCGCTTGCTGGAAGCTGAAGTATTCGCCCGGGGTCCAGGTGGCCCGGGTAACGGGGTCCCCAGCAGCCCAGTGCGGTGTGAAGGATGTCCACGTTCGGGAGTAGATGGTTCGCTTCTCTCCGTATGAACAGCGGTGAGTGCTACGAACTCTACCCGTCTTTCGTCATTTGGAGCAGGGGGCACCAACATTCTAATGCCTCCGTTGTTTGACGGACTTCCTAACATTTTAAAGCTGACATATAAATCAAAAGATAAATTCTTTGATCTTTAAAATAATCAACCAATAGTTTTTAGCTATCTAGGTTTAACCAAATTAATGTAAAGTCATCGTCCGTAGGATATGCGCTGTAAACTAAACTAGAACTAGGTTATACCGTTGGCAACTCCAAATTGTCGCTTAATAGAGTGACTGTCGTCCTCCCCATGTCTTTACTTAGTATTCTTTGAGGAAAAAGTTATCTGTAAATCAAGTCAGGGCCGCAAAAGAAAATAGGCATACGCTTAATATTTTGATTGTAGCAACACGTTAAAACTTGACCTTCATAAAGCATTGTGAAAACGCGAATGTTACAGTAATCAGAGGGCTGCACAGAAGTTATTAGCTCAATAATCCTGGGAGCAGTGAACTTTGAACATGAGTCTCCACTAGTGCAATTAATTACAAAAGTGGCTATAAGCTTTAGTTCTACTTAAATGTAATTTAAACCAATGTTTAATCTCCATACCAGCTCAGGGGCTGAAAATGTCTTTCTACATGCAATAATCTTTAACATTAGGCAAGGCAGGACAAGGCAAGGACAAAGGCTGCAAGTTCTAAACAATCTTTTGAAGGTCCGAGCAAGATTTACTTATCTCTAGTATTTCTAAAAGTTCATAAAAGTGGCAATTGATTGGCCGTTTGGTAATAGTTGCTTAGTTAAAATGTCCTACGGCAAATGACATCGGCATCATCTCCACACCCCGCGTGTCTCGCTGCTGGCTGGTCCAGTAGGGTAAGCGCGGAAAAGTGAAGACTTTAGGTGAGATGGGATGTCTACTATCGGAGCGAACTTAAAACGTTCGCCTATTACCAAGGATCCTCTAAAGGTGCCTCTCACTCGGATGAAAAAAAAAGTTCAGGGCTACAGAAGAGTACAGCCTTGGCCCATACGACTTCTCTCGCTCAAATCGTGAATGATATTGCGTTTAGACACAGGATGGAGTGTCCTATAACACACGCGTTAATGGGAGAGAGAGAGAGAGAGAGGGGGGGGGGGAGGATTACGCACACTGATATTCACTTGTGTGTAGCGATTTGACAAAAGTCGTTGAAGGGGTCTTAGGGTTCTAATAGCTAACAAGGAGGTCGAACAATAATGTAAAATAATGAAGATAACGGGCGCGCACACACTCTCACACGTATGTGCATATCTAAAGTCTGCCAGAGAAAGTTATTTAATTCCATTTTTTATCAAGGGAATGGCACTCCACTTTTCAACCAAGCCTAATCTGGCATATAAAGACAGTTTTTTCTATTAGTCAGGAATGAAGTATCCCTAACCTAACTTTGAAAATTGGAGTCATGCCACACATGCCAAGTCATTGAAAATGTCACTCATTTCAATGTTTATCAGCCAACCACTGTAGCCATAGTGACTGGGCTGGGGACCCCACCACTGAGACAGGTGCAGAGGAAGTGCAGAGGAACTGAGGAAAGTCCACCCAGTGGAGCTGTGACAAGTTTTCTGCGTTCTATGATGATGAAACACCAGGACCAATAGAGTTTTTACCTGTGGAGTATTGATCTCTATGGACTGCTGGTGGCCTTTGAATCCTACCAACCCTCATTATCAATGACATAAACAGAGACTTTGTAGCCCATATTGTGAGCCCAGAGAAATAGGATAAGGAGGTCAGCTTTAACATGAAGTCCACAAGAGTTCGGAAGTGTGCAGTATAACTTGGGCTCAGAACCTGTGCACAGACTGATAAAAAAAAAGCTGAATTCACTGAATGGACTGAATAGTCCAAACTATTTTCCCAAGTAAAAACATTGATAAGCAAGGACCTGGACGAGGAACTATAAACCACGTCTTACTCCATGAAGAGTTTGAGACTAGGCGAGGAGATCCATATCAAAGCATCAGAGTCAACCCCTGTCCATTGTCTAAGCTATGGTTTAGGAAGCAGACAGGGAAAGCTATGAAACGTGTAGGGGAATGTGTGGAGGCACTGTAGCTGGAGTCTCTCACAGGTCACAAATCTCTACATTATTCCCAGGACTTGCTGGGCTTACATAACCGTACATCGCTTGCCTGTTAACTCATTGCATTGCATCAACACCCTCTAGTAGGTTTACTGTGTTGCGATAGCCAACATGAAATGTCTTTCTGATGTTTGAAAAAATGTCTAGCTGATCATTTTAATACTGGCTTATGCTAATCTGTGTATGTTTTTCACCACCTCATTATTATTTCTTCTGATGTCTCGGCTTCTCACCCTCTGAACGGAACATTCTGGTGTTTTTTTTCTCACCCGCTCTCCCTTTTCCTGTCCCGTCACTGCTGGCCCTCAGCAGTCGGGCTCTAGCTGCACAACCGAGCGAAAGAGGAGAGGGGAGAGGGGAAAGGGTGTCGATGGACAGGTCTGGTCTGGGCCTGAACCCAAGGATTAACATTCGAGGTTCACAGGTGAAAACCAGCCCTCTGAGCCTTTCTCCTCGTTCCTCAACAGCCCCAGTGCCAGCCTTAAGCCCAACTCCAGCTTTCACTTCCACCCCTGGCCCAGAACCCTTTACACACATCCCTAAGCAGTAATTAATACTTGGCACGGGTGGGTAAAGCGGATGTGGCTCCTTGGTTGAAGGCTGGAAGGCTGGATATCTGACAAGACACAACAGCTGAGTAATGCCACTGTTTCGAAAGGCCGAAGCTGATGTTACGCCACCCTTCAATTTCACACACGCACAAGGATACATTATAACACACCAACCGTGATGGCCATCAGGCACAAATGCACATGAATAAAAGCCACCGCCAGTAAAAAAAAAAAAAAGAAAAAGAAAAAACACTAACACTCCCTCACAGTGGCATTTGTCAACAGCTTTGTGTGAGGGTAGAATTACTGTGGTGGGAGAGGGTGGGGGTCAGACGGTAGAGGGACGGCTGTTACGGGGTGGCTCTCAAACCCCCTCCCTCCTCTTCCTCCTCTCTTCGGTTGTCTGCTCCCACCAGCATTCACTCACGCCCCACGGAGCCCACTGAGCTCCGGGAGTCGACAGCCACTCAGGGTGGGAATCTCTGGGAACTTAAAAATACCCACATCAACACTGCAGCGCAGTGCAACTCACGCCCGACCCCAACCTTTTATTTCCGCTGCGCTTTTCTCAGCTTTACTTACGCTACTTAATAGCTTTCCCAGACCCCAATGTTGTTTGGCTTTATTTAATCTTTTCTGCCCTTAATCGTTTCCTCCTCTCTACTCCAGATTCAACTGGAAACTGAAAACATTGATGGAGAGAAAAGAGACGAAATAAAGATACAATTGTTGATACATTGTTTGTTGTGTGTTGAAAGGTCTGGTAACAAGTCAATGGAGAGAGAAAATATATTCAACAGAACCAAATTCTTTATTTTTTACCATTAGAAATTATAGGAGAAAATTATATTCATATTAACATTAAGATTTAACCTAAAAACTAACAAACAAATCAGACAGGAATGAAGAGGAGGAAGGGAGAAAGACCTGTCCTGTGGTCAGTTCCTAACAAGTCAAAAAAGCTTTTGCAGGCCTTAGAACAGAAACATACAAAAATGCGAGCGATACGGTTTAATTTGGGCTGCGTGCTCTCCCCCAGCTAGCCCACTGAAAGCTGTATTAGCTAAAAATTGGTTGTGTTCTAGAGAAGTCTGAGCATGGAACCTGGATTGACAGTTTAAGCTCTCTGGTTCCATCACCTGACCTGACACCAAAGGTCTGCTTGGCCCCCCGGGTAAGTCAACCAAAGTGTAAAACTAAAAACAGATTTTACAATGAAGTCAAAGTAAGTAGTCAAACTGACCCTATAATGAGTGATGGGCTGTCTGCCTGAATGTTGGAGGGCACTGCCAGCTCGTTTGCGGATATGCAACAAGAAAAATCCAGCCTGTCCATGGTGTAGGTTTAACGTCATGTAATTATTCGTGTAACCTCACAATGTCGTCTGAGGTTCTCCATGGGTTCAAATGTACCCCTGACTCTTAAACACCAGGTTCCAGGAAAGGACGGAATCATGGTTTGAAGTTGATTCAAACTAAATCCCGACACCTTGAGAAAGAGAAAGAGGATCAAACAAGAGGATCAAATCCCATCTAAGTCAATGTCGGCTCCTTTTAAGGGCCGTGTCGCTACCTTAGTGGGGCCTTCTGGTGGTGTGGCCTCATCACAAGGTCCAGAGCAGAGCTGGGGGAGTCAGACCAAATTCATCTCGCCACAACAGCCTTGATCCGACCGGACGGGCAAGCCAAGAAAAATATCACTGTACAATCCTATTCACGCTTGGCTTAGGCCCAAACATTTTCACAATCCCTGCTCACCCTATTAGACATTAGAGGCGAGCATGAGTCTCCGCTCGTTAATATAGTCATTGTTCAGCGGTTAGAGAAGGGAAAGGATCTGTGAGAGCTCGAGGGATGGCGACGTTTAACTTTGGTTCCAGACTATCTACCTTTTCGTAATCAGAAGATCTACAATACTTGTCATTTTAAACAGAGCATGGTGGGAAAGGGCACTCCTGAAACCAGAAGACCTTGGAAATAGAACCAATTATTTTATTTTATTCCTCAAGATACATTTAGAGAATCTGAACACTCAGAATTTGCCTAATTTACTGTTCCAGCCTAGGCTGATTACATCTCCACGTTTCAGGATTTAGGTCGGCTAAGGAATGCAGTCTGATCTCAAAAGAGCTCAGCTGTCTACAGCCTACTACCTCGTGACTCCATTGTTACCCGTTCCACCTTTTCAGGCACAATAACCAATCCAACACTAGAGGAAAGTACAAGCAATTTAGTTGGTTCTAATCCTCTATTCTGGGGGGTGGAACTTCGAAGTAGAAATTGATGAGGCTATTCTGTTCAAAAACTGTACCAAAGTACACCTAAAAGGGTCTATGCAGTTGAAGCGAGCACTGTTTGAAATACATACATAATTATAAAAATTGATTTATGCCTGTACTAAGCAAGTACTCAGATGTCTTTGTCTGGGTCACTAAGCTTTGGTTGGTCAGTGTTGCCCCCTAATGGTGTTAAAGAGTAATAGCACAATAGTAAATGTACATTCTATTGACTGGATAGGTTGTACACAAGTGGTAATGCTAAAGGAATATCTACCTTTCTATGCTTCTTTACACAAAGATTTAAATGTAATTTGCAATGGATTGTTTCTGTGTTTCTGTCTTATACTACTGGAGGAACAGTATTACATAACTTGAGCTAGACCAAATCAAACCATTAGGACACTTTTGCATGTTATATTTTTTATTTCATTTTTCTCACAAACAAAGTTTGCTTACAAAAGGAACGTCAAAAATAAAATTTGTACCTATCAATTGCATATCATGCTGGCATTTTAGACTACATGCAAAAAACAACAATAACAACAATGTTGATAATAATGATCGTTACAAAATAAGGAGAATGAGGAATGAGGGAAATAAAGTATCGTCATTTCAAAACTAACTGACAGTTACAACTTGTGTTAAAAAACTGTCTCTAAAAGAGCACCTCCTACAGGAGGAGTTGTGTTTGTACACGAGGCTTTGACCGAAGGCAGGGCAGGAGAGAAGAGGTCAATGGAAAAAACCGAATTAGGGAGGGCAGAAAGCGGAGAAAATAAACTGAGCCTCGAGAAGCTCCAAGTGTGATAGCAGAGGCTGGCAATATGAAGAAATACAACGTTAGAGGAAAGGAAAACATGGAAAGGTGAGATGTTCATTCACCCCCCCCCCCCCACACACACACACACACACACACACACACACACACACACACACACACACACACACACACACACACACACACACACACACACACACCCTCACTCACGCATACAAATTCAGACAGTCTACACAGTTAGAAGCCCTTACAAAATTGTTTCTTACCTCATTGATGTTGAATACTACTGAAACACGACAGCAACACAATTTACTCAAAACATCTGGTGGAGTTACTCCTTCAACAACAACAACAACTAGTACTGTGAAATGATTATGTATGGTATGGCTTTTATCTTTCACACAGGAAAACTTCAGACTGTCTGCATGATGCTGTCAAAGACCCTAAACTAGATCATCAACAAAAGAAAAAGGAGAATTAGTTGAAAGTTCAACCCCCCCCCAAAGTTTCCACAGGCTGCCCTGAAGTCCTTGAAAACCCCACCTCATGACACCAAATTGTCATCAGACAATGCGCGGAGTTTGCTACATGTTTTCCTCGTAGAATGCAAAGGGCGACGGACACAGCAAGGAATTTGGGGGGGGGGGGGGGGGGGAGACGACTTTTCTGTTCAAACTAAAAACATATAGAGAATGTGTAGATGAGGTAAACAAAGGAAGAACTGCAAGATTGGTCACTACTTTGCTCCTGGGGAGGTGGGGGTTCAGTGTTTTCTGGGGTTAGACAGGTGGGGGGGAGATGTGGATGTTGTGTTGGAATATGAGTTAGAGAAAGTCAGAGTCCCTTTGGTTTGACCCGGTGAGCGATTTCTTAGTATTTTGCATCCAGTCCCTTGTACATCAATGTAGACCAGCGCTTTAAAATGAGTGACTTGAGTCCTTTGGGGTGGTTGGTTGGTTGGTCTGGCGTTATGTGACCAGCATGTATCGCGGGGCTTCCAGCGAATCAGTCAGCGCTAACCTGCGTGGTGACCTGTCCGTCTGCTGTCTGATTGGTGGACTGGATAAACATGGGTTGAGTGAGTTCCTGTCCAGCAGGCATCGTCACCTGCTGAATCTGATACAGCTGCTGTGAAGCGGGAGAGGGAGAAACTGAATGATTGAGCGCGTAAAGGTGAAGGAAAGGATAAACGCCTTTCTACTTCTGACTGAAGTTGGAAGAACGTGCAAATATACTTTCAAAATGTGCCCGGTGTTAAAGTGGCGTATTCCCCTTACCTGTCCATCAGTAAACTGGTTAAACTGCTGTTGACCTTGTTGTACCTCTGTCTGTGTGATCTGCAAATATTAAAACGACTCAATGACACAAACAGTCTCCCAGAGCAAAGTAAAAAAAAAAATCTCCAGTTTTACCCTCTTCATCTCTTTTAGGTCAGTGGCCAGAAAGGTGGCTATTAGTAAGCGCACCAACCTGCTGAGTGTTGGCGAGGGTTTGTATCTGTCCTTGGACCACCTGTGTCCCAGAGACGGGCTGGGCCAGGCGGATGTACTGGAGCTGGCCCGTGTTGAGCTGCACCTGCACACCACCACCACGCAGGGGAGACAAACTCCAGCTTAAGATTAAGGTCATTCATGAAGACATGAGGTCCCAGCCATTCATTGCAATAGTCTACAGCCGACAGACATCATTGCAAATGTAGGAAAAAGGTACAGGACACAATTTAAAAGCTTTTTCCTTTTTGCTACACTAACTAATCGATCCCTCTCCCGCCAGTGTCTTACGGGTATTTGCTGGATCTCGCCGGTGTTGGTGATGATCTGCTGCATGACCTGCATGGTCTGGCCCTGCGACTGGGCTGTCTGCGCCTGGCCCTGAGCCTGCACGATCTGCAACTGCTGGCCCTCGCCCACCTGCATGGCCACCGGAGCACTCTGAGTGGCACAATGGGACAGGGGAAAGAGGAGGGGAGAAGGGGAGAGAGAGAAAGAATGGTTGACGAGGGCGGGGGGGACGACGACACACAACTTGTTTCTGGTTGGAGTCAGAGTCACTGACTCAGTTGCTCATGCTGGGTCTAGAGAGTAAACCCTGTGAGCAGAGAGGTACTGAGGTGCTCAGGGGCCGAGGATGACGAAGCAGCTTTACCTCCCTCTCCCTCCCTCCCTCCCTCCCTCCCTCCCTCCCTCCCTCCCTCCCTCCCTCCCCTCCCCTCCCCGGACAGCCAGGCTGTGTCCCTGTGGCGTCATGTGATCCGCTGCTGCGGCGCAGTGTCACCTGAGGAGGACAGGGCCGTGACAGTGACAGTCACCTAGAGGCCCCTGGAGCCTGGCGAACAATAGCGGAGGGATGGGGGGGGACAGAGGACGCTCCCCAAGCGGAAGGATCAAACACACACCGTGCTGTGTGTGTGTGTGTGTGTGTGTGTGTGTGTGTGTGTGTGTGTGTGTGTGTGTGTGTGTGCGCGCGCGCAAGGTCTCAGGGGCATAATATGACGGCAGAGATAGGACGGTGGAAGAATGTTCTTGTGTGTGCGCAGGTATGTACGTTTACCGTGATGGGTGTGCCGTGTGACTGGGCTACCTGCATCTGCTGTAACTGCTGCATGGTGGCGCCTTGCAGCACCTGAGGGGCCAAGAGGGAGAGAGAGGTAGACGAGGAGGGAGAGAGAGATAGAGAGAGAGAGAGACAGAGAGAGAGGCAGAACTTAAAAACATGATCACAAGCACATGCAGAGCACACTCAAAACAGAAACTCCTTGGAAAATGTGCACAGGAGCAAATGAAGGGCAGGATGCTGTGACGGCTTTAATGGATGGGCCTGTGTTGTCAGTAACATAAGTGGGAGAAGGAGGTTGAAAGTGGACAGCGTCGGCGCTTCATGGTTAGGCTCATGGACCGTGAGATACAGACTGCATGGGAGTTTCATAACTGTTCATTAGGGACTTAGTGACCTGAGAGGGGGATGACAGAACTGGTGCAACAGTGACGACTAGAGATGGAAAGCTCTTGGCAGGCAGTGAGTGCACACCACACACACACACACACACACACACACACACACACACACACACACACACACAAAATAATTGTGAATTAGGATCTCTCTCATTCTCTCCTCCTTCATAACTCAACCCTCCTCTTCCAATGCATCGGTTTCTCACTTCACACCACCAATCCACTAGTCTATCATATCCTCCTCCGGTCTCCTTTCTGGGAGTTAGAAAACAGAGGGGGTCCTGGAGTAGGAAGCCCAGCCACAGTGAGGCCTAGCTACTGGGGTGACTGTCTGATCTGGGAGGGCCCTGCAGCAGCAGGAGGAGGACCTGCAGCGGACACACCAGTAGGGACCTGGGCTGCCTGAGTGTGACAGCTCAGCTAAAGGCAGCCCGCTGAGGCAGCACACCCCCCCCCCCCCCCCCTCCTATGACGCATCAGGAAGTCATGGGAGAGCGTGTACTGCCTGCTGGTATGGACGGGGAACGGGACGGCTGGATCAACAGATAGAGGCAGGAATGAAAGACAAAAGACTGTGGAATGGAGACATTACAAGAGCGATAGAAAACAGCCTGGAGGGAGGGGGGGGGTTTAGGTCCCAAAAGTGTGTGAGCAATGTGTGTGTGTGTGTGTGTGTGTGTGTGTGTGTGTGTGTGTATGTATATGTGTATGCATTTGTGTGCTGCGAGGAAAACCATCTGTCTTCTCATGTGTTTCCCCAGATCCATGGCCGGGCCGGGGGGTTCCAAACTGCGGTGCGCTGAGCACACAGAGGTGTAAAGTAGTGCTGGGCTCCGTGTGAGAAGAAGCAGAGAAGGACACCACGGGACACCTCGGAGTAACACCACGGTCAGATCCAATGTTCGCCCAGCATGGGTAGTGTGTGTGTGTGTGTGTGTGTGTGTGTGTGTGTGTGTGTGTGTGTGTGTGTGTGTGTGTGTGTGTGTGGAGCACTGCTATCAGAGCTGGATGGGTGTACTGGGTGTGTTCAGGGTCATTCATCCCTGCTGGTGGGAGAGTGTTCAGGCTGCTGGGACATGTGAGCCAAAGCTAATAGAAGTAACCCTACGTGTTATTGCCCAGCTTTTTACAGGAGGTGTCACAGGACTAGGGAGGGAGCAGGGTGTTGGAAAGCTGTTGGGTGCTAGTCACCTGCCAGGTGTTGAAATGAACCTACCCGTATATGCACCCACACAGGCTACAGGCCATTTAATGTAGGTGTACAGGTGTGTTTGTGACATATTGTGGGTGTCCACAGCTATGTTTATGCAATTATACCATCAACTGCAAAAAGCCTTAATTTAGATAGTGTGTGTGTGTGTTTCTCTCCAGTCGACTACCTGTCCTTGTTGTGGCTGTGCGATGATGATCTGGCCAGGCTGGATGGTGGTGGCCGTCTGGGCGGCCTGCTGGCCTTGCTGCTGGCCCTGCACCTGTACCGCCCCGGGCTGCTGGGCCAGCGTGAAGTAGTACTGCACCGGCTCGGCTGGGGCCACCGACTGACGGACCTCCTCCTGGAGCACGGCAAACACACACACACACACACACACACACACACACACACACACACACACACACACACACACACACACACACACACATAGAGAAGGAGGCCTATCAGTCCACTACATCGCCATAAATTATTGTTGCCAGCGAAACAGTATAGGAGAGCAGGCCTGATAAATAAGTAATGGGGCTGGGCCAGGGATGAGTAACGCTGCCTGGAAGAAGGGATGTGACCTAAGGGCCGTTAAGACGGCCGTCAACATTCACGCTGAAACGTTAGCTAACTTTTTATTTCCCTTGAGCTTCATAGAAAAGGCACTACTATTGACTTTCGGAAATAGCACAACTATTCAAGAGAATTGATTTGTGACCTATTTTTACCCAAAATAACATACATGCATTTCCCTGTCTATGAGTCCTTATCTAGGCAGGAAGGTAACTAAGGTTAAGACAACCCCTTCTTTGTCCAATTACACAATGAGCGGTCGTTCTTGGTTGTCTATCGGTCTCTACGTGCTTGCAGGGTGTGATGGGTCTTTGGTGGGCTTGAGGTTGTGGTTTGTCCGTCACCAGAGGCGTAAACACCCCTCTCCCAGCTCGATGTGGTCACAGCTGAGAGTGTAGGATGTTTACATCCCTGGGCACAGTTTCACTGGCAACGACGGTCTACTCCTCTTTTGCGAACAGAAGCGCACTCGAACAACAAAACAATTATTTTTCAGTCATCCTGCAAGGATATGCCTCCTAAGGGTGGCATGGGGGTTCATGACTTCTTCCAACTGGGAAAGTATCCTAGCTAACAATAAATACAGAGGCAGGGCACATACAGGAGCTGGAGGAGAGGCTGGCGGTGATGATGGCAGCAAGATGCTGCAAACATCCGACTGAAAGCCCTCGAACCCCAAGCCCAGCTTCCAGTCAAGGATGTTTACAGCGCCTCCATGCTGCCAGGCCATCAGTCTAATGATTACTGGATCAGAAACACAGAGCGATAGTCGTGTAGGCCCCTTAC
>CM030182.1:10181204-10303704 GCA_017639675.1 Aplochiton taeniatus
GAGACCGAGAAGGTGAGCAAATAGGGGTGCTGTGTGTAAGTAGGCCTAACGTGTGTCTCTGTGTTGGTGTGAGTGGGGACTGAGAGTGAGCGAGAGAGAGAGAGATAGAGAGGAGAGGATAAGCAGCAACATGCCTGAGAGGGTGCCTGCCTCCTCTGGATACCTAATGTGTTCTGTATTGATATAGCCGAGTTGGCCAGGGCACTGCCTCAATGGAAACTTTGTCCAGGAGGAGTCCGTAGGCCTCGACTCCACTGGAGCACAGAACGTCTCCCACTCCTTGCTCAGCATAACACCTTCTACGGTCTAGTGGCCTGGTCAAACAAACGCCGTGGTACTAGTCAAACACTCATTCATACACTCCCACAGATGAATGCTCTCTGTGAAAATATACAACACAACTCTTAAAAAGCTAATAAAGAGGACAGCGGACTTTGAAAAGCACTAGACCAGCTTGGTGCATTATGCAAGAGTGACTCGATGGTCTATAAGCCACCGAGTCCGTTGGGCCGCTGTGCTGCACTGTCACATTGAAGCACTCTGTAGCCGGGTGCTTGGTGTGGGGACTGTGCTAATCTATGTGCTGCACAGGTTACCCGTTATGTCATCTACAGCTTACACAATGCGCTGCTCGTTGTTCGAGATGCTTTGTGCTGCACTGTGTGCATTTCTCCTCTTGTCTGCGGTTCCATTGTCCTTCAGCAGGTCATAGAGACAGACATGGCGGTGTAGGGTTTCCTGCAACTTGTCCTGTGTGTGTGTGTGTGTGTGTGTGTGTGTGTGTGTGTGTGTGTGTGTGTGTGTGCGCGCTTTGGCGGCACTGTCCCATCGAGCAACTTTCCTCTTCCTCCTCCGGTGGTCCCTCCTCCTCTTTCTTTTACATGTCCAGCCATCGTTCCATTGCTATCCCTTCCCCATGTTCCTCTTCGAGTGCGTCTCTTTACCTTGTCTCTAGCCCTCTCAGAAAGTCAATGCTGTTTTGCTTGCAGGGGCTGAATCAGCAGTAATGTTGCTCTGCCGGCTCTAGCTTCTGTCCTGCCCCTGTAATCTCTCCTCTTTCCATCCCTCCCTCCCTTCCTCCCTCCCTCTACATCCCTCCCTCCCTGCCTCCCTCCCTCCCTATGTCACATCAGGCAGTCACTCTCAGCTGCATTAGCAGCCTGCTCCAACCCCAAGACAGCACCGCCTGGGTCTATAGGCCGCTCAGTTCTAACAAACCCTGAGGGCCAAGCCAGGTGGAATCGCAGGACACATTTAACTCGACACCCTCAGACCTGTCCTTTGCTGTTTAAATATCTGCACTGAGTAATAAAACAGTGATAGGAAGGGCATTTCATTTAAACGTGTACTATCAGACTGACTAAAATGTCTGCACGTGTAGGAGCCACAAGCTATTAGTGGCCTTGGCTGTGTAAATTGCCTAGTATGAAAAAAGATAAGACAGAGAGTTGGTTGTTAATTGCTTTTTTTGATGACCTGGTGGATGGAGCTCATGGGCTTACGGCTTTGCTGAGCAACGCAGAGAGAGAAAGAGTGGTTAACGGTTAATGATGAGGCAAGAGGACTGCAGGAAGAATAACGGCCTTCTGGAGACAGTGGTCTGAACTGACCCCTGGCCCTCTCACAGCTCTCCCATCTTGATTTCCCAATGAAGCCAGACAAACATCTAACCTAGATATTTTGACCATTGTTAAACAAGCTAATGGTAAAAGTAAAAAAGTGCTGATTTTATTCTGATTACAAACCTTAACACGAAGCGGCATAAATAAATATAGCAAATGTTTAGGTGTTAATCGTAAAGTCACAGTATAACAATATTTTCATAATGGCAACTGAGAAAGACTGAACTTTGACTTCTGTCTGGGCATAACAGTGTGTGTAATAAGTTATCTTGTTAGTTAATTAATCCAAGCCAGCCAGACCATTTCCTTAAACCTGCACACTTAGGCCTATACCAAAGAAAAACAAAGAACTGGCTGACCATTCAATGACTAATTAAAATGGTAGCCATAGATTAACACTAACTGGAATCACCGTACATGGTAAACAAGAGAACCAACCAGCAGTCAACCTCTGGACTCTCAGCGCCTCTCCGAAAACAAAATGTTCATCCTTCATTGTGGCGGAAATGTGCAGGAGGACACTGCAATTTGTCTGCTAGAACTGGGAAAGAACTCAAGACCATCTCTGTATTGATAACTTTTCATGTACTCCCCCTTACCTCCACCTTTGTTCTAGATTGCTTTCACTATAAACAAATAGGAGGGCAGGCGAATGAAGAATAGAGGACAGTTTTCAGACAACCCTTAGTGTAGGGAATAGGGACTGAAGGGGGGGGGCATTCTTTTCCAAATTATAATGTTCAATGAGACGGTTCTCTCTGATTGAAACGCGATCAACTAATTCTATTGTCTGAAACCGCAGGTGGGCACCACCCAACAAAGTGTCAAAATCTTGGACGTTCTCAAGTAGAGTGAATGACACCGAGACTTAGCACTGTGGAATATATAGAGCAAACAGTAAGGTGTAGCTTACTTTGCAATAGCCTGTCCTTACGACAGGTCATTTTTACATAAGCAACTATGAAGCTATGGTCAACAGTGCAGAGAGGCTGAGATTAGTAAGGTCACTAAAGGTAGAGTGCTCCTCTAGGACTTTATCTGAGCGGAAAAACCAACGTGGAATAACAAGTCCCTGCATCTTTAAATAGGTTACATTACATTACCAGGGGGCAGAATCATTTTGAAGCCGTAATACGCTGGACTTTGCCTTTGGCTGTCATTTTAATTCTGCATTGGCCTGTGTTGAGCGCACTGCTCAGAGAAGACTATGACATTGAGAATATCTGTTTGCTGATGCAACCCCTCTAAAATAGGTAAGAGGACGTCATCAACCAGACTTTGATATTTGATCAGCTAGCATTGGTAAACATCAACAGAATGGATCAAACAGGCAATGTAGCTTTTGCAAAAACGAAACGGTAAGAACGTCAAGGGAGGTTAGCGATAACAAAACTGTATAGAAACGTCCCTATGGAGAATAAGGGTGATTTTTTCTTTTTAAAAGACATCGACAGCCTTGTAGAATGTGGGGTAAATGATTGACGGAGACTAAATTAACACAAGAGGTGAAATTCACAGCCAGAAATGACTGATTCATTACCAACAGATGAACCTGAGTGACGCTCCGATTGGTACCAAAGTGGATATTGTGCGTGAAAAGCGGCCGTACGCTTATTGTCGACTGACACGCTCAGACAGCCGGCCCCCCGGCTCGGAGGGTCCAACAGACCAGCCTAGCTGCCCTCGGTGCCCTGCAAACTTTGCCCTTGGTTCTGCCTCAATCCAACTCCAGGAAGTGCTAGTCACTGATCTCCCAAGGTCACCCAACAGAGGAGAGAGAGAAACCAGAGAGGGAGGAGGGGAGCAAAAAAAAGGAGGGAGGGCTGAGAGCGGGAGGTAGAGAAGGAGAGGGGGAGCAGAAGAGGACAGGTTTTTCAACTTTCACTGCACCACTTGAGCAACCCCTGTGTGGTTCGTACTCTGTGACATTCAGGGTAGCATTAGGTACCCTGACACACACAGCGCGTTCCTCTACCGCGGCCTCCTCTACGTATGCCCCCCTTCGCCTGTCCTCTCATCTCTGTTCCTCTCTGCTGTTAGGAGAGACGGCCGGAGAGAGGCGCTCGCATTCGCGTGACCTTGATCCAAGAGTAAACCTAGCGACGTAAACCTCTGGCGTAAAGGTAGGCGGCAGGGCACGCCACCCGCTAGTCCTCTCTGACTGCTGGGATCATGTATTGACACCGTACACACACAGAAAAACAAGGGCAATGTATGTGTACACAACAACACAGCAGTTACCTTAGTTACTGGCTTTGCATGCACGGGTGTTTTGTGTGTGCAATCTTGCTCGATTTCAGTGCACAAATGATATTCAGATCTTTGGCAAACAACAACCAGCGCCAGGACTTGCCAACCAGGGTTTCAACTCGGAGAGTTATTTTTAGGTCCTCTCACCCGCTTTCTCTCTCCCCTTGTCACTCCCTCCATCCCCAACGGGACTTGGTTTTGTCAAAGGCACCGATAGAAACTAAAAATTCAGGCAAGAGAGACAGAACAGAATGGGAGACGTGGGAGATTTGTCTTGAGATTCCAACAGAAGCAATCAGATCAAGATAAACTCCTGCCCTGTTTTGGGAGCTGACAGCAAGACAGCCAGTTAGTGTCCCATCTGGGGCTTGGGGTGGACTAGGCTGGGGTCCTGAGGTCACTGCAGCCAGCTGCACCTCTACCCTGGGGACCATCACAACAACAACACAGCAAGCTGGTCAACCAGAGTCCTCCATCCCCCACGTGCATGGCCGCCATCTTGGCCTCTCTGCTCTGCGTCACTGTCATGCCCCTGTAAGCAAGGACATCAGGTACGGAATCAAGGTTTGGACCCGGCCGGCTGCAGCCAGAGCCGCTGCAATCAAGGGCTGTCGTGACTGCAATGCCATCATCCCGTCTGACTTTCAAGTGTGATTGAGTGCAATGTCAGGCCGGCGGCCTAGCACAGCGGTACAGTCAATAACACACACAGGCATTATGTGTGTGTTTCAATGAAGTGCTAAATCGCAAGTCGAAAGTCAGAATACAGAGACGGCCAAACAAACTGCCATTGCTGTAAAACGAACGGAATTCGAGAGAACTTGATTAACTGTCATAAATTGGGATTTTAAAGAAAACATTTACAAATGATCACTTACGACCATTATGAAAACACTGCCAAAACATTGTTACCATTGTTCATCATTGTTTTCTGTCCCACTAATCCTCCCTATGAATGTCAACAGCAGTTATTTAATTGAGTCACAACTGAAGGGCATGGCCCAGACTGGCAACGTTCCCTGCTACAGGAACAAACTCGGAGCAAAACACACACCAAAAGAACCCATGGAAAAGCATGCACTTCAATTTCTCCCCAAGGAGAAAAGTAGAGGGCAAGAGGAGGATGGAGTGCTGAATAAGACAGAGCATCCTGCCTCGGCAGCTAAAGAGAGAAAGAAACACAACTAAGTGATAGCAAATGTAAAAGGGTAGAAAATAAAGCTCAACCTCAGTCAGTATTGGAACAGCAGAACTGTGTGTTTGGTAAACGGCCAGACTTACCCAGTGCCCTTCATCACGTACAGTCTACCAGAGCAGGAGATAAAAAAAAAAAAAAAAAGAGAGAGAGTAGTGTACAAGTCTCCCTGAGAGACAGAAGGAGGAGGGGAAGTAGAGGCTAACACAAAAAAAGTATCTCTAACATTCACTTCCTCAGGCCCCGATCCAAGCTACAAACAAAAGGCACTCTAGCTCCACTGGTCAGCCGCCTTTAAAAGGCTCCCAGCCTGTACAGAGGAGCGATCACCACTCTTTCTTCTACCCCTCCCCCTCTCACTCCCCACACTCTGCCCCGTCCCCACTGCTTAAACACCCCTCTCAATCTCGTTTCTTTCCTGACCAAGTCCCTTCAAAAGTCCAACAGCTGAGTATTTCACTTTCCTTCTCTTTCTATCACTTTTATTCACTCCCTCCCTCCCTCCCTCTCTCTTTCTTTCTCTCTAGGCAATGACCTGTGTGTTTGTCTTTCAGTTGACCCCTGCTTCAGAAAATAAAGGAGAGGGCATGAAGGAAGAAAATAAAGCTAAACAGCAGCAGTACAGCAGCACTCCTAAGTCCAGGACAAAATTCTCTTCTAGCCACCTTTCTCTTTAACATTTTAAAGTAATCAATCTAGCCTGCTACATGATACTTAAATCCCACCTCTTGCATGGTTTCCGCCCCCTTTTCAGTTGCTCCTCCAATGAAGGAACAAAGCCCTTTAATGCCATAGGCTGTCATATCTACCCATCAGCTCTGACACTTCCTATGCTCCGCCCCCTTCCTCTACCCAACCCCCTTTCACCGACAGCGAACTTCCTGTTCTAAGTTACCTTGAGCGGCAGGATAGGGGTCAGGGGGAAAAAAAGAGGAAGAAAGAACAGTGACGAAACGATAAAAGAGAAAGCAGAAAGTTTTAAAAAGCGCATTAGAAAATAAATAGGTTGGTGCTGGTAGTAGCTTGCCTCTGCATAGTGTGTCCTCTAGCTGCTCTTGTCTTTCTCATGGCTGGTCGAACAAGAAAGGATCCACAGGCTGCACTCTGACAACTGTTCTCTGCTTATTTACAATGTCAAACTAAATATCTCCCTTACTCCCGCCTCCCCTAAGCTGCAATTGGGTGACAGCAGCAGTGATGCAAACAGCCTAGCTGGCTCCAACTGGTCTAGTTCGATGTCAGATTCGATGCCGCACGTAACGGCGTTAATATTTTAAAGTGCAAAGGCATACGGAGCAGATGCCGCTGTCTCATCCGTTTGCACAACCATGCATGTGCATCACACACACTTTTTCATTCTTGCATGCAGTCACAGCAGGTATGAATAACACAACTAGCCTGTTGTACGAAATGATTTTGAATTTACGCAAAGAGAAAGTAAAAAGAAATACAACCATGTTCATATTTCATTTCTTTAACTACAGAGCAGTTGGACAAATTACACTGACATTAATGATACATTTTGACTGACCCAACCCCCCCCCCCCCCCCAATGAACAAAACCTTGTTAGAAATAATATAGCCTAGGACCTAGGTCACAGACTTTCCTGAAAATTAATTTCATATCAGCTGACAATGATAAGCAGAGGAGGGGGAGAGAGAGTTCACTCAATTCTGCTTGTGTTAGTGGGTAAACAAGATTGTATAGATAGAGGGGCAAGTCAGCGCACAAAGACATTGCTGTCTTGACCCTAAAACCACGCTCACAGCAACTTCTAGTTAAAATGTCATCAAAAAACTACGTCAGCAATGTCATACAATGCCCTTCTTGTTAGCTTGCTAAGGGTTAAATGTGCAGACACTTTCAGCACATCAACCTTTACATGAGAACATTGCTATTAGCCTTTGTGTAGTGCAACTTATGGTTTTATCCATTTTTACAGATATGATTGCAAATAGATGATAAAAGTAATAGCCTAAACCTAAACAATAAGGTTCAACATTTTATTTGGAGTTGGGAGGAAGAGGCTAACGACAAAGCACTTTGGTGAAAGAGCTGCTTTTTGCTGGCAGTCTGAGCATACGAAGGAGGAATAACCCAAGGCTTATCTGGCATATTACTGCAAATCCCCACTGTACTAAGAAACAACAAGCCAGAGGGAGAGAGAGCCTACTCCATCAATGAACTAACTAGGGGGAGGGGAGCCGGAAGGATGGCGAAGGACAGAGAGGAGAAAGTTGCTACAGGATGGGAGGGGGAAAGCGAGTCAAGGGGCAGAGAGAGTGTGTGCGTAAGAAAGGAGATTCAAGAGAAACAAAGCAAAATGTTCCCTTTTCTATTTTTGTGCGGAGCTGGGGACAGATGCAGACCTGTGCCAGTGTGGTTAATGCTTGCTGAGTATCTACACAAAGATTATTCTATGTTATTATTGCCTATTCTCTTTCTCTGTGCACTCAGTCTACCAATAGCATTCCATGATGACATCTGACAAGGTCATAGTTTGGCATAGCCCTTCCCATGACTTGGGCGAGTTGTGTCAGGGGAAAGTTTTATCTCAACAACGCTGTTTAGATGTAAGCATGTTCCAGCCGGGCGATCAGTTTACGCAAATGAACAGCAAAAAAAAAAGAAAGAAAAAAGACTCCCTCGGAGCAGCAGGGACCAGTCATGAATGCACAAAAGTCAACATGCAGGAACATAGGACACTCTCACCTGCATATAAACTAGCCATATGGTAATTGTAGCCTTTTTTATAACGTGTAGGCCTACAAGTACTAGTTAGGCTAATGGGGCCTTGACTGGGTCCCCATAAACAATGGAGCTAGATATTCATTTAAAGTTAAGTAACGCTAACAGTAACACAGTCTCTCTCAGCTTTCTATTTAGTAAGGTCTTACTGTATTTCGCCAACAGTTAACCCTAAACAGCTAATGCCATTAGTTTGGCCCAGATATGAATAATAGAACTACTAATAATAAAAAAAATGTATCAACAGATATTACAATAAAACATGTACTTTGTTCCTCTACTACAGACAACAATGAACACATCTCCATCTAAACGATCACTGTTCCACTGTATGTAACTAATGACCGTGTCTACTTTTGTCAGCGCACACGTTGAGTCCCCACTTGTGTGTTTTGGGGTGTAAGTAACACATTATAGCGTTACTGTCTACGCCTGTACACTGAAGTCTATGTTACCTTTCCCTAATGAGATGCATAAAGCAAGGTCATAGCTTTTGTCTTGGTGATTTACTCAAGTCTATATCATTCCCTAGCTTTGAATTAGCTCCTTATGAAATCCCTGCAGTAATTATCACCTTTGATGGTCATAACTTGGTGGTCATTAAAGTAAGAGTCAAACAGTTACTTGTTCATTCAATAAATAAATTTGCACCGATTCAACCTGTATAAGAATGACACGGCTTTACAAGTTCCTTTATGGCAACGATATGCTGATAGGATACCCAAGATTTAACAGGACAATTCTCCCATATAAGGTCCTAGCAATATGTTAGATACTGGAAACGGTCATCAGCGTTGTGATAATAGGCTAAAATCATGCATAGCATATTATTATTGGCTTGCTAGTCCGTGACCTAGCTTTAGGCTAGCACTCTTTGTTGTAAGGACTTGACTTTTGATAGCTCACAAGGAAGTTAGCTTGTCAGCTAGCATTGGAAAGGCGTGAGATGGCTTTTGGTTAGATAACCATATACTGCTAAATCGAGAATGAACAATGAACAGTGTTATCAAGGTAAAGTTTGCAAAGCTTTAGAAAGCTAGGGACCAGCAGTCTAACCAATAAAGACAACGTTTGGATCTGTCCTTCAGACCAATCAAACCACGGACTAGATTCCACCAATCAAGGTTTCTAAAGGCTAAGGTCGTTCAGAAACGGACTCCATTCGGGATCTATTTGAAATCGCCAGTCAATTCCGTTCCAAAGACAACTTGAGCCAACATGGCGGACACAGTACGGCAGTTTCTTGAACGCCTCTGTTCATTTCAGCGGGCCACCAATAAGCGCCTCAGAGAGCGGGGAGGGAAATGGCGCCTACATGTTCGTCTTCCAAAACAATCGTCTATTGGTCAAGAACAGCAAATGAAAAGGAGCGAAGTAATTGTCTCAACTCCCCCTTAACAACATATGTTTTCTGATAGTGACATTATCCACAGATGTATTTTAATTTCTTACTCACTTTGTTTTACGGGTTCCAAGTGAAGTCCGGCTCAGCCTATTATTTATTTTATTTAGCTAGCAACGGGAAACAAGATGGCTTCTTCTTGAACCGGAAACAATGTGACGTTGACGCACGCACTGACGTTTAGCCCTCTTGGTCAGATCATTGACCTGATAATCTCGAGAACAATGTTTTGTTTATAAATCTGTGGATTGGCTTCATGATAAATGTCTGTCATGTATTGCAAGCGATCAAAACATCATGATCAAATGACGATACAAATTTATTTTCAAACGACTGTTACACTGAAAAGGGAGAAAAGTTAAATCACTCAAGCTATGTTCTTCTCTATTAAAATGCACAGCACTAACTGTACATAAGCGAAATAAGCATAGCCGAACAAACAATTTTCCATGCGTCTAACTCGCTGGTAAACACATTTTGTTGCAAAATACAGTAAGTCCCAAGTCGCAAAAAAGCGTAACAAAAACAGTATGTTCCAAGTAGTGCGGGCAATCAATCAATCAATCAATCAATCAAGTGCATGTGTGTGCACGCTGTGCTTAAACGGTTTAAACAAAGCACATATTACACATACAATACTGAGATTTTCTTCAGCATAACTATGACATGGAAGAGCAATAATGACTTTCCATTAAAATCATGTCTTTGTAGATTTGTATGCTTCACTAATTGAAATTAAAAAAAATGAAATGAAATGGTACAACACTCATATCGAAAATCATGATTTGCGTGCAACAAGTTCTAAGAGGGTAGATGTTATTTTGTCAAGGCTACTGTAGTGCTGGTGGCCAGAGTTCATCCTGTATTCTTTTTTACTTTGTGAACTGGAGGAGTATGGATTATGGTCCTCAGCAGCAGCTGGGTGGTCACGATGATACCTAGAACCCTGGGACCGCTCTGAATATGGCACTGGCTCCTCCTGCTGACGTGGGTATGGGTTAACCTGCCCAAAGACCTCTGAAAGAAGGCATACTTTAAGTCAGCTATATAAGAAAACTACAGCACAAAAAGAAGTGTACAATTCAAACCTTATAATACAATATCAATTGGCTGATCTTAAGTACAAAAGGGTATTTAAATTTCAAAGAAAAGTGCTTAATTGAAAATTGAATCACTATTATTACATATTCAGCTTACTTTCATATTGACTTCTTGAACTTCTGGGGGCTTCTCGGCTGGCAGTATGTCTGTGCTTTTCCAACCGCTTTCCCTCTTCCCAGGCTCTTGCTCTGTCCTGCTCAAGTGGTCTTCCTCTGTGTGGAACCTGTGTTGTGTCCTGATAGTATAGCTCCTGTGGTTGCCTGAGCTGCTCATTGTGTCTCTCTTCTGAGCGTCCTCTAACACTTCTCTCATATCGCCCTGGTGTAGACTCTGATAAGGATTCTTTGCTTTTGTGATTGTAGTCCTTGGAAATTACATCGGACTCTTGGCTTCCTCGCTAAAAGTGGAAAATAAAAACAGAGAAAAAAAACATTTCAATACCAGGGCTGTTTTTTAACAATGTCATCACGCAACACACTGCAATAAAACTACATATTTGTTCAAGTTAAGAGCATGATCTTGCTCCTTTCCTTTTAGCATTCATATGTTTTTGTTACTGTATAGTGTCCAAATAAAATAGTCTGAGTGGCAATGAAATAAGCTGCATTGAGCTTTGTCAACATTATGTTGTAACTTGATTTGAAAACCTGGAGCTATATATATTTAATTGTCCATGTTTTGGGTGGGATCTGAAGTTTTAACTTTGTAAAAACATCAACTTTAAACCACAGAATCCAAACGGCCCTACTACTAAATGTGGTATTACTTTCAGCAATCTGTTCAATTTCCAGCCCTAGTCATACGTTTAAGATGTCCCTATGAAATGCAATGTACTTGTATTACATATTCAGTGCATCACAAAGTATACATACCCCGGTTGCTGATTTTTTGGCTTGGAACTCATTCAGAAGGGTAAGAAGTTTGTCCTTTAAGAAGTTGGCCTCTTCCAAATTTTCTATTTCAATTGTATTCTATGACAAAAACGAATCACAATAAACAATGAAATGCTAAAAGCAAAACCAAACAATTATAAACCATTTTGATTTAAATGGAAATCAATCAGTTTATTTTTAAAGGTAGCACCTACCAAGACATCCAAGACATTCCCAGAGCCTGAACTCGGATCTGTCCTCGATTGTGATTTCTCTCTCTGGTAGCTCTCACCCTGGTATTGGACCTAATAAATATGGTGGTCAATATTATGGCAAATACATAATCTATTCCCAAAGTGAACTTTTCTTGACACTTGTCCACCAATCAACTTTCTAGGTATACCTGGTGCTTGCCATATGGCTCTGGCCTGGAAGGTCTATACTCATCAATCCGCCCTGGTGGGGGATGAAATTTCCTGGAAGAGGAACATACCAAATGAAGTATTATAAAAGTAAAAGTTGCATCATGGGATGAGTCATTTAAGCATGTGTGTTAATGTATGTTCCCACTGAGATTACATACATTTCTTGAAACATGTCCATTTCGTCTTTGGAGGCATCACTGAAACGACTCTTCCTCTTTCTTTTTGAGTTCTCCAGGTTCTTGTCTGTTGTAGCTCCTTCCAGGAAGCGTTTGAAAGGCTCTGGAATATTAGCCATCGCTCTGGCACCCTCTGGTGGTCTCTGATAGGTAGAGGGAGCTGTCCTAATAGGGTCTGGCCCTCCTTGGTGTTGTCGTCGTTCTCTCCCCTCCTGGCGAAAGGTTTTCAGTAATTCAAAAAGATGGTCTTTGTCATAGTCACCATCTTTCCCAATTGGTTCAGAAAACTTTGTTCTCTTAACCTCTGGGTCACCAGATCCCTTGGTGTAACTGGGTTCATACGGAGGGGCTCCTGAAAAGGCTGGCTCCTGTGCCATGTGTCGGTCATCCTCTCCAGAATAGCCTGCTCTACGGGTCTCTGCAGAGTATGGGTCATTAGGAACAGCTCTTTTTTGGGCTAATTCTTCATCATAACCCTTCCCATGATCATAATCAAATTCCATTGATCCTCTGTTGAAGTTATTATCTGGATGAGCTTGTTCCACAACAGTCCCTTGGGAAAAGTGATGTCTCTGACGATCTTCCTCTGAATAGGCTGGGCCTGGAGGATCATAGACTCTGCTACTCCCACCAGATTCCTCCCCTTTAAAGGGTCTCTCTTGAGCAACCCGAGTGGAAAGAACACGCCTCTGAACTTCTTCGGAGTAGAACTGCTTAAGAGGATCATTCACTGGGTAGGCCCTCCCGTGCAGAGTGGGCTTCTCAGGGTAAACATCTTCAGGGTAAACCTGTTGATGAGGCATTTCCTCTGGATAACCAGGCCGATAGGAATCAGTCTCTTCCATCGTCTCTCTTCTACACGTGTCCTCAGTGTAGTCATCCTGGTTTTCTCTTTGAAGGTAGCCTTCTGTAAACTCTCGCCTATGAGGGTTATCATCCATGTAATCTGCTTTACGAAGCTCCTCCTCCACAAAATCATACCTCTGGTGATACTCGCCCATGTAGGCCTGATTCTCTGCTTCGGCCGACATGTAAGGGTCCTCATCATGATACGGCGGCGCATAGGGGTCATCTAAACGGTGGTCACCATGTTGGCCGTACTCCTCATTAAGATCTGTCAGCTGTGCTTGATGGTGTATAAAGCTTGGATTAGCCACACCACAAGGGGTTCCTTTATTAAATTGTTTGTTTGTATGCTTTAGCAGAACTGGAAAAAAGAGAAACATTTGTTGAAGTATGCAGGGCAGTAGCAGGCAATTTCATCTTTCACACTTCACAGGCTTATTTTTGTTTCCTGTTGAGTTTGCCTGAATTCAGATGAGTGTTTCAAGCATTAACACTGGCATTTGGTAATATGAAGGAGGACAGAGTGCAATGCAAACTAATCAAGAGCATGAAGCTAAATGTGAATATTGATAAGGTAGTATAACCCATTTCACACAGCAGTTTGCTGCCGACTTGGCAGCATTGAGCTCTGTTGCTATAGTTAAACAGATTCAGACAAAAAAAGATATATCTACACACAAGTTCCAAAGATGAGATTCTACTTTCTAATGAAACCCCCAAATCCCTTCAAGCACCCCGCCACCCCCCACCGTGATCATGTTGTTGTTATGTTTTAAAACATAATCTACTCTGCAGGCACCTACCATTTGATATGTTGGATTTGCCCACGTTTCGGTTCTTCCTCAAATGCTAAAAAACAGGGAGAAAGCTGATCAGCAACACCAACAGAACCAGGTTTACTTTGGATCTTGTATTCCATTGCATCATGGGTACCTTTGGAGATCCTTGTCCTTCCTGCCTCTCTACTACTTCAGCCTTTGCCCTAATAGCCTTTCCAAATTGGTTGAACATGCTGCTACTGTCCCAAGTAACCAAGTCTTTTCGTTTCACCTCCTAAAAGGGGAAAATACGTTTTTTTTTTTAATCTTTACTTGTATTCAAAACACCATTAAGTAAATTGAAACTACTTAACATAGAATGGAAATAATACGGAATGCAATTCTGCGATAAAGTAATTTTAACTTCTTAAAAAATCACAAAAAGTACGGCAATGTTAAACTTAGCGGGCAAAGTAATCAACAAAAAGCAAACAGTAATCCTACATACCAGATATTTCTGTCGATGTCTGCGTCCAACAATATGGTTGGCCATGTTGGGCAGATTTGCCTCCAAATCGCATAGCTTGCAAATGTATCTAGGTCCCGGCTGAGGGTCAGAGGTGTCTGAGCGATCCACTTCTTCCAAATGGCTCAGACCTTGAAGAAGGGCAGAAGTAAAACATAAATAATACTGCTTAATACCAAATCACTTGGTTACAAATAAAATCTTTAAAGCATGCAGAATAAGAAAAATCACCAATAATGGGCTCATTGAGCCTCAGGTATTGTAGGTAATCTTTGATGTCTTTGAAGTCTGGCACACAGTGCTCCCTGAAGGCTTCACCTGACAAATACAAACAGTTGGATCAACATAATTGTTATGGAACAAAAAACAATTATTCTCTACCTGAAGCAAAATATTGTTTATATTCATGTCCAGTGACATGTTTTCATATTATGTACAGTGTACACCATCTACTTTTGTCTGCAGTCTAGTACTTTGCAGGGATTGATCAACAGACTACATGGTTGCCTAGGCAAAAAAGAAGCTTACATCATTTCTTCAGATATAGGGATACAATTAATTAGAGTTTCCTTCCAAGACCTTTTCTGTTCTGCCTCGCTCTTTGGGCTCAAAATATTTAAATATTTAGATTGTATTACCTCCAATACCATAGATGTAGTATCATTAACAGCTAGTAAGCATTTTAGTATTTAGTAAATTACTAAAAGTCATAGCTAAAAACGGACCCAGAAAAAGTCATTGAAGTCCTCAAAGACATTGGCATTCCCTCCTCCCGTACCCAATCCCACTCAGTTACAGAGTGATAGTCTGTATGCGAATGTAACAGACATGGTTTGCCAGGTTATGACCTTTGGACTCCCGTGCTATATGTATATACCAGTATAAACTCACCATCCTCAGTATATATATTGATGATGGTGAGTTTGTACTGGTCGGTGTCCGTTACATTCACCCCTCTAAGCACATCAGCATCCCCAGCTGGTGATCTTGACTCAACAAATTACCCGGGTCACATGCACCGGATGTGATTCGCTGGGTTCTGACTTTTTGACACCCCGGGCCGTACTAGCGAGAACTGACGCTTCCTCCCATTTACCAGTCCCTGGGATCGAACCAGGGGTCTTGCACTGCACGCGAGTCCTTAACCGCTCAACCACTGGTCGGTGTCAGTCACAAGAAGCACCCTTTGTGTGTAAGGTATAAATACAGTGGCAAGCTTCGGGAGAAAGTTCCCTCTCTCTGGCAGAAACAGAGACGGTCAGATTTTTCTGTCACCATGGTTTCATATCAGCAACTTAAGTTGGCTGCAGCAACTGTTGCCATGATCAACAAGCTGTTGTTGGAAGTAGAAATCTCACCGCAGCATTTAAAGGGGTATTTCACCCTAAAGCAACCAATTCATTATTTTCCTCTTATTATAAACAACTGGACAAGTGAGAGAAGTTTCATAATGGTGTTCTATATTCCGAACACTGATAAAGCTCGTTCTGAGAGAGCACAATCAATGACTGAGTGACAATGAGAGATTGTATTGTTAGGATTTGAGATCCTAAAAATAAATGTACCTCTCCAGTTTTGCATTCCGTGAAGAATCTGTAAGATCACGATTGCTGTATAAATCTACAATTTGAACAGATATTTTTGTCCTCTTCTTAAGGAACCATTTGGCATCTCTCAATGTGTCTAATGTTATCTACATTAGAAGATAAACACTCCTCCAAATGTTGTTTTTCTAAAAGACTACAACAAGCAAGGGGGCCGTCCTTCATATTCTCTTAACGTTCCACCAATCCCTGTGCGTTAGTGCTCTAAACTTTCAGAGCAACGGAGAACAGCGTATGTGTAACTCACTCTCCCACTCCTGCAGTGCGAACGGCCACTGCGATTACTCTGAGCAGCATGCGTGGGAATAAATCGGATTTTAATAGATTTCTAGATTTTCCCCGATGGTGTGAATAAGTCGCTAGATTTGTAGCCGCTTTTATAGATTCAAGTTGCTAGGGGGGTCTGAAAAGTCGCTAAATTGGCAACACTGCCAAGCATGGTGCACCAATTGTTAGCCATGCCCCATGGTCCACTGTGAATGGCCAAAGTAGATTTGAAAGCCAAGCTTGAAAAAAGAAAACGTGTTTAAAATGTTCTAGCTTGAGGTTGTTTAATTTAAGGCAGAGATGTACTGTAATTAACATTTGAAGCAAAACATTTAGTGAAAAGGTAGGGTGAAATTCCCCTTTAAGACAGAGGAATGTTCATTGAGTGACGACAAATTTTCCCTTTATTTTTTAAGCCTTGGGTGATATTATACCCTCAAGCTCTAATTCCTTGATAATTAACCTGTTAAGCAATATATCCGAGAGGATGATGATGAAAATGTTTTGGTCAGAAACATCATCTGTTCACAGCACTAAAAGGCTACGTAAGTAACAGCGTGGGCCTAAGCCTTCTCCCAGGCTTCTTTGGCTGCATTTCTTTTTTTTTGGTGAACATCTGATAGTTTTTTATTCTAATCTTAATCAATTGCTTGTTTTTGCAGAAGTCCCTGTAAATATACACTTTATAATCAAGTGAACAAATCAAAATAACACGTCTACTGTTTTCTAAACTAGAGAATGGTATATTTTATCCTAAATACAATGTAACCTTTAAGTTGTTAACGTCTGTATGAGGATAATAAATGCATATATTAGTTTGAGAAGATGTTTGTACGGAACTTATATTTGTATGAAGCGTCTTCCATGGCACAACACAGCCTTGCACGTGATCAGAGTCGACATCAGAGTAGAGTCGCTGTAAAGGGTTTCATAACCCACAACCACTCCACCCTCATCGGTTTGGGTTGGAACTTAATATAGCGGACCCTCCACGCAAACGGAGTGGAAGTGGGTACAGAGAGAGTGTAGGGGGTGGTTAGAGAAAGGTCTATTGATATCTTATCTAGTGCCAGTATGGTTTTACAAAAAATGGTATTTGCACAAAGGCTGCATTAAAAAAAAGTTACTAATTGACCCTCGCAAGATAAATATCATATGTATCGCCAACCCAAGTTTAAGGCCAATAACACACTATCACGCTAAGAATCTATATTATGAAATGAGCAATATTAAGTAGAGTCAAAACAAATCGATTCTTGGTATTGCTGTAATTAACATGTTGAGGGGAATATTGTACGTATTTGGTGAGATAGTCCAAACACAGGTCGGACTGCCTCATTCTGCTCACTATTGAATCATATTGGCTTATTTGTGCGTCTATAGGTTGGTACGTTCATACACTTGTATACCTGTGTTCTTGTTGCTTTCCGTTTCTCCTATTTCAATATCATTCTACATTCAGATGTCCGCCTATGATTTCAATTCAACCCAGTCACCAATTATTTGCTCCAGTCCAATCAGATGGCTGTCCGTTTGTTTAAAAGCTCCACCTGTCATCCAATCGAAAATCGATCCGTCTTTGCATTGTGCTTTTGTATAGACTAGCTGCCTTTGTATTGTGCTTGTGTCGAGCCAACCAGCCTTTGGATTTTGGCCTGGTCCTACTCAACCCGACTTCTTGCATTTTGATTGTTCCCTGCCGACTTGCAAAACTGTTCAGTTGTTTCTAGAGAACTATTTAGCGTCTGAAGACTGCATTGTGTTTTTGGTTGGTTCACTCTTTATTGTTTCATGGTTTGGCGAATAGATAAATGTGGGCTTACATTTAAAAAGGCTTACCGTTGCTAAATTTACCAGGTTAGGAGTGAGTGCCACCCTCTGAATTTATCAGTGTATATTTATGCACCAGATTAGTTGTTCACATTGTTATTGATTGCTTTGTTTCGGCATCACGCATAGTTCCCTTTTCCCATTGGCGTACTGTTTGGTTGTAAATAAATTGTTGCACTTCTGTTATATTCTGGTTTGTCGTTTGTTGTTCATCACGAGTTTTAATCTAGTCGTAACATAGGCTATTACTTTGCACATATATGCACTCATGATGTGCACTAGGTATATAAGCGTTTTGGCAATATTCAGTACCATCAGATGTTGAGATAAAAATATAGATAATATTGATTTTTATTATTTCAAAGCCTGCCTGATATCTGAAAAGACTCTCTGCGGAGTTTCAAGGACTTGCAGGTGGACAAAGGTTCGGATTCATTTGGGGAACTCGGCAGTTGAAATAAGTGCAAGAAAGCAGTTACAGTTAGGCGAAGGCTGGCTTAGTTGTGCTAGCACTAGCTAGCATTAAGTGATGGACGTCACATCAACCTACCTCTCATTTGAACTTTTTGCAATTTGCTATGGTCTTGCCTGCTATATCACTTGCCTAATTTATTTATAAATACTTTTAATAGGAAACCTCTCACAAAAGGAACTTCCTCAGAAGAAGATAGTGCCAAAGCGATCCTTGCAAGGGAAAACCATGCTGCCTCTTATGCCAAATCCAACCCAAGCTATTTGGCCCGGTGGCTGTACAGCGGTGAATGTCGATAATTCTCTGCTTTCCATCTTTATGTGACTTGCATCTCTACAGCTGCCCACTGATTTTGAGAGCAAAAGTCTGTTGAATGTTGAAAGCCTGTTGAATGTTGGTGATGCTTCAAAGGAGTGTTTCTTGTCCAGGTTGAATTAAGTGAGAAAAAACACATACTACTGTGCTTGTTCGTTTTATTCCTGGCTGCAGTACTTACGAGTTAATCAATGAGTTTTAAATCTTGCAAAATGTTTTTTTTCACCCCAAAAAAGTATTTTTCCATCGAGAAACAGCAGCAACGTATCGTCCATTTTGATTTGTCCTGGAAAGGTAAAATTATAAAACTGACAACCGTCAGAGGAGATAGTACACTTACTTAAGGGGATGGATCCTGGCCATCCAAATTTGGTGAGGATATGAAAATAACTTACCCCTTGCAACCAAGGCGTCCTCTTTCTGACAGGAGTGAAGGGAGACGCAACCGAGAAAAACAGGTAAAAATAAGTAAAACTTTTCAATAACCTAACCAGTCAATATAAACAGTTCTCACTAAAAAACTAAACATTTAAACACACATTTGACCCAAGAACACAGTTCATAAGATATGGTAAAGGATGGAATAATTCTGTGGTACATGAATAAGCTTAGAATCTTATGCAGTTACTTTAATTTAAAAGAAGATTCTCAGATCACAATAATTCACACACCTAAATTAAGAAAAAATGTCTAACGAACTTTTGAGAACCTCTTATCTTCAGGGAGGAAGACTCGTTCATTTATTGTAAGTTGACTACACAAAAAAAAATGTAGTAGACCAAAAGGTGTAGGTGTTTAATGTCTCTTGACATTATTAGTGTAAATATTTTCGAGTCTGATCAAACTTCAATAAGTGACAACGGATGAATAAGCAAGGAATCCTGTGCGTTACTTGAAAAGGATTTACGATTTAGAACATGGTCCTTGGTCACGCTGGAATTCTCTTCTTCAGCAAGGAGGTTCAGCATTGAGACACAGAGAATAGATCCAATGAAAAGCAAAGGCTGTTTTCATATTTGAAATCTGTGGAAAAAATTATTTTGAACCTATACAAAAGTACAGATAAGGAAAGCTCAACTTGATCCTTCCAATCTCATTGTTTCCAAGCAAGACTTGTTTTCAGGCTTTAACCTTAAAGCATGACCACAAATCAAAGCCTGTAAAGAACCTCTTTGACTGGGGTTTAAGAGGTAAATCATCATGAGTGGCCTTGGCTGGCCAATACGGAAGACGCAACCCAGCAAAATAACGTTGTCTTGTCAAGGTAGTCTGATGTTAAAAGTGAATATAAATCCATCAATCAATCTTAATTAGCAAGATTCTCGGAGAAGGACTGGAGTAACTGTTTACTGAGGTGACCAGTTTATCCTGAGGTCAGGCTAGTTCAAAGAGCTGATCAACTGCCAAGATTAACGTGGATCCGTTGACTAGAAGATGGCCTGGAAACAGTTCTCTACACCGCACACAGATTGATTTATATTGGCTGGTAAGGACTATAAAAGTCTTTCTCTCATACAACTAAGATGGCAAATTGAGGAAGACTGGGACTGCATAAATGCAGTCGTGCAAAGAAAGCTGATTTGAATAGGATAAGAGAATCAGCATGTTGCACATGCAGTTTGTAGAGCCTGGTAAGACAGGGTTTAGAGCAGGTTCTTTCAACATATCAAAAAAAGAAGGTCATGACTTTCATGACAATTTGAGACAAAATACACTCCAATTTCTGAATCTAGAAACAATTTTCAGTCCACCCAAGTTACCTTGATATGTCCAATAGTCGTCAGGTGTATTTTGTACAAGGTATCACCCCTTATGGATTTATTGCATACCTGCAAAGAAAGTGTAACATTAGTTGCTAGCTTTAGTTAACTAAAATAAATCAGGTTGAATAAATGTTACATTGCACCAAGCCATTTTCAGGGCTCTTGTGATATTACTAGACAATTACTAATTAAAAAATTAATGTAATATTTTACAAGTTGGACAGAAGAATGAGGTTGCTTGAAATCCAAGGTGTAAACATGCAAGGGTGGTTGTATGCATTCCTAGTCTGCTAGGTGTTACAAGACTATTGGAAGACAATGACTGACGGAAAGTATGGCCAAGCTACAGCTCTCAAATCATTGAAGAAGGAAAATATCCCAGCGAGACAGCAACTGTGTTTTGATGCTTTTAATGTTGTCCCCACAGGCAAAATGAGAGTTCTCTCTTCCAACCTTGTTAAGGAGCATATGGACATTAACTAGCACTTCACTAAGCCAAATTAGTGTGCATTATAAATAGGGCTCCGATAAACCAGGCGGGCTCTATTTGTGATATCTAGCCAACAAATCATAAAAATTAGGTAAATCTGATTGTGCTGGTCGATAAGTAAATTGCCATATTTACATAGCACCGAGCAAATTCGATATCATGCTAGGTAATGCCTACGAAACGATACATTTCAAGCACATCGACTCTTGCGGCTGTACATCTGCATGGGTAGCATTGCCTTGTTGGCACATGTGCCCGTTTCATTTTTTGAAGACGAACAAATCATCTTAGGCTTAGCGAGAGACGTAGGGCAGTGCAAGCCCCTGTACTGCTGAAAGTTAAGTAAATAAAGTAACGTTTTACGCTAAAACTACCGTTTAAGTATTGTTATAACGGTAGATACTAGATAGCCATCTTGTCCTTATCATTTGTCGACTTACCGTGCAGTCAGTGAATTCAACACCACCTTCAACCTCGTACGGTGTTTCCAGACCGTCCATTATATTGACCTTGTTTCTGTTTACTCAACTTTACAATTACAGTAAGAAGAGTTGTAATACTACCAGTAGTTAGCCAGCTAACGTTAGCTATGCAGCTAACCTTGGCTTGTGTGGCGGTGCACCTATGTTATTGCAATCGTGTAATGATGTTACTAGCTAGCTAGCTTAGCGTCTGCAGCCACAGCGCTAAATTACTAGGGTGATTGAGATTCACTCTGATTTCAAGTGTATTTCCAGTTTTAATTATCAATGATAAAATCGTCCTCACAAGTTTTTCGGAACTCGCTAAATTGCGTACAGTAATTGTGGAGGTTGATTATTTCCTGTCTTCGCGTTTCAAAGCCAGGACTGCAATCCTTCGCTGATCGCCATCTACTGGAAACAATCTGAGTATTCTTCTTATGTGTCAAACAATAAAGAAAATAATGTTTGAACGCCCTTGCTCCATGTGGCTTGAGGCAAATTATAAAACTAGATATGGTTTAGTTTGAGGAACTTTATATGGCATTATAATACCATAACACCACCTTGCTTCAAACCAGGAAACATTTCCTAAACATAGCTGGCAGTAGCTTTTAATAATTTCACCTTTAAAAAATGGTTTAGCTTAAGATTCTAAGGTAAGGAAAAGAAAGGTGGTTGCTGCCACGCAAACTACAATTGACAAAAGCCTAAGGTGCAATGAGAAGATATTACATTATAATAATTACCTATTTATTTGGATATGAGAACAGCTGGTTTTATTTACATATTATGAATGCAGGTTAAGTTTTTTGTTTGTTAAAAACTAACAGTGGTACTAACAAGGACAAAAGAATGCTGCAATAATACAGTAAATACTGTGCACGTTCTTTCAGTTTTTCAATATGAGTGATGCCACAATGCTATTATGGGCATGCCACATTTATATATAGTGAAGATGATTATGTAGAAATGCCCTAGCATGTAAAGGATGACCAATTCCATGATAACTGACAAACCATAGACAAAATCGGATAAAATAGCCCACATACATATTTACATGCAATGTTGAATATGTACACAGGGAAGGTGTCATTTTTTCCCTTGCATTTTTTAACCAGCTTGTTAATTTTCATTCATATTTTCACTTCATATATATTTCACTTCAACATAATTAAATTAGGTAAGCCAGACATTACACACATTCAGGCAATTAACATAAGGAGAAAAAACAAAGCCTTGGAACATGGCACATGTCGTAAAACATTGCTAGCCGAGCCATAAGGCAAGTTGAAACCAGCTATAAAAGAAAAGGGGTTAAGATTACAACCAGAAATACTGTGACTGGTTATGATGACATAGCGGGGACATAGGGGACAACGGATGGGGACCACTGCTATATCCAATCTTTGTGTGGGTTCTATCTAAATTAATTATAAATACAAAAATAATAGAACTCTCCTCTGGACAGAACAAGCTGATGCTCAAGTATGAGATGACTGATGAATTTGCCATGTATTTACAGGGGGCAGAGGGCAAGCAAAAGCTACGGCAATTCAGCGATGGTGATTAAAGAATGACTGGTCTACAGTGATAAGCCTCTTATCATCAACAAAGATAGATGGCGCAGAATTGCTCCACAATTTGCTTGTTCAGGACACAGATTTTTAGAATGAGAATAAAAAATATATCGATTAAGGCCTATACTGACCTAGCGCTAGCAAACCACGACTGACCACAAATTAACATGAAGACTGTGAGAGGCTAAGACATTATACCAATGAAGGAGATAGTGATTAGGGTAAGTCGTTTCTCATTCAGAGGAGGGCAAATGCAGATGACCTGCAGATTATCAACACAGATTTGCAAAGATTAGCCATCAGTTAGCAGGGTTGTAAAGGTCGCCAGATGAGGGTAAGTGCAAATGTCCTCCCGTCACACTGGGGAGCATAGACAGATCTGGGAGATTGTTCAGACGGGAACGCAGCTCCTTCCGGACTTGGGTCACCCTTGCCAGCTTACGTTTGTACTCCTGTACAAAATAGGACAAAATAGATGCATTAGTAAATTACCTCCATGAACACATTCAGCTGTTAAGATTCGGATATTCATGACATATATCGTTATGTAGTGGTCAGCTATTCATTTTTAAAAAGGACTGATACCATTGTATATCAAACTTAAAACGTTTATAATTTTTACTGGCGGTTGTCTCATCTCCTACATAGTTTTTATACACATTTTCTGTTCGATGTGCCTAATTGAGGAAGCTATTAACATGTCTCAAACTATATCTAGAAAACGACAGGAAAAAGTACTAACAACAAATAAGCATAAATTATTTTTAAGATTTAATAATTGTATTTTCTAATCAACTTTTTTTCAATGAATTCTGACGAAATAAAGTGTTTGAATGTACATCCATTGTTAATAACAACAAAATGCACAATAACGGATTGTACTTCAAATAATCAATTCGTACTTAAAATGCCACACTTTGAGGAGGCAGATATGGATGAAGGTTTTAGTCTTTTGGGTTTCAGAAAAGGGCTATTTAAATAAAATGATTTATTATATCAGGCTTCAGTCAACCTTAATAGAAATAGGCCTGTTTATTTGAATTCAGCTTTGTCTCTACCCTTTTTGAGCCTCATCATACAGGCTATGGTCAACCTGGAATGCAACTGGCTTACACCAAAATGTCCATCGATTGATTAATTTATTCATAAAAAAAAAGTCCATCTCACCTAGGATACATTTTATTGTAAAATATTTTTTAGCACGAATTCCACTTATTGGCTTAACAGTTTGTTTGTTTTTTTAAAATCTAGTTTTATGCTTCCTCTTACCCAGTCAATTGTCTTGTGTGGAATAGCCTATCAATGTGTAACATCATGTTTTTGGTCTGTTGTGAAAATAGATCCCCTAGGAATGGAATTGCACATGCATTATAATTTGTATTGTCCAGACAATATTTGATCTAATACTATATTAATAAATAAATACAAATTGTCACAATCCAGCTTTACTATTAAAGTAGAAGACTAGGAGGATGCATTAAAAAGGATTAAAACCCTGACATGGTTCTTAAGGGGAATACTCTCAAAAACACCCCTTAGCCTCATTAGACACGTTTCATAATTATAAATTAACTGCAGATTTGGGCTACAGCATCCAATCACTACCAGAAATAAGTGGGGTAACAGCAAAAAATAGCACGCTCACAGAATCAGTTTTATTTCTTTCCTTTTTTCTTTTTATTACAAGAGATTTTTTGGAAGAGAAGATACACAGACCAGACGAAAATTAATCTTGTTCACAACCTGTGGATAAAGGCTTGACAGTTAAGCATTCATGACATTAAAGTCAAACAGAATGAAACTAAAGGGGGAATTTTATGGGTATTTTTGAAAGATGATGGGTTACTTACCTTTATGACTAACTCGCTAATTAATGCGCAGAAAGATGGATGGGTAAAATGTGAGGTACGCGCACAAAAAACAATAAGGTAACCTATGAAGGGTTGTGTAGTCATCAGTTCATTATGCGTAATTTGAAACACAACGCGCTTTTACAAACAACACAAAAAAATATTCTGGCGTTGTGAGCTATCCGATGGGGATAAAAACGCTCAAGAGTAGATTGACTTACATGATGAGACTGACACAGCATGCAAGACAGACAACTGACTGAGCAGCATAGAAAGTTAGAACAACTAACAAGGATGAGTGAAAACAGGAAAAAAGGGATTTCTTTACGCACTTCAAGTTTCTGCTCGTTCTGGGAAAGGCCATCCCTCTGGCTGTGCAGGAACAGAGTTAGTGTGCGAGTGAGCTGCCGCCGGTCATCGATCTCTGCCGCCAAGCGTCCGCTGTAGTCGGCCAGCAGCATGCAGGCCTCTTCCACAAGTCGTGACAGACGATCACCAGACTCCTTATCTGATAAAAAACAGGACACAGAAGGAGAAAACACTTTTAACTCGGGTTGAGTATGGGACCCCACAGCCTCTGCTTACAAAGGTTTTATGATTAAGAGAAGAGTATTATACATAATCAAGTTCCTTGAGGTAGGAAGGCGTTGAATTGTGTCTACCAATGAGCAGTGCCCTGGCCATTACCCGTGATCCGGTGGAGCAGTGTCGAGTCCTGAACCTCGTCAGGGAGGGAGGAGATTCGCTGACGCAGCGCTGAGTCGCCAGAAGCGGCATTCTCCAGCTCCTGCAGGGCCCGGATCAACTCTGCTGTCTAAAAGAGGAAAATTGAGGGTTGGACAGGGGAAAAGAAGACGGGCAAGGGGAAAAATATTGGGTAAGAGGGTGCAGGGATCGGGGTAGGGACAAAATGAGGATACAGAGGAATTAGGAGAATATTTAAAGTAATTATTGATTATATGTTATATGGCATCCATCACTTGGCCTTGCCACCTGGCAGATTTGGATTGTTTAGTACCTGGGGTGGCTCTGCTGGGGAGGTCCGAGAGGCAAAATCCTCATCATCCAGTTTGATTTCTTCATATGGTCTTTTCTTGGCCTTCTTCTCACCCTCTAAATCAAATAGGCAAGTCATTAAACAAAGATATAAACAAACATGTTTAGAAAATGATACTTCCTCGTTTTAGATACAAAAACATAACTAAGAGGATATTTGAGACAAAACGTGTGTGAGGATACATACGCAAAACTTGTGAGAGTTGATCCAGTAGGTTGTTCTCGTACACTGCTCTCTCTTGCCAGATGGACAGAACTCGACCCAGCTGTTTCTTGCAGCCATCCTCCCCCTCTCTATACACAAAACACAGAAACATGGCGATTAAACAAAACTCCAGCATACGCTTACTCAAAACAAGGCTGTCTAAGGCCTAGTCCCTCAGCCACCAGTACTCAAGCATCCAAAATACATCCTCCAACTAATACCATGAAGTTACTGTAGACACTCAGAGCCTCCACCTCCATGCTATATAGGTTTTACCGTTTTTACCTACTTGACCCTGCTCACCTGGACACGTGTTTGAAAGCATCAACAATTACTGGAGCAAAGTCTTGGGTAAATTCAGGCCCTTTTCTCTTGCTGTTCTGAATGACGTCATTGGCGAGGTAGAGGAAGGTCAGTTTCCTTGACACCTTGGCTGCAAATGGGCAAACACACATGCACATTTCAGGACGTTACACATATGACGGGTCAAAATAATCCCCACGCCTTACCCTAAAACTTCTCAAATGAACACCAAAGAATTTGGTATGCACATGTCGTCCTCCAACTACCAAACTAGCTCTCAGTCATCCTCACATATTTTGTTCTCCTCATCGGCCACTTGCTTAGAGGCTGAGCAGATAAAGCTTGCTGACCATGACTTAAGCGTGCACTGAAAATAACATGGGTAAGCTTAAAAGACATTGAGATCACATTTATTTTTTATACATCTGGGAATAGTGTTTTAATACAGGGGTGATAGCAGGTAATATCAACCAGAGCATAACATTTGGAGATTATTTCTTCACAACTAAATTGATTCCACATTTATTCTTAATGTGTGCTTTGTCCAGACTTAATTTGACCACCATATTTATTGAATGTGTGTAATCTATGCATCTTATTGAGATTCCAGTCGAATATATTACATATTTCCTGCAAATAAAATAGAGAATAGTCGCAAATGACAATGTCTGCAAAAATGAATACACTGGCAATGTGATCCAACAGAAGGAATTGCAATGAAATGACAAAGAACTTGATTACACAGACTCATCCGGCCTGTGGTAGAAAAAAAATATTTAGAAAATAAGCTAACCAATCTATCCTCTGAACTTGCATGACATATGTCATGAATAATTAAATCAAAATGTATTCTAGTTACAAAGCACTTGGTGAAAAGTAAACTTGCATGAGTATTTGCATAATGTTTTAAATGGAACGAATACTATTGGCAGCAACATGGCTCTTAGAAGCTCTCGACACAACGCGATGCCAATAGTGTCTGATCTTTTCCTAATCTTGATCGTTTGCAGCTATTGGTCCTTGCCAATACCTACAGGATATGATAACACTAACAAATTACTACTATGGGAGCTTTTCCCTTAAACATGATGGCCAAAAATGTGTTGAAAGAAATATTACAACGCTTGGCTGGTCATTAAACCAAGGTTATCTCCACAGTCCACACCCAGTTAAAGTGCAGCCACCCCCCCAAAATAAACACTGTTCTCACCATGGAAACAACAAAATGGCATTGGACTCCCAGTCCACTTTATTCATCTATCTACACTGAACCATTTGCGAGGAAATGCCAACTTCGAAAGTACAACGAATAACTTCTTATAAGAATATGCAGTACTACCAAGATAAGTGTAAGCACCCAGATTATCACTTTAGGGTAAGCACAACTGGCAGTTTTCTTCACTAGCTAACCTATTAAGAATATGGCTAGCGCGCCGTGGCTTATTCTGAATTAACTATTCACGATCAAGTACGATGCCAAGGCTAGCTAACGACGTAGAAAATGTGGCCAGGTTATTTAGCTAGCTACCTAGCCAGCAGACTAGCGTATTAGTTAGCTGACATCTTAGCCGCGGTGTTTGACATTGAGTTTAACGTGGACTAGTAAATTAGTTTGCAACAAAAAAAAACTATGTATTTACATTTAACAGTGGCTAACGTTAGCTAAAAGTGTTAGTAGCCCTAGTAAACCAACGGCTAGTGATGTGCCAGCGAGTAGCTTAATTATGGCCAACGTCGTTAGCTAGCTAACAACTTGGCAAGCTCGGATTGAAACAGCTCGTTTGCTAGCTAAAACGTTACCCAAATTATTATGCACTCTAATTATGGCAAAGGGACTGGGAGGAATGTTAGTTGCCCTACTTCATCAAGTCACTTAACACTTACCTTTTTTTAGTTCGTTTTGCCAGACGTTGACAATGGTCTTCGAGTGCTTTCTATGATGGATGAGCCACAGTGATAATGTCTGAACACTTTGCTGAGAGTTGCTTAACTCGGATAATTTCTTCTCTAATGCAGCCTCGGAGAAAGCTGACATGTCGACAAGCCTTTCGCAAAGCTATGATATTGAGAGCTCAAGCAAATTTGTAGGAAGGCTGTGTCACTTTCCGTCAAAGTTCCTAGCAAGCCTCGACCAATTCTTTAAAAGTTTGTTAGCTTCGCACTGCTAACCAGTACGCCCCCCCAGGTGCTTGCACTGAAGTATCTAGTCTGTTTGCAAAAAAAAAAGCAACGCCGCAAAGGGGGAGGTCTGTGGGTGGTTGAGACCCATACTGTCAATGGTTGGGACCAGAGCGGATAGGGTAGAAATTCAATAGACACATTTTGGCACAACGTCACCAAATTTTCTTCGTCTAGGGCTAGGCCACGGCCTCTTTTTGTGTGTGTGTGTGTGTGTGTGTGTGTGTGTGTGTGTGGGGGGGGGGGGGGGGGGGGGGGGGGGCAATCCAGATTTGGATTTGGAAATACAGTCTGTGGGGGTGACATAAATTCACACGCAAAGTGTAGTACATAAATAAAGTTTGTTTAAATTTGATACATTTTGTTTTGAAGATAGTTAGGACAATAATCTTTCGCAACATAACAAAACAAATATGTTTACAATTGTAATTGTATTTTAGGCCTATTTTTTATTCATTTATTTGAACTTTTTGCTTTGGTGTGTAATTGTTTTAGTAGGGCACACTCATCACCACAACTATATTTTATCCTGTAACTAATATAAAATAGACAGAACTTTGTTTATTCTGAGCGTCTTGCAGGTAGAACAGGCAGGGCAATAAAGTTGGTCATTCCCCATTGTAGGTTACACTAACTTAAAGCTGTTTAAAGCTATATTCATAGTTTGTCAAGTAATCAATGCTTTGAGAGTCCAATGTATCTCCCATTACAGGCAGATTTCCTTTGATTCTTTTGTTGTAACAGGGCTCATACCGTTAGTTACACTTACAATACTCTGATCTCTGGTTTTGACTTTGAGGACACCATATCTTTATATCCAGACTCCACTCCTTCCTCCAGTAACACTTTATAATTTGATTTCATGAGGTGAGGTCATGTTCTGATGCGCCATAGTACGTTTGCATAAATAGGAAGTTAGCTACATAAATTAGATGTACTGTTGGCTTTTTAGAGTAGTTATGCAAAGGTAAGTAGTTATTCAAATCCCACATGGGAAAATACTGTTACAGGAGTAAAGTACTCTAAACTAATGTACAGTCATTTTTGTATTTGCAATTCAACACTTCATAGCTTATCAATTAGGGCTGTTCAATTATTAGAATTAATAAAATATTTGAAGTTTGATTATGATTTTCAACATTGATATATTTTATTTCATAGATAATTGGCTAGTGAACAAACGAGAGCACGTCACACAGCTGATTTCAATGGTTTGATGTTTTTAGGCTTGTGGACAACTACATGGCGTTTGGAGATGTCTGTATAGTCAAAGTAGTTGAGGTTCAATTTACTCACAATCCTCTTTCCTTGGCATTCCAACAACTGTCAAAAAGAGACAGAAATTGATTTCATGTCTAGATAATATGAATAAAACAATTCAATACAACATTACTCGTTCAGGCAGTAAGAGGGTCAGACCACTTGTTCAATAAATAATTGACTTTCAATGCTTACAGAGATTGCTACATGCTTAAGGATACAGGTTGCACGGACACTTAGAAAATATTTTACATCTCACCTCATATTTCTCTGTGAAGCCACTGAGCCCCCTTTCCTCAAGCTTATAGCCATTCAAAACCAGCTTGTACATCAACTGTCCCTGTGCTAAAATAACACCATCATAATAGTGTTTTCTTTATTTGAACAACATAACTTTTAAACGAACATGCTCTCCTCACACACAAACAACACAATTATTTATGAAATGTCAAGATTAAACAGAATAGTTCCCAATGGGCGTTTCAATATCTTTTTCTGTGCAAAATCCTCACCAGACTTTTGTGCAATCATTCGGATGTAGATCTGGTTAAGAGGGCCTCTGTGGCGCAGGTGGGTGTGGAGGTAGTAACGATACTCCTTTTTGTTATGGTCAATCACAATGCGACGGCGGAAGACTCCCGAACACACCAACCACGCAGAGAGGAGGAGACCAAACATTAGGAACCCCAAATACTTATGGTGATCCTGAGACAGGGACAACAATTCATTATTACAGAAACTACAGACTAATTCAATGTTGTTGAATTAATGCAACTCCATGAGTCAATGGTCACCTCTATTGTGTGAAAGTACCCACCCCATGGTCGAGGTTCATGTATGCGGCTGTTCCAATAGTAGAGGCAATCAGTAGCAATGAACCCTTCCATATGTCGTCATGCAGGTATTCAAGAACAAACACTGAAAAACATTGTTCGGTAGTTTACAATGTGGAACCTGCTGAACTCTTTCTAAAATTGAATTTAAAACATTATTGAAGCAGTACAGGTAAGCATTGTGCCATTGACACAAATCTGGATCACTTACAGTTTTTTATCTGAGTGAAAGGGTAATGAGGGTTCTTCTTGATACGGTCTGTGAGTGCCTGTTCAGAGCGGTTTACCTTTAACTCCCACGATCCGAAAATTCCTACAGTCATTTTGCTTACAAGAAAAAAGCTGCTTCTATGTTATGATCCTCCCTGAAGAAGAGAATTCAGAACCTTCAGTTCATGTTTGAGTCACTAGATAAATCTACAAGAAGTAAAAAAAAAAAAAAGTTATATGTTATACATTTAAACTGAGCATATCACATTTAAGATAGGAAGTTAATCTGTGGTAGTTTTGACAGAAAGTAAACACTTTGTTGTCATAGTAACTGCATCAGTCCAATGTTTTTAAAATTCCGTGGACGCTTCTGAATGAGGCTTTTTTTTTATTAAGAATATGCCTGTCAATATATATATGTATATACAGTGCCCTCCACAATTATTGGCACCCCTGGTAAAGATGAGTAAAAAGGGTAATAAAAAATCACCTTTTGGTGAATTAGCTTAATCTCACACAAAAAAAAGACAAATCCAACCTTTAATTGAAGTAAATTTATTCTGAGAAAAAAAATCATACACCATTTATATTTTACTTTTTGAAGTTGATCAGTGTTTAAGAACTTTCAAGCAGTAATCCATGATTTCCTGTTTCACTGGGGTATAAATATGAGGTGACACAGAGGCCATAGTCCCTTATTCATAGATCAACATGGGAAAGATAAGAGAACACACAAATCAAATGAGGGAAAAGTGTGTTGAGCTTTATAAGTCAGGGAATGGCTATAAAAAAATAGCCTGGAACAAACTTGCCTGGAAGTGGAACCACGTTTATTTTGCCCCCACACAAAGTGAGGAGGATGGTCAGAGAGGCAAAAAGATTTTCTCCAGAATAAAATCACTTGAATTAAAGGTTGGATGTTTCCAAAAGGTGCATTTTTTATAAACCTTTTTACTCATCTTTACCTGGGGTGCCAATAATTGTGGAGGGCACTGTATCTAAAAGTTTTGTCCTCTCGTTGATATGCTGAGTGATGCAAAGGCTTAGAAGGATTCAGTAAAGGGATTTTATTTCAACAAAGTCATCAAGATTTCAAATACAAAATACAGTGTGAGACAAACACCTTGAATACTTATTTCCCAAAAATAACGAACTTCAGATATGTTTTTTTTAATATAGAAGCCCTTACCCTTTTAGTGATGTGAAGTTCCTACATTTACAGTAATAATCCATTTTGTATCTGTGTACCAGGCAATCAGCCCTAGGCCTAGGAAACACCTCACTCATTTTCTTTGTAGAGAAAACAAGTTTCACAACGAAACCAGTTTATGCAATAATCTTTTGGGTCTGGCTACATACATACAAAAAAAGTTCTATAACAACCTTAGAAATAGAATAAACAAGTACATTTGAAGGAATTGCAGACATTTGCTATATGGTGGTAAAGTCAAAGGTAACAAGCCATTAAAATGCAAACAGATACAGCCGTCAGACACAATGAGAAATAACGCTAAAAACCAACATAAATCACTGAAAGTAGAGTCCTAGTAGTGTTTTGGACAATAACTTCAATTTGAGCAATAGAATGCATGGCTATGAAAATTAGGATAGCACATTATGAAACTGGTAAAATATGAACATGAGAACGTGCTGTGCCTTTTTAAGTGATGAAAAACATATGAAAAAAGAAGGTAAAAACATTGAGCCATCAAAACCGTGTGAGGTCATATTTTCCCAGTTTCTGTAGTTTGCTTTTTGTGACTCAAATAACACCCTTCTCTCAGTTCATTCTACTCTTTACAAGTGTATGACTATAAGCACTGGCTGCTATTAAAGTCAGCCAATGGCCTTACTAGAGATGTGCTCTGAATTATTTTATTGGGCAAGTATATTCCTCACCAACATTGGGCAAACCAAAACATTTAGAAAAAAATAAACTAACATAAATTAACTTTTATACACTACTTAAAATGGAAAATTATCCAGTTTAAAGTAAGGAAATCATGGGATGACTTTAAGGATTTGCCCTGCAGCAAGCACAGTAGCATATTGCCAAATTGGCAAGCATAATAAACAATTAAGAGAAATAAGAATAGTTCCAAAATGTGGCATTTCATTTCAGTATCTAACCCAAAAGCTGTTTTGTCAGCCACTTTTTTGTGTGTGAAACCAATAAATAGGCTACCCTTTGACAAAATACAATTCAATCGTAAGTGATGAAGAAAACGTTATAACAAACCTTTCAGTGAACTCATAAAAAGTAGGTAAAAAAAAAAATACTTCAAAAATACTACACGTTTTGAAATATTCAAATTTGTATTTTAATCATAAAACTAAGAAAATAGTATAGCCTAGTAGATTCCATTCCCTTGGCTACATTTGTTCAACAATGCCTAAATAATTGTTTGGACCTAGTCTAACGAGATATGCGCCATTTTGACACTCACTTGGGAAGAAAAATATATATATAACCAGTATGACCAACTTATATTGTTATTTTAATGAGGAGCTGGAGTCAACTCGCCGTACCCAACAGCCACATTCAAAACAAAAAAACAAGACAGCTTGTTTTTTCCTAAAAACAAATATGGCCCATTGAAGCCAAGGAACAGCCTTTTGGTTGATTGTTTGAATAGCATTCACAACAAACAAAACAATAAATTCAGTTATCAATGCAATGGCAAAGAGTTAAAAAAAACGCTGAATTAATTGGGTTGCATTATGACCAGGGTTTGGAGTAGGAATATGACCCCAATAGTGGTCTTGTGGAGGAAAACTCTGACTTATGGGTTGAGAGGCCGGAAATGACGGTCCATATCCAAACCCTGACAGTGCATCCGGCTGGCCATATATAGTTCCGTCTGGATAAAGATCTGGATGGGATACAAACCCCTGAGCCTGTTCCGGCACAGTGAATCTGGAGGGTTGATATTGAAGCTCCTCGCCACTGATATCATGATGAAGTGTACTCAGGTCAGGGCTGGTTTTAAATCTATCATTGTGGTGGGGGTTAAAGGTCACAGGACTACATCCTGGGAAGGAGGGATAGATATTGGGCAGTGTCACGTAAGCCTTGGGTGCCGTTTGGGGGAAGTCAGGGTAGTGCTGTGTTGCCCCATGACTCCATCCTCCCATGTGTTCCCCATGAGGAGCCATGTTACTTTGAGTGTCATACCTGTGAGGGCCTGGGAAGTCATTTGGGTTGTATTGATGGAAAGACTGGGCTGGGTAATACGGTGGATGGGTTTCACTAGAGATCGTCTCCTCTTGCCCCTGTTGCTCTCCTCTAGACACCTCCACTGTCAACCCTACCCTCCTCTGAAGCTCAGCTTTGTACAGCCACTCTTCATCGCCAAACCCTTCCTCGTGCATGTAGTAGGTCCCATGTTCGCATTGATGCACAGGGCAAGTTTGCTCCTCTAACTCCTCATACCTCCCCTCGGTGTGGCAGACGCCCTCACGTATGGCTTCCCGAGTACTTAAGAGGACGGCGGTCGCCCTCTCCCCCGTCTCATCAGTGCTGCGCCGTGCAGTGGATACATAGACGGACACCCTATCACCCAGAACAGTGGTGCGAGGCTGCTGGGACGTGGAGAGCACCCGTTGATAAGAGTCTGGTCCAATCCTGTCCTCCACGACTGTAAAGTAGCCCTCCCCGTCTAGTGTGCCAGAGTCAGTAAAGCCTCCATACCCTCCTGAGTGCTGGAGGACTGCCTGTCTCTCCACGTTTCCCATGCAACAGGAATGCTGAGGTGGGGCGTGGCCCAGCCTCACTCTGTGTATGCCATCTGCTGAAGGGGTGTGTTCTAGGCGGTCATGGTCGGGTTCCAGAGAGTCAGAGTATATTAGTGATCTTGTAGTCTGGGGAAGCAGAGCCAGGGCAGAGTCCTCTGGGTGGGGATGGGGTGGGGACTCGGCCAGGGCGTCAGAGCTGAAGGACGTCCTCTCCATCAGCAGTTTGCCCTCGATCAGAGGTAAACTTACCTTGAAAATAGGATGGCTGCCACACGCTTTTTTCCTTTTCCTTTTTTCCATCATGTCCTTCTGCTTGAAACGACCCGTGTTGGTAGCATGATCACGCTGTAAGGGTGGCACGGACGCAGTCTGCTTCTGTGACACACCTAAAAAGGTAAAGAAATTAAACGAATTGACCCGAGCCACAAGAAAAGTAGAAATGAACAAAATATCAAAAGAATCTAAAATATGAATGAACATCAATCAGTATGCAATAGAGGTTCCAGTGATATGATATAATTTTGGAGAGGTTTACATACAATGAAGAGGTTTTTCTCTATTTGGTATCTTTGTGCCAGGCCAGCCCGCGAGATCAGACAAAGTCTTTATACCTAGAAGAATGAGGGAGAGAGATAGAGAGAGAAATAACAAGTGATACAGAAAGACAAGGGGAAAATAGTAGGAAAATAGTGTCAGCTCAAAGCACAATAGGTCCGGTCAACGCATTTGATAGGGTAAATGAGATTTTTCTAAGTAATAAGGGGAGATGACAGGAAGAGAAAACACTGAAAACAAGGGTTATTAGTACAGTAGAGAAAGTGTTGTAAATTGTTGTAAAACTATATAACAGTTGAGTGTTCGGTGGCATACCATTTGGCACATGCCCTCAATAGCTGGAATCGTCAACACAAACATGGCGTTGACACACTGTTCTGTCCCCCCCCCCCCAACAAGGGAGACAGGGAGACACACATACGAGAGGGTCTTCTGTACTTACACCACGCATCGGTCACTGTGAGCGAGGTACTGAAGTCCGGAAACACAAAAAAATAAAAGCAGAGTGTAGCGATGCGGCAGTACTTACACCAATGATAGCTGTTCACAGACAACCGGCTGCAGAGTGAGGCTGCAACCCTTATCACCTAGGAAACGCGAAATGGTCTGATCATGAAACGGATAAGATCGACTTGGGTGGAGGAATGACTGCCCGTGACTGGGGAGAACATGTCACTGGAGGTGAGAGTGTATGAGAGGGTGTTCTACCTTTAGTTGGCCCCTCCCTTCCTCCAACTCCACTTTCTTGGCGGCTGAACTAAGAATTTGCCTGTCACCACTTAGCCCTCCCCTCATTACCTCCACACGATGTGGATGAAATTCCATCTAAACAAGGAAACACATTTTTTATTTTACCAAGGGCCTACTGTGATGAAGAGATGCATTTGGGGATACAGTACAGTGCAGTGGAAGATTTTTTGCCCACAAATCTTTGAAAAACTGCTTCGGTAGGGAAGTCCTCAGAGGCAAGAAATTGATCATTAATGAAAGGTATTGTTTGGTTGCAATTATTGCGGCTAATGGAGGCTAAACCTATCAAGAGTCTAAAGGGGCAATTATCATTTCACACAGGAGAAGTTTCCTAACTTCTCAAAAACGGCCAAACTTAGTATGATTTGATCACTTGGGTCCCTTGTATCTAGCCTTAGGTTCTTGGTTAAAGATCTGACCTTATCAATGTGAAAAATGAGAGCAAGAAATCCCCTTTTCACTGCACTGTCTGTTAAAATCCTTGTTTCATATTATCTCAGTTAAAGGTTTTTGTTTAGTGGTCCTTTCAAATTGTTGTAGGCTGAACTGACCATGTAGTTAAAGTGGTGGGAAGAACTGGCCAGGTGATCGGTGATCTCGTCTTTGGAAGCCTTGCTGCGGCAGCAGTGACACAGGTAGCAGGTGAGGGAGCCATCTACTCTGTTCCTACACTCTACTACACACCCAAGGCCTGAAAAATGCAAGCGCACACACACGCGCGCGCGCGCGCACACACACACACACACACACACGTAAAGGTATTGTCAATAACCTACCTCCAAAACATAATTTTGGGAAATACAACACTTACCAATTAGAGGCTTGGACCCTTTGTAACAATGGACCACGCCTTTTTGCTTTCCCAGTTCACCTGAGTTTTTCTTATCGTTTAGTTTTTGATATTTTGGGGGGGATTGAACAGAAGAGCTGTGAGAAGCAGCTGCCGGTCTCTTTGTAGAGGTGAGAGGTTTGGGAACTTGAAAAGAGGCCTTTTGCGATTTAATGGTTACCAGCGATTTAACCGTTGCCTTCTTTTGTTGGGCATTCAAGTTCCGAGGTGGCAACACAACCCTTTGTGATTGGGCAGTAGGACACTCAAGAGGTTGGGTCAAAAGTTTCTCAGCCTGGGTCTGGGTCACCGATTGCTCCCCTCCAGTTCTGATGGCACGCAGAAGAGTCATTACTGGGAAAGATACAGAGTAGGGGTGAGAAAAAAGTATTCTTAAAATAAGTTTCATTTTGTAAATTACTATTTTTTTTCATATAGAAATAAACTGAAAAAAAGTAACAGCCAGAAAAAAACACTACATAGCCTTACTGCAGCCTTTTCCCCCACAACACAACATTAATGTAGTTAATGTACCAACATGAATAACCTTATTAGAGGTCATATTTCAAAATCAGACTACAAGAAGGTTATTTATCCTTTTATGTCTTCTCTAATATGTAATTACTTCCTCAGTTTTAAACAGATAGATAAGTACTGTTACCTTTGTTGTGAGATGTCACTGCCTTATATGTGTCAGCATCCAACTCTAGCACCTGGTGGCAGGCACAACGAAACATGCATTCACCTTTCTTTTTATTGCAGTCAAAGTGAGCCAAGCACCCATTTAAAGGTGGGATGTAAACATGTACCAAATTTGAAATTTTCTTTGAACAAACCTGAACATCCCCTGTTCCTTCTCTCTTCTCCAGTATCTGTGCTATCTCCATCAGAGGCCACGCCAGCTTAGACAGGTCAGGACTTTCCTCCCACTCAGATACCAAATGTGGATGCCATGCTTTCTGTTGGACCGTAATGAAAAATCATTAGGATCAGTAGGAAACACGAGTTTTTGCTGATTGACTCAAAACAACTTCACATTAAAGTAATACTGTTAGGTAAAGGTTCCACTTGATTAAATAAAACAACAAAGATAATTTTAATGCAAAAACATGTTGAGTTTTAAAAGTTCTTTAACAGGGCTTTTTTACAGCGATAAACACTGATAAGAGACAAAATAAACAATGGCCTAACCGCTAATAAAGTGACTCACAAGATAAAAGAATACTTGCAGTGCGGTATCATTACTTATACAGTCTAAATAATTATCAATAGAAATACGGTTCATTATCTATCATGACCAGACAGAGGTTAACAAGAAATACCCTCATAGCGAACCTCAGAAGGGTCCACCCACAGTACAGTACAGTACATGCATTACTTACAATGTAGTTGTATCGGTGGAGACTGCCCATGATGTGGCTCCGTATATCTGCCTTGCTGAGACGACATACGCACACCTCACACAGATACAATGCCTCCCCATTAGAGCCCACCTTCACACACTCAGTAACACAACTAAGACCTGAAATATAGAAGGACACACAGTTAAATATAGACAGCTCCTCCTCTCCTCTCCTCTTCTTCTTCTTCTTCTTCTCCTCCTCCTCCTCCTCCTCCTCCTCCTCCTCCTCCTCCTCCTCCCCGAATTCAGCGCATGCAGGTGCACGACACTGTGCTCAAAGAATCAAGTCAACTGTCTTCAAGTTCACCATCTTCAAAGAACATTGTGTCCAAAGGCCACCATGTTAAGACAGGAAGGAGCCCTGACTATAAGAAGAGTGAACTAACTTCACCCGGGGCTCTACTCTACTGACAGTTCGAGGCTGTTTGTGAACTTGAAGTCTTCTGCACCAATAAAGTGTTAGATCTCCACATAGAAGTCTCTGTGTTTTACTAACGTTTGAATATGTAGAGAAAATATTCAATCCACATACTAACCAATAAGGGGCTGCAGTCGGTCCTTGTTGCTCAAATACACTTTCAGAGAATGAAAAAGTAGACTCTGACTCGGCACACCTATACCGAACAACAGTAAAGGAATAAGACACAAACAAACCAACAACCTAACCTTAAAGAATACTAGTGAATTTTAAAAAGTGAACTTTGAATAGTGACCTACCTTTGTGTACTCCCCCTGACTGCATGTTGAACATAACTTGGATTGACACCTGAAAATCTTCAAACAATGAAAAAGGGTCATGTAAACAAAGGGGGAATAATTCAGTATCCATCTCCTAAGTTCCCACACCCTTTATTGTATTAAATCGCGTTTGTTGGGCTAGCTGTAAATGGGGATTGTTATTAATAAAGACTGTTGTTTCTCTTACAAAAAAAACTAAATAACCCCCTATCAACTCAGACCAGGCATTTTTTGCAATTTGAGATACTTAACAATAGCTAATGACACAAATGACTGATGATCAAAGTAACTCGTGGGACAGGAGCCCTGATGGACACAAAAAAATAACACTACATCTAAATAACGCACATCTGACCACAAGGTGTGGCTCCAACATAAGTGGTTGTTTTAACTGGCAACAAGTTCCACCACTGCACATGCTTGTTCAGTCAGACAGCATAGGTTACAACGCCGCGTTGTTGTTGCGCAACTATTAATACTATAGGCCTATTAATATTGCAGTTTGTTAACTACACTTCGAGTTGCTATAATACGATTTACAAGGCTTACATGTCTATATAAATGTGTTTTATTTTTTCGATATTAGACTGTGTTAAAGTTAACATTTACCAAACCAGGAAACGTTTTGTTGACAACCGCTTAAGTTTTAGAACTCCCAGTTCATGAATCATTAAGCTACTAACTTACGTTAATTTACGTTCTGAAAGTTACCTGCCTTTATCTAATACTACCAACTAGGTTAGGTTTCTACTTTTCTACATTAGCTGCAGATTTCAGAAAACAATTTACGCATTGTTTCTCTCTTAAGTTGTAGGTAGCCTAATTGGGTATTATCTAACGCAATGTTGTGAAAGTGACTAAGTTTCTTGAACGATGGCGCCATCTCTTTCCCGTTCATTTTGTAAACTGAATTTGAGCCAATCTAGTCATAACGTCGTCGTTAGTTAGAAATTGAAACATCTTCATTTGTTAATTCTTTCAACCAAACTAAACTTTGGTTTAGTAAACTTCGTTTAGAAATCTGTCGTAAATTAGCCACCAAACGTTTTCTAAAACATTCTCACCTGATTGTAGATGACAACGTGTTGAATCCTAAACGCCGACAGTGAGTCGTGGTAAACTATCTCGAATCATAGAGACAGTGCACGTGATACGCCGTACATGGACTGTGCACTTCCTTGCTGAGTTGTTACAAGCGCTGAGCCGATCCTTCACCGTGAGTCCCGCGCTGTCACTTAATTATAAAGCTATATCGGTGGGAAACCGTACCAATGCAAATTACAATTTAGAAGTAAGGATAGGCCTATGTATTCATTGCATGTTATGTCTGAGTCTGGAGGGGGGCTGCATAATTGTAGATCATTGCCTGTATGACATGAGCTTCTGTGTCAAGCCATTCAGAGCAAGACATGTTTAATCCAAAACTATGAGGTGTTATGGCATATTAAGGCTTAAAAGTGCATATCCCATAAGCCTATCTGGGCTTTACAGGGCCATAAAGTAAGCAAATTACCGTATCTTAGAAAGGACAAGACATTCTGCAGGGCAGTAACTGTCGAGATAGACCTTTTGGCCTCCTCTCTCATCGGGTCCGTTATTCCAGAGGAAGGAACACAAGTGGAGACAGTTGTTTAGTTAAAATGTATTTAATTCACTCAGTATATCTTTAGGTTATCACACGCATATGATTTATTAACCTTTAAGCAATTATTGTAATAATAGCAGTTTACCTTAGCTCATATCCCGCAAAGCTGAATATAAGGAGAGTGGAGAAGACTGTGACCCCCCAGTTCCTTCTGCCAGTCTGACCTTTTTCTCCTGCTCCCCTAGCATATACGTTTAGCGCCACACTCATTTGCACCCCACATGACCGCTACCAGATGTTTCCTGTTGACCTCCTTTCCAGGGCGCTTCTTCGTTCTCTAAGCCTGACTCAGCATGTTTTGTATCTTGGTTTCAGCGGCAGGCTTAATCTGTTGTTCCTCTTTCTCTGTCTGGCCTTAATTATTTCACAACAATCTGGTATTAATGATTTCACAATAATCTGGTATTAATGATTTCACAATAATCTGGTATTAACTATTTCACATAACCAATGATGGAGACGGGATGTCTGACCGGGTTGATTGAAGAAAACCTTAGTGTTTGTTGCAGAATACATAATGCTTTTAAGTATGCCTGGGGTATTCTTAACCAAAATGCAAGCCCCCGAAAAGGGGGTGAAATGAACGATGAATAGAGGTGTTGGTCACTTGTAAGTGGCCCAGATGTTTTGGAGGTATGTTACCCACCTGTGAGTGGTCAAATGTCGGAAGATGAGCCTGAGGTTATGTCTTTTTGGATGTCACCCGAGTGTCACAATTCAGTTGACCTGGCAGAACAACTCGGCTTTCTTAGAATGCTCTTCCAAACTCTCAACGCTTAACTCGTAATTTTCTTCTGAATTATTTAAAGTTTAAGTATTTAGTTGTCTGAAGATCCATGACAGGATGGATGGTGTGGAAATAGTTGTCAAGGCTCAGTAGTAGAAACAACATTAATAGTCTAATAAGATAGATTTAACAGCTGCTTAACTTTCCCTCACGAATCATAGACATGCTTAGCAAAGATTAACATAATGCTTGAAATATGTCTAATGCCTGTAGGCCTATTAGTATGTGTGTGGTTTGTGTGTCTACTAAACAGGAAGTGTAAGAATAAGGCATGCGAGGATGCCAGTTTCCACTTTAATTAAAGGTATAAATTGAATACCAGTGTGCTCAAGTGTTTTCTATATTGCTGACTTTGAGAACCTGGATTACATTATAGGTGTGCTATCTTTGAAAATAAGTTGTCATAAGAAAAAACGGGTTGAATATTTGATCTCTTCTCTACTGGGAGTAAGCGGAAAGGGGAACTGTACAGTTCAACTGACAAATGATGGATGTTGATGGATATGGTCATTTCAAGTTCAAGCCTTGCAGATTATTTCTACAAATGTGATTGTATTGGTACTTCCTAAATACAAATAACTTCACAATCCAGAGAGGGTCTTCTGTCAAGTTTATTGCATCCGCAGCTGGGCAGCTGAAAAATACAAATGTCTTCACGCAACAGCAACCCCATATGCTTCTGGGTTGCTTTTATACACTTATTGAGTACCAGGTTAACTTCAACCTTATATGGTAACTATTGGTAAGAACAAATTTATGACTTAGCCCTTCCCTGTCAGTCTAAGCGTCCGTCAGTCGCTGAAAACAACTGCATATAGATCCAAGGTTAGAGGCCAACCTACCCGCCAGGGAAACTATGCGTTCCTATTACACATAGACTGGCCCTCTTTGCCTTTCACACAAAGTCACACAAACAGTCTATGATGGAAAGAAACAGCTGAAGTGAATTTTTCTAATACAGTAACAATGTGAAAAACTAAAAACTAAAGACCGAATGCACTGTATAAGGTATTTTTAGCGTTTACTTTATTCATCAATGGTATAGACGTAGAAATCAGATCACATTTGCCAGCATTAAATGCTGAGTTATGTAGCTTGGAAATTGTGTAAGCGGATGAGTCACTAATCATATGATAAGTCCTCTCATACTCGTAAAGTTTTGCACGACATCTTCCTATGGCCATCTAAAATCTACAGTAGGCTTAATAGTTACTGGACCACAGTGAAAGTTTTATTTCTGAAGATGTAAGTTCTTCTGCCAAGACTTAGAAGTCCTTTGTGTGGTACAGACCCCCAAGAGAACTAAAATCACCATACTGAGGTCTTGTAGGTAAAACATTTCCCTCTTCTTGGTGTTGTCCGAAGAATAAAGATAAGACTAGGATCTGAGTAATACATTTATAGTCCTTTATCATCTTGTTGAAAGAATCATATATTTCCATATTATGATTTGCATAATTATTCTTTATTGATTGCCATATGAGTTATTACAATCACGTAATCATATTATGCATGTTCTAAGAATACTGGCACTACCATGTCTGGTCAGTTGATAAGGGTTAAAACTGTTTCACTCAATTCTGTTATCACCTGTTTACTAAGCCAGGATCGTGTTGCTGTTGCCAGGGTATAAGTATTCTGTGCAGACTCTGGTGCGGGGCCCTCCACCTGGTTAGTGAAGCACTATCATCGGGTAGTGTTGTTCCAAGGAGGCCCATCGACAAACGAGTCATATTTCCTTTGTCCATGATTGTGGTGATATATGAATACCTTCTTACAACTTGATGTTACATACTAAAAGTACCTGAAGACTGGTTTCTTCCACAATCTCCTTGCAGTAAACAGGTTGCAACATAAGGTGAGCTCTCTGAGCTGCTGAGAATATCTCCATCAATTCTGTCCTCATACCTATTGGACGATGCTACTTGCACTTCAAAGACAAGTGTTTGGTTTCTATTTAGTTAATTGTTCAAATTATCTTACACACTTCGCAATTACTTTTGCCTCTGGTAGCCCTCAAACTGACCCTTTTCTCAAAGGAGAAGTGTAGTAAATTGTAACCCTATGTTTACATTTCTCTAGTGACAGGATCTTCTGCCCAGGCTAAAACATGCTTGTGTCACATTCTGAAGCAGGTCCAACAAACAAACATTTCCAACCTTCTAAGTTGTATTTGTTTTCTCACCAGAGTTTTGTAACTAGACAACTATTGAGATGCATCTAGTATTTGGCCCAAGGTTTGAACTGGGCAGAGAAAAGCGATGTATGATGTGGGCTAGTGTTAATGGTCTTCTTTAACTCATGAGTCTTCTTCGCTCAGTGACAGGGAAACAGTTGACGGTATAGGCTTTCTGTCTGTTGGCAGTCTGGATGTCTGTTTTTGGAGAATTATTTACCAACCAACTGAAAACGAATGTAATCTTCGATCAGTGAGATGTCAAGACAACATTAAAGGTCATTCTTAAAATTATATTTACATGAATAAATTCACTCATGGAAATAACCATTGAAATGTTGTAAAGGAAGAACGGTTGTCAACTGAGTTGCTAAAGACAAGAAAAGTTTATTTGCATTCCATTCAACATAATATTCTTCAAAATACTAAGTCTTCACCTTTGATGTATACATGTAAACAAAGAACTAAGAGCATAATACGTGTGAGATTGGCAAATATCTTGATAGTCTTGTTTTAACTTGATAAACAGAAAATGTGTATTCTATAATCAATAAAAAAAAAAATTGTTCCGCTGAACCTTAGTAAAACATTGAATGTGAAAAGGTTTTCTAAAAGGATTGATCAATTTTCTCTTCGCTTCATGGGTCCTAACACATTTATCAGCCTGCCTGTTTGGATAAGCTGTAGGTGCAAGAAATATTTCATTAAAACACCTGCACACCAGTACAATTGCACAGGGGAAAAAACATTGATCAAAGCAAATTATAAAAACGAACACATTAAGTAACTTTGATTTTTTTAATGCTCTATATGACACCGGTGCACTAATGAAGTAAAACTACCATGCTACCAATGCTACCATCATGAGGCTTAACAAAATGAATGCAACAAACAATGTAATAAGTAGTGTTTAAAGAACTAACATGTACTACGTAATATTACTTTGTATTCAAGTTGCTTGCCTAATCAATGGACTTACCTGACATTGATCAAGATCGGGAATCTTTTATGCTGGTGGCGATTTGCTTTAGAAAAACAGACCAAAAATAGGATTAGAAAAAGTTTACCAAATGATGCCTTAAGTTGAGCGCTTCGTCAAACTAATATTTATATATACACTATATAAAATATTTCTAATGTATTTTGAAGCATTTCTTTCCCCATTGTTTAAATCTTCAAAAGCTTGAGATGTTAGAAGTTTTAGACCAGAAGAGAGAACAATTCATGGAAGCAGGGTTATTCTGAAACCGAAACACTGTTTCTGCTGTGGAACACTCGGATGTCTTAGATTCTGAGGGTGCAATACATCCGGTACCTGTTAGAAGCTGAATTGGTCTCCAATGAGCTCCCAGCAGCGGGAACACTTCCTGCCCATACATCAGATCCCTGCTCTTGACCCAGCACGGACGGATAGGCTGCAACCCAAAATGTCCCAGGCGCCACTGATGGAGACGTTGTATAAAGGCTGTCTCTAGATATCACAGTGGAACCCAATCCGTCATTTGCCTGCAGAGAATTGCCAAACTGGTAGGCTCCTCCGGAATAACCAACTCTGTGGTAACAGTCTCCGGAGTGGTGGGCTGAAGGATAACCGGCACCAGTGTATCCTTCCATTGCCTGAGAGTAACCAGCACCTGGGTAGAGGATTGAGTTGGGTGCATATTGATTCATCCCGGTATTAGGATTGTTGCCCAGCAATGACTGTGGGGCAATTGGGTTTGAGTACGTCATTGGGGTGTGGAGTTGATGGGACACAGATCCATTGTAGCCACTCATGGTCGCAGATTGGTTGGAGAGGTTAGGGTTAGCAAATGAGGAGTTGGCAGCTAAATTATAAGTGCCATTATTGGAATAGTAGCCCATTGCATGGTAGTTCATCACTGATGGTGTGTAGCTGTGGTTTGAAGCTGCCATCGTGGATTGGTTACAGATATACTGATTAGGGTCTAATCCAGTGTAGCCACTGGGAAATTGTTGATCAGGTAGATTTGAACCGGTAAGTGTGGGTGGATTTGGATTGAACTGACTGGCCCAATTATTAGGAAGACAGCTAAAGCTGGGGTTAAGGGTAGTAATGGTAGAGGGGTTGGGGGTTGGGGTCACGTCAACAGTACCAGATACATATGGTGCCGTCGGGAGAGGCTGTTGATCACTACTCGAGGGGACAACAGAGGGGGGGGTGGGGTTTATTGGACTAACAGCAGCATACATATCTGTCTCTTCAGCATATCCCCTCTTGGGGTGTTCACCAGTGTAGACATGAGAGAAACCAGTAAACTGCTGGTTCTCAGAGTTCCAGGGCTTTTTCTCTGTGGCTTTCTTGGAGGGAACATTCCTCTTCAGCGAGTAAGGAAAAGCTTGTACTGTGGCAATCTTCCTCTTTCTTGGTCCCCACAGTGCATTCAACTTTACTTTGATTTCTACAGAGTTACTGGATGTAGCAGGGCGGTCTGGTTCTCTGACAGCTGCCGTAACCTCCCTTCCTGTCCATGGGCTGGAATGTTTGAGGGTTACAGTGGTAGCTACATTTGGACTGGTCGCGTTGTGCAAAGAATAGGGGAGAGAGGATGCAGTTGAGCTGGGGGAAACCGCAGGGGCTCTGGTTGATGCGGCAGTTGTTGCTGCAGTTAGAGAGATAGACGTCGGAGGTGAAAGAGGGGAGACAAGTATGGGGCTGGCGGACAGACGGGCTTGTGGACACGGTGAGAATTTGGCCTGAAGGGGAGCGATACAATTGGAGTCCTTTCCCGGCAGACTAGCCAGGTTCAGTGTAGGCAAAGCTGCTGGGTTTAACTCACATGTACTCGCGGGTTTCGAGGATATCTTGGCTGATTGCTTGGATTTTTTAACTGCTGCGCTGGAACTTTGCCTCAACTCCCCGAGTGATCGTTTAGGCCCGCAGGTTGTTTTAGAGGGAAGGCTAGTGGTACTTTGTAGCAGCTTTGTTGAGCTTGACTTATGTCCATCAGCCTCAGTGTTGTCAGTGTAGGGTCGATTATGGTCTGTACATGTGTAAATCCCTTTGCCACTATATTTATGCTTTGACTCAATGAATCGATTAGAGGCCTTCTGGTTTAAATGTGTGGCATTTCTGAGTGAAGAACCCTTTTCAACTGTGGATGTCTGGGGGGCAATATTAGCCTTATCGCAGCTTTGGGAAGTACAGTCAGTGATGGAAGATGTTTTTGGAGGACAGTTGAGGGAGAGATTTGAGGTTTTGTCCGGAGGCTGCCCATGATCTAATGGTTGAGTCTCAAGAGGTGTGCAGTAAATCGAGCTGGTGAGTTTCTGATGTTTGTCCGTGGCCTTTGGTTTGGAGGTCTGAGTGCTGCAATGGTTAGGGCTCGACTGACAGCTTCCTGCAGCATTCACAGTTGGGAGCCTGAACACTTGTCTAGACTGGACCACTTGACTCTTATCCTCAGAATTGCCCGAACTGTGCTTATGAAAAGCGTGCGCTTTCCTGACTTCGGAAGAAAGAGCTGGAAGAGAGAGGGGCATGTTCAAGACACTAAATGTATTGACCTAAGCAAAAACCACACATATCTATCCTATAATGAAATGAGAAAGACCCAAGGGCTTATCACATATATGCAGTAAAAAATGTAAGATTGACTTTTAGCATGCAATTTTGTTAATTAAGTGTATAATCCCCCCTCAGAACGAACGCATGTTTAATATTTATTTTACTTGTATATATAATCTATGCATGTAAAGGAAGAGGGTGTGCCAAGTTTTCATCTCTTATGTTCCAGCAAAATAGAAGGAAAGAATACTGCTAATCACACAATTGTAAATGGTCACACAGGTGACTAGGGTTGCTTCACTTGCCTCTCTGCAGTGGATCAGATTGCATTGCATCACTGGAAATCACCGGACACTCCACAACCTCCTCCTTGACTGACACTAAGAGGAAGACATGACAGTCATTCTCAGTCTCAATATAGATACAGTAGTGTTGTGTAGGAAAAACTCAGGTTTCAGTTGATCCAAAGAATAAATACGAACATCTAAAATCTAAAGGGAGTTTTAACAGTCTTTTAATGTCTTCATATAAAAAACATGTTTATCTCCATGAAGAGCTGAGCGCTCTAAGTTTGAACAAGAATATCTTCATCCTCCCTCTTTTCATACTCTGTATACACTGTTCTCTGTAATCTCTCCGGATTCATGTATTTTCCTTACTTGGGCCATCCTAATTGTGCTTTGACAAAAAGTGTGCTGTTACTCCCTATTCCTGTGTCGTTTGTGATAATGATTTCACACACTTGGAATTTTCCTGTAACCCCAGTATCCCTGAAGCTGACCTCCATCCCTCCAAAACGGAGAGGAGTGTAATACATTTCACCTACAGTTTATTTTATACTAGTGACCAGGGGCATTATTTATATAGGACAGGAAAATCTGCGGTCCTCCACAAACACTTTGACCCATCCGTATGTACATAAACGGGAGGAATTAGAAACTGCAACTCCGATGGCAAAAAGGATGAATCTCGAGAAACGTTTTGAAATGGAAACCGTTGTGTAAAAGAAATCAAAATAATACCTCAAGTAAAGTTCCCTGGAGGGAACACAACAAAAAAAATGATATAGGATAATACATACAAATGGAGATCTATGTATTTTGCAAAGGAACCCCTCAAATATGTTGTACAGTTTACTCGGGAATCATATTTAATTGGATATGTAATTATTAGACAATACTTGCATATTGTGAAATGTATTCTAATAAATACGGTGAACAGTATAGGACAAACTACATATGAACTGATGTTTTCGATGCCTTATTTGGGCAGATAGGAGTGCAGTTTCCTATTGTTATCACATCATTGTCAATTACAATCAGGGTTTAACACCCAATGGTGTTAAGCAGTCAGCATGGATGAATATTAATTACGTCCGTTTTCCTATTTATAGGCCACTACGGGCGTTAAAAGGGTGGAAGAAGAAGCTCACTCACGTACGCCAAATTTCCAGTTAGGTATTAAAGGAAAACAGTGTGGGATGCTTTCTGTGTTTCGTCGGTATGGAACCTTTTGATGTGAATCCTACGCAGTTTTAAAAATGAGACCAAACCCAAACTATCATTGGTCTCTGTGTTTGTTTGTTTTATTCTGAATTATATTTGTGTACCAAGGCTCATCTCAATGTTTGTATACCACTAATAAGCAGTCGTTTTTCAAAAATTGCTCAATATTATATTCATGTTATCATATTCATTATATCATCACAAGCAAAAGAGTTGTAATCATATTTTGGTTGTGCAGAAATAATATGGGTCAGCATCAAAACCATAAGAGTACACGAGTACATAAATGTTGAGAAAAAAAAAAGAATGAAGTTAACTCTCCGTTGACTAAAACCATTTGAAAAAACTATACAAGGACAGTAACATGCTGTAGGGGGAGACTTTGGCGCTGTGAAAGCAGTTTATAAAATACATATTTTGAAGAAGAGAGAGAGAAAGTGTATGCCGGAGAGACGAGCTCCCTAGATTCGGAATCCGTGGCTAAATAATACAATAAATCATCAGGCATCAAGTAACATGTCTACTGTTAGAACCTTCTATACGGGACAGTCCTACCAGGTTCTGTTTTGGCAATAATGGAGGTCAGGAGGTCTGTGTGGTTTTGCCATCTGTAAACATTTTGGAGTCTGGTCACAGCTAGAGAGAGAAGCAATCAGTGTAAATAAGTACAGGATTGGCAAGATGTAAATGTGATTCATGTAATAAGTAATGTATGAAAAGAAACCTTGTACCTTCATTAAAACTCATTAGCCTGATTTCTGTGAAGTCTGTAAGGGCCAGATGCACCACCTATGCAAGAAACAGTATGCTTAAGAATTCACACTGTTAACACAGCTATACAGTTATTTAATCTATGAATACACAACAGAAGAACGAATTTGCTAGAAATTAGTGAAGGCTCATAGCAAAATAAAACTAAGGTATTTAGGGAGTGTGGCAAATATATCAAGAAAGTGAGCTGTTGCCAACTCTTCAGTGAGAAATGGGCTACATTTCACAGATGGACACAGTTCAAGGACAATGCTTGTTTTGAAGCCTGATAACCAGACCAACCAGTTCAGACCGGTGGCGGCTCATTCGAAGATGCAAGTGAGGCAAAGCCTCACAGTGAAAATTAAAAAATGATTTAATAACATGTTTATTAATAACTTTAATACTCGCATTATTTGAAGCGTTAAGCATATGCACAAATATGCTACGTTGATGAAACGTGCTTGCAGTTTTTTCTCTCTGCATCAGTTGTAAATGTATAAACTGATTTACTAAGATCCCAAATAGCGCTTAGGGCCTACTAAATTGCTTGTTTGTTCCAACAGATTCCACGTAAAAATTGCACCCGTTTTGGGGTAACCAACTGAGAGTAATTGCGTAAATAACGTCAGCTGCAAACTTTAAACGAGGGGTTTGCGTGTTTCCGTGATTCCAGCCATGGATAGTTTGGAAGGAAACAGAGCGTCCGCAACAGGAATATTTCATTTGATCCTCTCGAAGTAGAGGTACTAGCGGAAGAGGCCAATAAGCTCTTGAGCTACAGCAAAGAAATATAAAAAGAACAAAAAGAAATGCCACATGGGAGATTATCAGCAAGGAAATCAATGCCCTGGGGAAAAGAAAAAGATCCAAAATTTAATTAAGAGAAGATGGCAAGATTTTAGAAGAAGAACAAAAGAAATTTGCTTATAATAAAAGTAATAAAAAAAAAAAAAAAAAATTCAATTATTTTTTACTAGGCTATATGCCTGATCTTAATAACCGTATACCAACAGATCAAGGTAAACGCTTGTACTAAAAGTGCACAGACTGTTCATAAGGGCAAAGCCTCACATGAATCCAAGTGTCATGTACCTGTACTGCGCCTGGCTCATCATGATTCTGTTCCTCCACCTCTTTGGCAATCTCCATCAGCTGTATAGACCGTTCCTCTGCTGCTCCATGACCTACCATCATGTTACGAAAATACCACGGATAGCGCACAAGCTGAGGAAGGCAAGGGAAAAACACAGGAGTGAGAGAGACAAAAGATTGTGTGTGTGTGTGTGCGCGCAACATGCATGCACAGGATAGCAGCTACTCACAAGATAATTTTGCCGATGTCTGTACTTGAGAACATGGTTGATGATGAGGTCACGGTTCAATTTGCTGTTGCATGCCACACAGAGGTAAAATGGAACCTGGCCCTCGCTGCTGCACTCAATTAAAGCACTCAGGCCTGTAGTAGCACATACACACAATTAAAACGGAAACAAACAAAATATTTAAACCAAACTGGACACGTCTCTGCTATACTGACCCACTACGGCTTCTGTTCTTTTGCTCTGTACGTAGTTTTGAAGTAGGGTGTTTTCTGTTGGATTAAAAAGACATGACATAAACATAATCCACTCACTCAGACATGTGGTAATAACTGTTTCCCTGAGCATCCGAGCACAAAAACTGTGGTGCAAGGTAGGTTTTGCAACCAAGAGGAGTAGATGAGCAAACTGGATTAGGGGGTTTGTCAACTAGGTCAAGTCTAAACTAGAGCTACCCTGAAATGTCGGTTTAAAAAGAAATTATGAACTGGCTTAAAAGCTATGGCAACTCATCCCGAGTTCAGGCCAAATCAACTTTAACTCGCTAATATTATTCAAAAAGAATTATGTGTGTTTAATACTATACCCATTCTAATACTATACTTGGTTCCTCACATTTCAGTTTAGAAATGTTCACAGCAGCTCTCATTCAGTTGGAATACTCTGATTATATATGATCCCTTGTTTAAAACTTTGCTTAAATTGCAGAATTAGTGGTTCAGGGTTGTCTACCAAAAATAATGTATTCCATCTAAATATTAGGGAATTATAAATGCCATTTGCTTCCAATCATAAAAAGCATTATATTGCCTGAAGTTAATATCCCTGCAGGGACAGAGTAACGGCAAGTCTAGTTTGAAGAGCATTTTGATGATCTGGAACTTCCTTTTCCATGACAAAAAAAAAAATACTTAGTTGATTGAATCCAGCTAAGGATTTTCTATATCTAAGGATTGTCTATATCTATTTCATGGATACAGAGTAAAATATCCACCATAGGATATTTAAAAAAATAAGTCAAATCAACTGCAGCATAACAATTATAAATGACACATAAGGCTGTGCTGAACATGCTGACACAAACAATGTGTTTACCCCTGTGCATCGTCGTTTTCCCCCTAACATGACATTGGACTTCTGCGTCAAAGTCAACAACTTCCTGTTTGATGGAGACTGAAAGGAAGAAGCAAAAGTAAATTGCGAAATTATTTAAATGTGCAGTTCATCTAGAACAAACGTCTGTCAAAGGTTCGTCTCATTTAAACAAGAACAGTAAAACTGCAATACCCTTCATTTGCTATTTTGGCTCCTAGTGCATGGAGTATTTACCTTTATCTACAGGGCTAGATTTGACCTCAGGCTGCAAGACAAAATCCAGCTCAGGGTCGAGGATTTCCTGTTTAATGGTGACTAAGGACAGGCAGAGAAACGCAACACTTATCAAATCTTTAATAGCTTTAAAAGAAATATTTTCTCATTTGCTTTTATTCCATCTCTACGTCTCCACTTACTCTGTAGGTTCTGGTTTCTGGTGGGTGGTGGAGATGCCTCTGCTCGTTCTGATCCTTGACTAGCCTGGGGCTGGTCTGGTGTCTGCTGAACCAACTTGTCGTCTGCTCGGGGAAGACTCTGGTCTTTCTCAGGCGGTCCCAAAGACCCATTCCCCATCTCTCTAGGGTTTGGACCCAACTCTGTGCCTGGGACATATACATCCAACACTCCTTAATCATTTCTGGTGTGTGTACCTTTTTCTAAAACCCTTGCTTTCTGGCTGCTGTGAGAAAGCCTTACCGATCTCCCTACTGCTGTCCATCTCAGATTGATTGGCTGACTGGGGTCCAAGAGAAGGTTCTACTGGACCTGTCGGGTCCCAAGGCTCTGAACCTGTCCAACAGACTTATTATGAACTTATGTCTGCTGTGATGAGTTGTGCTGCTGTCAGTTGTGTGTGTGTGTGTGTGGTGGCGAGGGAGAGAAAAACGCTTACTCTGCTGCTGTGTGGTCGTGGGATGCTGAGGCAGGTTCAAGGGACGTAAATTAAGAATTTTCCGGATACTCCGAAGATATTCTAGGGCTAAGGAAGATGGAAATAGCATTAATCATGCCAACCACTAAATATACCACGTCACATACAGGCAAAAATCCACCAACAAAAAAAAGCTACCTTTATCAAATGAAGCTGTCTGCACATGCTCATACCATTCCTGCTCCAACAGCATCACCTTGACAGCAGAAATATATATACATATATAGTTTATTTTACAGTTCATTAAATCTTTGCCACAACAATGAGATTTGTCTTTTGGTGTATTTTGGGTAACCTGAGCATCTTCCTCCATCTCCACGTCTGAGAGTCTACAAACCATCTCAGAGAGAACACGAGCCTTGGTAGAATGGGGAAGATCCGTTTCCCACCAGGCAGACAGCAGCTCAGGGTGCTTCATTTGCTGAGAGAGAACAAGAGGGGAACGGATCATATTGTGGAAGTCCTTTTTATCTTTAACTCATGAGTGTACCTAGAGATTACATAACATTACATTACATGGCTTGCATAAACCAATTATGTTTGGCATGCTATAATCAGATAAGTTGCAACCCAAGCATCTTGGTAACAAGAGCATAAGTAGAGTTTATTGCTTCATAGCCAGGATGTAACTAGCCACATAATCTTTGGCACAAAATGCTTTTACAAGTAGTTCATAGCCAGAACTGGGTGCAGGAACTAGACGCCATGGTTCAAAGAAACAGATTGCAGGTGCTAGAAACCTTTGCTGCCAGATTTTCAGAAGAGCCTTTACACGCTCACAGATTTATTTATGTTTCTATGAATGAAAGTTGATGTCAGTGAATTGTGTCTAAAAGTCACCGTGTTCAGACAGGGAGGAGTCTTGACTATAAAATGACTGAGCTAACTTCACACGGGGCCCTACTTGACCAACAGTTCGAGGCTGTTTGTGAACCTGGAGTCTTTTGCACCAATAAAGTTCTCAGTAGAAGTATCTGTGTTTTACTAACTTTGGAATGCAAAGATAGAAGAATTATTCCACAATATGTACAAGGAAGTATTAAAGGTTGCACACTCACAATGTAGTGGAGCCAATGATCCCGTGAGATCATGTGTTCACAGATGTCTGTGATGGAAAGTGTCTTGGCACAGCTTAAACACATGAAGAATGTAGTCTGAGAAATTCCTCTACACTCCAAGATATACCTCAGACCTGTGATATACGTTCACACACACATTCAAGATCAAGTTATCATCACCATAAGCCCCATGGTAAAACTGAGATAGCTCTACCTTCTTATTGAATGCACTGCCACTTAAAAACAAACACACATATATTACCTATGATCGGTTCTGTGATGTACAGTCCCTTCACTTTCATGTACTTTGACAAATGGCTGGGGCCAAAATGTCTTTCCCCTGGGAATGACATGTGCGTTGATATCAGACCCTAAGAATAAACACATTCACTTAATAAAGGGGGAGCTCAACTTACCTGCATTAATGTTTGGGGATAAAAGCACCTGTGGAACGCCAGGCCCCCGCTGCCCAAGGCCAAACTTAGATTGTGTCTGTCCTTGACGTTGGGATGCATGTAGAACAGTCTCAATTGACGACTTGGGGGAAGGAGCCAATGGGCTAGGTTCTCTATCAGGGAACACTGGAGGCAACTGCCATTCAGGACATTCTAGAAGGTTATGCCCATCCTGGGACTTAGGGCTTTTCTCCTCTGGGCTATGGGGAATGTGCGAAAGGTGGCCCTGTGTGTCCAAGAGTACCATACCCTGGACCACTGTGTTCAGGCTCGGAGCTGATCTCTCCTCTATGGATGGTGGTTGGGGGATAGGAGGAGGGGGAGTGGAGGGAAGTGGGGAAGGGACAGTGGATGAGGGAGAGGGCGCTAAGAAGGGTGAGGAAAGTGAAGTAACAGAAGGAGACAGGGTGTGTGAGATGGAGAGCCAAGGGGATGAGACAAGGCAGGAGGGAAATAAGTTATTAACTTGCTCCTTGTGAGAAAGGGGTGGCACTTTTAAATATTTGTGATTCCCCAAATAAACGATTAATGTGCACAGGGGGAATAAACACAAATAGCAACGAAAAGAAGTTCAAGGTAAGATTCTTACCTATACTGACAAATTAATCTCATTAAAATAAATGAAAAAACTGTTAGGATTTTCTCTTTTATGCAGCAGTCAGAGACTTACTTGGAATCTGGACCAAAAGCAATTGAGGCACATTATCAAGGATGGATTGGCTGTGGGAGGAAAAAGACCCCTCTGCTACCTGACCTGACTCTGATGCACCTGGGGAAAAATTGAAAGCACAAATGCTTAAAAAACGAATTCTCTCACACCAAGACTGTATTTTAGATAGGATTGATTCACTTTAAAGGGCAAGAAAAAGAGAGAGCTGTCGGTCAGAATAATTTACCCTCAAGTGAACACAATGCTGCATTTTGATTGGTGGAGGGTGCCGCCTCTATCAGAACAACTGGCTCTGGATTGGTTGTGAAAGACTCAGACTCTGTATGCTTCTTGATGATAATTGCAAGTTTTCTTAGAGCTAAGGAATAAATTAGCACCCACAACTATTAGCCAACAACAAATGAACATTTGACATGGAAGTCGAGGTATATGGCGCTCTGGATCTTTGCATGCCTACCTTCTTCAAGAGGAGCCGCCACCAGCTCACTGTACTCTTCCTTATTAACGTTCACTTTCTAACATTTAGAGAGGGATAACAGTAAGAGGAAAAACAGAATAAAATAAACAGACAAGACAGAAAGGCAAGGAGAAACGAGGGAGGAATACAGAAAGTGGAGAGGTGAGAAATAAATATATAATACAATCTTGGAAGGTAAGGTCAAATGACAATACAAAACAAATAATTTTGCCTTCACGGCTCCTGATAACTTTAGAAACAATAGCAACAAGCTCTCTCTGCTTAACATTTTGCGTCGACAACCAGGTCACCGTGTTCCGGATCTCGGTCAATTGTCACGATGCATGGCAATTCTCCAAACATTGTAGAAAAGCTATATTACATTAGATATTCATATAGCCTTCATAAGATACTACAGCTACTTGGCTGATAATTGTTTTGGGCTGTGGCAAGATTCACTCACACACACACAAGATTATTTTAATAGGAGTATAAGCATGCATTTTCTGATCCACCTGCATACGGAGGCCTGCATTCCTTTCAACCTTCGACAGGTTTTTAGTCATCTGTGATAGCAGATTCTCCAGCTCAGAAAAGTTAGCCGTCCAGTCAGGGTACCTGGACCTCTATGCACACACACGCACATAAATAGACAAGGACGTCAAATTCAGAACATACCACAGCATTTCCAATTAACGTCTACTAAAGATGAATGTAATGCTGCTGTACATCCTCTGAATAATACACATTTTAAACATACTGTGACAGAAAATTACAATGGGAAGCGGTTTGAATTCAACTTTGTATGCAAACTAAGCTGTCTAGTCACACATTACAGGTGAGCAGAAACTACAGAAAAGAGGAAAGGAGTAACGTATCAAATAATTTTAGACGACTATGAACCAATTCCAATATGCCATATATGAACACCCCACTAAAGAAAATTGTCTAGAGCATAAGGTATAATGTACGCATTTGACAGAAAAGTATGAAGGTCTAGATGAACAAGAGAAAGTTAGAACATATCCGGAGGTTACTTTCAAATCACTGTGCATTATGATAAAGACCTAATTTATTTCTACGCCACACATGGCTCAGTGTTTTTTTCTTCATTAGGAATCAAAGACTACGCCACACATGGCTCAGTGTTTTTTTCTTTAGTAGGAATCAAAGACTAGCAATCCAAAAAAATACAAAAAAGATTGTACCACATATTTGTATTGATGACTAAAGGTCTTCAGGTGATCTCGGGAGTGTTTCACTCTGACACCACACAGCTGACAGAAGTAGTGCCTCCTTTGTCCATACGAGACGGCGACCAAGAGGTTCAAGCCTGAGAGACACGTTTAGTTCACAAGCAACACAAAAACACACCATAAGAGACAATTCTATAGATGTGGCCCGCATGACTCAAGTTGTTAAAGTGAGACTCGACCACTACTCAACTAAGGCCTGCGTACGTGAAATAGTTGACATTTCTGAACAGCAGCACATCAAACATTATAAAATAATTTACAATGGGAAGTTACTATTGACAAACTACTGACCAACCACTGAGTAGGTTTTTCCCCTTCTTCTCTTGGGAGACTCTCTCAGTTTGGCTGGGGCGGGAGTTTGGGAGGAAGTTGAACTAACATGGGAAACTGGTGAAACAGTTTTTGGCGCGGCTAGAGTCGTTTTTTGGGAGACGTGCACAGAATTAGAGGGCGCAGGGAAGCCGTCTTCAGTTTGAGCGGGTGATGTAAAATTCTTGGAGACAGCTTGGGTTTTGATAGGAGGTACTTCCATGGCATCACAGGTGTCTACAGTACGGGAGGAGGACATTTCAGAAACGGTTGCTGTTTGGGAGCTGGCTAGAGTCCTCGACGTCCCTGTAGTTTTGGCAGTATGTATTGCCGAAGACATTGGTGTTCCTTTGGCGGGGTCAGAGGTAATCTTACTAATAGGTTTACTAGCTTTAGATTTGTTTGCCGTTTTAGAGGTTGGTCCCGTTTTGCAGATGAGCGCAACTGTGGCAGCAGTAGTTCTGTCTTCCTTTCCAATCAGAGGAGTTTCCTTTGAATTAGAGCTGGCTGCTGTTTTAGTCATTTCTTTTGAGAGGACTGTAGAGCTAGGAGTAACAGATGTTTCGGAAGAAACCTCAGTTTTGGAGATTGTCTTTGTTTTGTTTGTTGCTGTTGCACTGTGAGAGACGGCAGCAGTGTTGGAAGTTGTTTCAGTTGTTTTTAAAGGGACTGTTTTTACTCCCTTTGCTTTGGGGGCTTCCCTTGCATTGTCGCTGGGTTGTCGTCCAGCATTTTCCGCAGCAACAGAATTTGTGCCAACCAGAACCTGTCCAAGGGCACAAACAAAAGTTGATTGACTAGCACTGCTTCAGACAAAAGCTTTCGAAATGTTGAACAATGAAAATCTTTTTTCCTTGGTAACTACAGTTTTACAATTAATAGTGCGTTATTGTACCTCTAGGGTCACGGAGTTCTCAAGTTTATTTTGTTCGGCAGCATCCTGGCCCAGCTCAAGACGAGGCCTCACATTCTCTGTTGGCCCAGGATACTCTGGCATATCACAAGGTAGCTCAGGGTGTCTCCTGTTGGGGTCTATTTCTTCAGTAGTACCGTCTAGAAACACACAAGTATACACACATAAAGCGAAAACATACCAAATTTGACCATATCATAAATCCCTTCATGTTTTCCCTATTGTTGGTGTGTCTGACCTTCATTACAGACTGTAGTTGTTGACGTCTTGACAGCCGCCTGTACAATAACCTTCACAAAATAATAAAAATGAGTGGCATAAAAATGTGAATTATTGCTATAAAGAAGGGAGTGGTAATACCTTTAGCTTCCCCCATCCTTCTTTCTTTTCAAGTCGCAAGGCCATCTTACACAGTGGACTGATGCGCTTTGAAGGATCTATGGTCACTGGCCAATCACGGATCAAATGAGGGTGTTTTTGTTTCTATTCAACCAGAGCAAGACACACGCACACGCACCAGACTTTTGGTGGAAATTGACTTCAGTTCAAACTCAACCCCCCCAAAAAGTACTACTAAAATACTATGCTTAATGAAATGATTCATGCTTGTGGTAGTGTTAGTGTTTGAATACCAGTCCTGCATTTGAAACAGCTCTCAGAAACACAGTAATATTGCACTCACTATGTAACTGTATCGATGGCAGGCAGATATGAGGTGATACATGAATTTGCTGCTGTTGAAGGTCACTGAACAGCAAGCACAGTTGAAATAGTTGTGACTAGGATCATCAGGAAACTGGATTTCGGTCATCATACTTAAACCTAAAAAGAAAAAAGGGAGTTGGTAAAAAATTATTTATTGGAATATGAATTACTTTAGAAACCTTAATATGAACCATTTATAATTACTGGTGAAATATTTTATTACCTATCCTGTGAATTGACTCATTTAATTGGGTAAAAGGTTCAAATTAACCTAACACTCAAAATATAATTTTTGCTGACCAATAACAGGCTGTGTCCTGGCCTTGAGGTTGAGGTAGTTCCACAGGGCAGTGGAGGCACGAGTAGGGTCCCTGCAGTCTCCTGACTCTGGGCTGGCCTGGGTGACCAGGGCACCTGGGCTGGTCAGACTGTTTGCAAGCTGGCAAGTTGGAGTGGCTGGAGTAACCTTGAGGTTGTGGGTTTCCGAGCGTTGACAATCAACTGATGGCAGGGAACTAGGGCTAGGCTTCTGCTGTTCCATAAGCTTTTCTACCATCTTCCTCGCTGAGAAGATAATCCAACCCCAATGATTAAAATGTAAGGTTTTTATCATGTGCACTTTATGTGACACACATTTGATTCTTATAATGTTATTGGTTTAGGTAAGGATAACCTTACAAAAGGTTACATCTTAGAATTAGGGAAGGCCCACAAGCTTTATCGGTATGGCTAGGGTAGGGTAAGGGTTATGGATAGATGTTGGCTCACCATTTCCATAGCTTTTTCGGACAATAGTATTGTAGACATTTGGGGCCAGTTGAACAGCCTGCACCACAAACATATAAAGGTTGATGAAAATGCTAGTGAATAAAAAATGATTAATACATAGAGAATTCAAATGAGCAGAGAAAGTGATTTGAAAAAATAAGATTAAAGCTTTTTTAAATAAATTAATATGCATATGTGAGAATAAATGTTGTTAAAATAATTTGTGGGAATCTATTAAGAGTTTAAAATACAGGAAGAAAAAAAACATGCATGCATGCATGCATGTATATACACACACACTGTATTCCAAAATAAATTAATGAGAGAATAAGGGATATATTTTAAATTAATCATATGTATTATACCAAATATATTATTTTTGTGTTCAAATTTATATAAGAGCATTATACATATAACAAGTTAGATCTAAGTACATAAGTGACAAGTATATTGCGCAGGGTAAGTATCAGACCAGGATGTATAGCGGCAGGTTGTATTATATGGCATCTGATAGTTAGGCATTTTTATCTCAACAGTGTAGACATGCCGGTATAAAACACAATGGGCTGGGCACCCATTTCTGTGAGTTAGGTGTGTGTGTGTGTGTGTGTGTGTGTGTGTGTGTGTGTGTGTGTGTGTGTGTGTGTGCGTTTCAGACCCGAGCTTCGCCACATCCCATCTTTTTCTCCAGAATTTCAGCTGCATTTTTCAGTTGCAGGGAACGCTTCTTCCCACAGATGACAGTTTCATTTAGGAACCACTATCATTAAGGCAAACAAAATACCAAAACATGCATTATTACATGATAAACATAATTTGCATGTCTACAGTAGTCTCAAACTTCTGATCTACCAGAGATTATACTTCAAATATATACTATATATAAAGCATTACTCACCTTCAATTCCAATCTACACTATTCACATACTAAACAGCAGAGGCAGCACTATAAGAAACGGTCATGATTTCACAATATTCCAAATTGTACAAATTAATGTTTTCTGCCTCCAGTAGCTCAATTAACACCTCATTGAATCTGCAGCCGTGTACTCTACTTTCAGTGGAAATATTTTAGCTCTACTTGTGGTGGAGATGGAACGTGAAACAACGGCAGAACACAGTGAAGTCTATATTAAAATGTGCCGCTGATAAAAGATAGTTAAACATTTGCGTCAAAAACAAACACACCGGACAGATATCCTCCACATTTGCATAGTAATAAATGTCCTGGCTGCCTGTCGACACATTTATACAGGGATGGCATATCACTTTAACAGTAATAAGCTTGACCATTTATTGTTACCCAGGAAACAGCAACAGCACTGTGATAAGAACAAAGCAGGTTCCTACATTTCACACAATTCATCTCTGTACGTCCAGCAGTCAGTGGCCTTTCACCCCCCGTTTTCAAACTTCAATGGACATGAGTTAAGGAGACGGTACTTCTTTTTTTATGCATTACATATAGGATCTCTCAAAATAAACATGAGACTTTCTCCTCCTATAGGTGAGAATGCTTGTGAGCCCTCTTCCAGGATATCGTCGCCCAGTTATTTCTACGAATCCAACCTTAACATTCCAATAGAAAAGTACCACTTCTACGTTATCTAGTGCACATAATCTTAAGATAAGTAAGACTATTCCTTTTCACTCACCAGGACGTTTGCTCGGTGAATATCTCCAACAACATGTGGTACTATAAGCTTCTCTTGGATCATCGATTTACATACGATACATATATAGAGGGGCCGGTGTTCCTCACTGTTGCATTCAATAAGGTCACTTAAACCTTGGAAGACAGTGGGGTTTAACATAAACAATGTGGTCAATACAGTTCAGTGTTAATTTAGTTGCGTTTTGATTGTCAACCTATAGTACAATATAAATGTACTGTAATAGTGCCATAGTTACCAACTACAGCTTCTCTGCCCTTTCTCTTCAAGAAATTCCACAACTCAATGCATGGAGTGGGATCGCAGGGGGAATTTCCTGAAAGACAAGGATATGTCACTAAAGGTTATATTGTAAAAGTATATTTGTTCAAAATCAAAATGCTTTGATTTACTATAAGAGGGTTGTTTGATCACCAAAAATGTAAAAGACCTTGTCTGAAAAATATCGAAAGCATACTTCTGTCAGTCTGTCATTTGCAACCATTTTATTTTATTTAAATGTATTTTCTCTGACATAAACCGCTATTCTCTGATCCCTTTCACGATAGCTAACTGCAATGCAACAAAAATAAGATCAAGGTAATAGGATGTGTAGCCTTGCGGCTATGCATATTTAACAGACAAGAAACAACTAATCAACTCAGGGATATCGAAAGAGCAGGCTTTATAACCTAATCAACTCTAAGGGTCCATGAGAGCTAGGATCAAAATGCTATATTGAATAGTTAGCAACTGGTATGATGCAGAGCATAGTTACTTTATTCCTCTGTGGTACAAAAGCAAATTTAGGAATGCATGCAGAGCTAATTAGGAGTGAAAGGTCTAAAGGAAGAAATATAATCCTATGTAGAGTACATGTGGCGTAAATAGTTAAATATAGTCTATAATAACTTGTAAAATAACTTGCACAAAGTAAAAGATAATTCGGAACATATCAGATAAGAGGGACCAAAAACAACCTATTGATGTACAAAGTCTGGGAATACAGCCCAAAGTAGACAGGAAAATATATTAAGGCGCCTCTTGGTCCAGGAAAGATTGTAGTCAGTGTCAGCTCTAGCCAGGTCGAGGCAAACACCAGGTGTCCGGTGATTGGGAACCAAAAAGTACCAATACACTATACAATTGACCCAGAAGTAAAGAGATCCAATAAGAAAATGGCACAAGGGATCAGTAGAAGGTAGAAATTTGAGAGCTGGTATGGATAAATGCAAAATTACAAAAGAAAAAAAAAAAAAAAACTTTTCTTTGCGAGACCACCCCCACACTGTTCCCTGGGAGGTTAAAATATCAGTAGACTCAAATGTAATGGATATAACAAGAAAAGCCTTCTGTACAAACCTTTCTTCATTTCAGACAGGCTGTTGGCCTTTGTTGTCACAGCACTGTATTCTTCATTTGACCCTCTCTCAAGGCTTACTGTGGCTTTGCTGCCATTTTGAAGGTTCTCCGTTTCAGCAGAGATACAACGTCTCTTAATGGCTTCCTTTGTTTCTTTACCAGAGACACTTTTCTTTCTTTTTTCAGTCTTTTTTTTATTTACAGAGATGGCCTCCGTTTTTGCTTGTTCTTTACAATTTTCTACCCTAATCTCTTTGACAATACCCTTGGTAATTTCTATCTTCATATGACCTTCTGGCTCTTTTACGCCGTCTTCGAGTGTTTTACCCTTTATTTTCCCCTCCATTTCTTTCTCTCCACCTTTCACAGTTTCTCTCCCAATATCCTTTTCTAATTCGTTTGTCGCATATTTGGTAGTTTCTAGACTCATCTGTTTTACACCACATTTGATCGTTTCTTCCTTTGTTTCTTTTCCGTTGCGTGTCCCTGTCCCATCTGTGATTGCCTCCAATTTATTCGGCATGTCATGGGATATAGAACTGGCCTGTCTCTCCATCAGCTTTCCATCCACTCCACTGATTTCTCTAGCTATCTTATGGCCTTGGTCTGTGTTGTGCTCCGTTCTGGCCAGGTGACCAGTATCGCAGTCCCCATTTTTCCTTCCTGCTTTGACGGTCTCTGTTTCTGTCACGCTCTTTATTATGAGGATGGTTTCATTGAGGACCTCATTGCCAGTCTCTGTCCCCTGTGTCAAACACACTGGTTTGTCACTATTCTCTTTGCCCAACTCTTTCTGTCTTTCCTCGTCAGATTCTGGCTTTTCCTTTTGTGGAGTAGTCTCACTCATGCCTGTTGGTACTGAAAATAAAATAACTTTTTTTCATTGTAATATTTTTATATCACCCTCAACCTTATCTGAAAAATCTCTTCTGAAATGTTCCAAAGCTTACCTAACTTCTTGCCAGTAGGTAATTGTGGCAAAAGAAATCCTTTTCCAAATCTTTTCTTCACAGTTTTCAGGATCAAAAAAGCTGAAAAACATCCAATCATTGTAATAATCTCCAGCACAAACTAAATGTAATATCTTACTGTATGAACACAAGACAAGGACTAATACACGCACAACTAACCTGTCTCATATGTGACTGGTTCACAGATTGGATCATCCATCCCGATTACCTTATACATGAACCCACCAAGAAAACAAGCACTGAGGTCACTCTTAAAAGAACGCCACCATAATCGTTAACATCCTGTCTGATTTTCATCAAGCTGCAACTCCCTTGGTCTTCTTCCATTCATTTTTACACCAATGTTATTTGGGTTTGAAGCATTTTAGTATATAGTGTTTAAATCTATACTATAGTACAAACATGCTTTTTGTTATTTTTATGTATTTACAGAAAAATTCTTGGACAAATATCTTATGTCTAAAATTCCTAACTTTGTTTTTAAAAGTAAAGATATATTTTTGTCTGGATATAGATCTATCTATGAATATATTTACTTAAATTCCCTGTTCCACACACCACACACCACTTCCCAAATACAGAGATTATTCAAAAACGAGGGGGGACAGCATTCTTTGTTACTGGTACCTGCTTATTGCCAGTAAAATGAAATTCCTTAGCCTGTTTCGCCAAGTCCAGCAACATCTCTGTGCTCATTCCAGCCTTGGAATCCAGCGAACCTGGATGGGCTGCATTCTAGAGAGACATACATAAAAACACAGACATAAATGACAGATTACCACAGTCAGAGTATCAGGACAAAGACAACTCTACCTGGTCAAAAATATGGAACTAAAATTCCCCTTTCAGCTGAGAATTGAACGTTGCAGTTTAATGGTTGAAACAATCGCAGAACATTGCATAATTGTTGTGCAGTTCTAACATTAATGTTTCATCTTTTTTAATCACTGGTTAAGAGTATTAGTAAACTGACAAAGGTTCATAGGGAGTTCATCTCCACTGACAAATCATAATTGTATTCTGATTCATTCTGAACATTTTTACAACCTGATTACACATATTGAAAGATCCTGAAGACTGTTTTCCTCCACAGTATGATGGACACTCTCTGCGCATACTTTAATAAACAGATACCTCTCTTCTTTCACTCATTTGTAATTCGTACTACAATACTCACCAGGAAATGAGCAATGTGCTCTTGGCTGAGCAAGTGAGCCCAAGATTCTATCTCTGACAACTTCCTCTTACAGAGCAGACACAGGAAACCCCATCCTAGCTTGTTCGTTCCTTTACTAAGAACACTGAACTGAACCAAGAACTGCACACCTATAGTGGGACAGGGAAAGAGGAGAGGAGAGAGTGTGACACTTGCTCTATCCATATAACAATGACACATCTATAGTAATCCACCTTAGAGTTTGTAAAATTACTTTCCCCTTTTTATTGGGTCGATTTTCGTTCACAGGTTAGATTTTACTCACCTATTAAAGGAAACGTGAGTCTCTCCTGGAACTCTACATATCTCAACTGTCTCTCAGCTGTGAATACAAAACACGCAACTACACATTTAGAGAACTCATACCAATAACATAGTAACAAAACAAAAAAAAGATACATCGACTTTCACTGACCTCTGAGAAAAAATTTAAAGGGCTCCAGCAGTTGCATGGCTATAGACAGACAAAGTAAAAAAAATATATTCAAGTTTCTTTCTAATATTGTCTGGTAATAAACACCGGGAGTTTGGCACTTACCCTGAGCATAGGACGTGTTCACTAGTATGTCAAACAGACTCCTGGCAATGTCAAATACCTAAGAAAGAGATGCAAAGAAATGTTTCACTCTACTGATACCCTAAAATTCGAGTAGGCCTAGGCTTCACAACCAACCAGTTTATTTAGCATGGCTAAGTGGCAGCAAAGGAAATACGTATACATTGTTCCACGATTAGACTATTCCTTATTACCTTAATTATCCTTTCTTTAGGTTGTAGATCCCTCTCATTAGTCCATGCTAGTGACTTTAAAACGCTCACATCCAGATTTTTCTCCCACGCAAATGGCAGTTTGTCAGGGCATAAGAACATCTGTGGCACAAGCACCAAGCCATGTAAATGAACACACACAGGAAAGAGTTAAATCAAGAAAGCAGGAAGGCACACTGATGGAGATCCACAGCAAGGCCCAAGGCAATTCCTAGGGCTTGTCTCTCTGTCCAGGTTAAGGCTTTAACGGAAGGCTCCAAATGTGCAGCGGAACACCACAATCATTGGCCACAGAAATGTGACTGCTTGCAACAAGAAGGCTGAGCTCACCAGTGCATGTAGCAGGTGTTTTCGGGAAGTAAGGTGACCTTTAAGGATTTTGGCTGGGAATTTATCCTGACACGCAAGGCACAGGTAAAAGGGTTCTTGGGCCACCTCAGTACTCATGCAAATAAACATAATAGAGATGCCTGGAGAAAAGGAGTTTCCACTCATCATTCACAGGTACCCACAAGCAATGCTGTTTTAATCAAAACATTACAAAATTCCCAAATAAACATCATAGGATAATTGGACACTCACCAAGAACTGGTTCAGTCCGCTTTTTGTTCTTGACGTACTCATACAAGTGAAGAGATGGAATGCACACTACCAATGGCATGACGAGGAAAGATTTCTTGTAAGAATACTATTAAGAGGTCTAACATTATACTTTATGAACAAGCAGAGTACAATGACTTACCTTGGTTGAAATCAGCATCAGCTATTGAAGTAAGGGGAGAAAGCCATACCAATCAAGCATTAAAGGCTGGCCAAACTTCCAGAAATGTATTAGGTTATAATAAGTTGTCTGTTTTACCTGTTCCAAAGATGTGATAAAGGTTCTGATATCACGGACATGCAGACATACAAAAATACATATTAAATAAGTGGTTGATAATTCATTCATAAAATGATCACATAAAAATCCTGTTCTACACAATATTTTGAAGTACATGGTGGAAGCTTCACACAAACCTTCTTGTGATCTTCATTTCGTACATGCCTCTTATACTGCATGACATTCCGAAATATGAGTTTACAGTCCTGCAAAATAAAAAATAGAATCAGTTATACGTAAAACCTGAGCATTTACAAATCTGTGTCAATGAATATAATTATCTTTACCTGACAAACCAGGCGGCATGATGAGTCCACAACAGAGCCTGCGAACAACAGAGAAGATTACCTCAAATTAACTTTTTACCAACGGGATATTTCATGTAATGAGCAAATAGAAATTAACATAAGGGATTTATCCATTAAGACCCCCTATTATAGGTAATTTTCCAACTGAGTAATAACTAGAGTTAAGCAAAAGGCTGCTACAGTCTGAATAACCCAATGACCAGTTGCTAGGGTCTACTCTAGATGACCCTGTGACCAGGATAATCTAAATTGTCCGAGGGTCTAATAACCATATGGCCACAAGAATCTAATTGTCTACATGTAATTGTCTATATGGTAGATGTATGATCAGAAGGTCAGAAGGGGTGCCCATCAAATAGGAAGGTGTACCTATGACATGTTATGCAAGTAAAAGAGAATATATAATCTGTGTAGAGCCGAGTCCGGAAATCCACCTCGGCTTTATTCTTTGACAAAAAAGAAAAAAAAAAAGTCTCCAAAGAAGAATTTTAGAGGAACTTTTATTCGAACAATTGACCTCAGTCTTCGTTCAAATAAAAAAGTCATTTCCACCACATAATTTTCAGAAACAGTATAAAACAAATAAAGCACCCACCCACACAGCACACACACCGAGCCTCCGAGTCAGTGCTCTGAGAGTCAGACACATAGGTGGTGGCCTTGGTGTTAGTAGACACAGCTGAAGCTTTACAGTTTGCAGTGGTCACTGTAATGTTAGTGCTTGCCATCTCCTCATTAGCAGCTGCAGCACAGAAGCAAAATTATGGAACCATTATAAGGTATGTGACTGAGTACAAGAGGGAGTGGTCACTTACCTATTTCCACCATCTCTGGGTTGGTCTTCATCGCTGTTGGAGCTGGGTTACCTTCACATCTAGAAGGGAATGGAACTGACAAGACAGAAAGAATTGCAATAGACACAAAAACGAGACCAGGTTAAATTAGATACTTTTGCATATTTTGCTTCCAATATAGCCTTGTCTTTGACTTGGAGAAAAAATGTAAAAGGGTAAAAAAATAAATGTTTTAAGATATGAGCAGATGCAAATGTCTTCTGTTTTCACTGTGTACGTTTTCAAGATCAGGCAGATTTATTTAACATAAAAATATTGTGGAATTTCTAGACTTGGATTCCTAATAAAGAAAAAGCTCTGAAGCACGGTGTAGAAATAAAGTCAGCTAGTCTTAATTGTACTGCACACAGAAGGTCTGAAAGTGTCAGAGTAACCTGAAGAGAAGTTAACCTTATTTTGTTAATCGCTGTTCTGCATTAGCAGCTGAAGCAGAACAGCGGGGCTGGAGAACAAAGGTGTGTCCTGTGAAAGTTGGATGCTGTGGATTTGTGGCAATATCAATAACCAAACTACTTAAGGAAATATCTGATCTGTGAAATAGAATTGTGCCAGACCAGAAAAGCCTTGTCCGATATAGCAGAAAGAAGTAGCCAGTGGTTGTGGCTAAAATGGAAGGATTCAATATGGGCGCAAAAGTGCAGTTGGAAGTGGGTATAGTATAAGATACTGTATCTATACACGTCATGACGTAGGTCATACCTAGTTTGTCTCCTGGTTTGACCGTGGTCTTCAGACTGCTCTGTTTGCATTCTCGCCTGACTGACTCCAGCTTCTCAAAGGCTACAAAACAAGCAACAATTCAGAATGTAATAGTATGGTTGAAAAAAATGTGGTTGTCCATTTGTTTGTATGTATGTATGTGTACGCACCTTTTGAATAGTTTAAATGAATAACCGACATGAACATGGCTGGCTTCAACACCACTTCCTGAAAAATAAATGTAACATTATTGCCAATATTCATGAAGGGAGAGAAAGACAACGCCGTTAAGCCGACGTTGTCTTTAACCTTGGCATTAGAACGAACAAATCCTTGTAAAAAAACGACTGTATAATCAACAGATGATTCAGCTAGACACAAAGCATTTTGACCAATGCCACACTCACTTGGTCCACTGAACATATTAACTCCACTGCAATAGATAAACATGAGTCAACACTGTAAAACCATTAGACAGAAGACAAATGGTCACACTGGTTAACAACAAGCAACTATTGTTTTGGAGAGAACAGTGGCTAACCTGCGTGCACACAGTTACAGGCTTGTCCCTAAAGAAAACATTTAAGGATGTAAGCCCATTTCCTTCGTAATCAGAAGAAATTGCTCTCTGTCAACATTTGATGAATTCATCTTTAGCCTCATGCACCATGGGACACATAACAGCAAAGCTAGTAGTTAGGATAAACAGAGGCTTGTATAAAGGGTAACAAACAACTCGAACGTCAAAGATGACTGTTTAAAAAAAAAAAAAAAGATAGGTTGCTAGTGCAACACTTAACCGAAAGTCAATCAGATAATATTCTAGGAAAAGAAGGATAGCCCCAGTGAGGTCACCAGTTGTCAGGCCCAAAACATTGCTGCGTTGACTTTCACTTTCGATTTCCCATATTTTATATAAATGTTGGGCCAATATTTTGGGCCTGACAAGTGGTAATATGAGTGTGTTAAAGATTCCGGGACACATTGTTTAATTTGCAAGACATGCACATGTAAAGTCGTGGAATTTTTTCTGCCAGTTTCAAGACAAGGGAACATCGAGTCTTAGCAGCTATATTGGTTGATCCTATTTTTTCCAAGAAAGGAGTTTTAATTACCTTTATCTCAGTGGTGGCTGTTTCATTCAACTGTTGTGCTTGACTGGCTAAATCCCACATCACAGCGCTAAACAAGCTCGTATACTCTTTATACATCTCCTTCATCAGTAAGGTTCCGGGGTGGCACTTTTTCTACACACAACCCAAACACAAATTCAGTAATATATCCATGCACAAGAATGATCTCAGAATTTTCAAAAACGTGCAAAAAACAACAGTATACTCATGGATACATTTGTAAAAGCTACTTACAAAGTACCAGTAGATGTGGTCAAAGCCAAGCATGTGTTTAATGATCTTGTGGGCTGGGAAAGACAAGCTGCAAAGTATGCAGAGATATGTCTTCCTCTCACTCAGCCCTGCACAGCTGTACTGCACTAAGTGCTGAAGACCTACAGTGACAGTAGGTGGATGAAAAAGACGTACATAGTATGAAAAGGCAGATATGGAGATATCACACTCCAGACAGCTGTGAAATGAGGTATGCACAGTATAAAACTACTTTAGTAGTCCAACTAGGGTAAGGGGTATACCACACGAAGAGAAAGAATACCAGCAATTCATAGCAAACGATAGATTACTTGCCCTGATTTAAATGTTATATACAGTGTTAAAAACGTAATGGTGGCAGCACATGAAGGATTTTTGGTTTATTATACATTTCAAATATGGGACACGTAATAAGTATGTAAAGGCAGGTTTTACTGACCCAGCAGGGGGTGTTTCCTGTTTGGGTCTTTCTGGTATGTCTGAATTGTAATCCGCTTTGGCCTGTCATCTGGACAGAGAAAGGTATGATGAGTACACAGGGCAAACAGCGTTATGACCTACTCACAAGTCTACTGACCTTTAAACCGCTGAACAAGCTCGTCAATCTGACAGAGTGCCTCCATAACTGAAAGGAAGGGGTTTTGTTTACTCATTCAATAAATACAGGCGGTTATAACATAACGGACAATATTTGACTCAATCAAGTCTACTGGCCAGGTTCATGTATTGAGAGCTGCTGTACCTTTGCTGTATGTATGGGTGCTTGTTTTGAACATCGCGGTCAGGTTCTTTGGCAGGTCCAGCAACTGAAGAACAAAATAATAGGAGAGGGGGGGGTGAGGTCCCTTTGGCATGTCAATTGTGCGTGTACATGTGAACAACTCAATTGCAATGAGACCTACATTAGGAGTTGGGCCACTTCACAAAGAGGGCGCTTACCCATAGCTCCCCATGACCATTGTTCTCCAGTTCTTTTTGGACCATCTGCCTAATATGTTCAAACATATCAGTGCCCAGGATCCAGGAAAAACTCAATACATCAGGGTCTGTGTAGGTCTTAACCAACCAACCAACCAACCACACACACACACACACACAATTAACCATTGTCCTATAGTTCTAACACCAGTGTATTTGTAGTGTGTTTCTATAGAACACATACATAGTAGTTGATGTAGTGGTCAGCAGAGAGGAGGTGGCCAAGTATCTGCCCATGTGAGCACATTTCCTCACAAGCATGACACAGATAGAACACACTTGAAGACTCTGATGTCCAGCACGCGGTGACCAGTGACAGACCTGGGGGGGCATCAAAAAACAGAACCAAACTCACATTGAAGCACTTTTAAAAAAATGTACAAGTTAAAACTGGGTTAATTGCACTCTAGGGGCCTGATTTACTTAAATCCTAAATAAAGGGTACTAAATTGCGAGTTTGTTCCAACAACATTGACTAAGATACTAAAATACACACGTAATCACTTCTTTAATTATTTACAGATTTGGTAAATATCATTTCAGGGGCTAAATAGAACTACTTCCATGTAAAAGTATTTTGAACACTCGCGTAGAAATGGTCATTATTGCATATGCATTAAGACAAACAAGCAAAATGGACAAGCTATGTTAAATTGCACATTTGAAAGACGCAATCCTCCATGTACCTCGTTCATAGATCAGCATGGACATTTACTTGCGGGTGGAAGGACGTTTACACATGTTTTTACACACACAACCCTTTAGTAAATCAGGCCCCTAGATGTTAAGTTTCTTTTTACTGGTTCACAGGAATAACCAACAAGAATGAGATTCAGGGCAATGATCAAAGTACAAGTTTATTAATGAGTACAAAGAACTGATCTGCACACAGAGGATTAATAATAGTCACATTCAGTGAAACGACGTAGTTCATTCTGATTACTCGACGAGGTTTAACCATGTAATTCTGTAAACGACATAAATCATTCCATTGTTCAAGGAGGAACACAGCTGATACCTCCAAGTTTGGAAAAGGACACGTATCCATATCCTTATTTTGTTTTGGCTAAGAACACACAACCTTCAGTTTCTCAGATTAGGTGCCACAGACAGGCGCTGCGGTGGAAATTTACCTCTGCAGCGAAGACTTACACCAAAACGCAATTTGGGGAGCTGTCTTGCACATCACTACCCACTTGCAATGGAACAGCTCAAAGTACAGTACTGTGCAAAAGATTTAGGCAGGTGTGTAAAGTAAGAATGCTTTCAAAAATCGAAGTGTTAATAGTTTGTTTTATCAATTAACTAAATGCACAGTGAATGAACAATCCAAGTCAAATCAATATTTGCTGTGAGCACTCTTTGCTTTCAAATTTGCCAGCATTTTTCACATCTGCCTAAAACTTTTGCACAGTACTGTAAATATAGAGAATGAAAAGGGATCAATGATCTGAACATATGGCATAACCACAACACATTGGAGCAGAGATAAATACCAAAGACCATTCTAGTTTAAATCATACCTTATACAATTACTAAATGTAATATGCATCTCAGTGTTTTTCCCCCATTACAGTCCATCCTCTTGACACTAAAAGTGTCAAAATAAAACACTTGTGAGAAGTGAAGTACCCAAAAAATTATCAGATAAAGCCAAATCCACATTTATCTATTTCAGGTTAAGAAACCCAGTGCTGTGGGACTTGCTGAGTGCTATGTCAATCTCAGACTTACTGCACATGCACAATTGCACATTCTTTAATTATTGCGCTTGGTGTGCATAACTAACAAAGAGATCTCACAAATATCCAAACACATCCTTACACATACCCAGACAACATACTGGTTATGTTTAAAATAAACAAATTAAAGGAAATTCGGCTATTGTAGCATATTTCTGACCGCAGAAGATTGCCAGCCAGTTTGGTTACCTTTAGCACGGTTAAACGCACACCATCCTTCACAGTCCTTACTAGCACAACCCACCCAATCCCACCTCACCAATGTACTTGTTTTACTTCACCTTTCTAATAGGTTCTCTAAATCACATAAACTAACACAGATCCTGTGGTACCTCTGTTTAGGCTGCATGTTTTCTTTGCAGTTCTAAGGTCAATGGATAACGAGCATCAAGTCATGATCAGCAAAAACATTTTCTTACTAACCTATGACAGGTTGATTGATGTTAGGAGAGACCAAGTTCTCCAAAACCCCAAAGGCGTGGTCATTGACTACAGAACGGGAAGAAAGAGAGGGTGAGAGACAGTGTGTTCCGACCTCTGACTGTCCACCTCAGTGTAAAATACTATTTGAACGCAGGGTCGTTCAGTGAAACTGTTTGTTCACAACAACTAAGCGTTAAATAACTGTCTTTATGAAACCATGATTGCTTTGAGTATATGAAAGGGACTGACAATCTAATAAACTACTATTTAAATTAGCTCATTTGTTTTCAATCTATTTCTCAGCTGACCTATCTCCACATGTGTTACTATCATTTTAATAATTTGCAAGGAACCTTTGCTATCAGATTAATCCAAAACACAGAGAAAAATTCCAAAGCATAAATCAGTCAATAGATGTATTAAGCTATTAATATAACTTGTAGTAAATCTTGTGTTTTTTTTATTCTAAATAACCAGGGGATACCTTACTAAGTAATCAGAACCCAAAATGAACACCAATTTAGGCATCAGTCTAAAATCAATACAATCCTGATTAAACCCAAAACAAATTGTGCTAGCAGTAGATTATACATGGGAGAAAGATGGTTTACCTTGACCTCGAAACTCATCTGAAAAGTTGGGTACAGGGTTGTAGATCAATAAAAAGCCGGCAGTATGAGATGGAAAATTAGCAACCAACTTTCAACATCGGGACAGCCAAACAAACAAAAAAAACATTACCTGAGTGAAAGATTTCTGCTATTTTCTGTAGGTGAAAATGACAAAATTAGGTGATTACATCAAAACATCAAAATGCAACTGCAAGGCACACACCATTGCATCTGAAACAGATTCGAAGTTGCAGTCTGAAGCAGACTTTTTGTTTTGTTTACAATCCCCGTTTCACAGTTCTCAGGGACATGACGGCCGACTAACATTGCCGCACTTCCTTAATTTGTATTTTGCAGTACGGTTTCGCAGTTATTTCCACTTCCCGTTTTAAATGAATCGTGTGTCAAAAATAAACTAAAAACACGAAACGTTAAATAATCGTTTATTTCAAACAGTGAATAAACTATTTGAAAACAGATTAAACATTTTTAAAACAATTATAAAACATTTCGGGAAAGAATAATTTTAAAGCAAGAAAATTACTAAAATCGGAAATGGTAGACCTAACAATGGCCACAACTTTTTGTGAAGATCAAAGTAGATGCTCTCAGAATTTCGATACAGGCCTACTTGCAGACTCGGACCACAAAGAGTAGGCTACATTTACTTGCTAATTAGTGTAAATCAAAATTATAGCTGGCTGTAAATAAAAAAAAATAAAAAAAATAGATAACGTTCTAACAAATAGCTGGTTACCTTTTTGTGCGATTCCCCGCACATATGTTCCTTGAATTTGTAGAATGTGGCAAACTTCAGTTGGCAGCACTGGAATAAAGAATGTGTCAATTAACTTTAGTTTTTATCATTATTTTAACAGGATAGTAAAAAAATAACGCAAATGTAATTTTACTTGCCTGACAGACCACTCCGTGCGCCATCGTTATATTTGTGTATTTACCCCACTACGATTGAGACAATGCACCAAACGCAACGCAAGTGTTTTCTCACACGCCTTGCTTCACACTGCTCTCAACAAACACTTCTCTGCAAGCAAAACTGTTCACGTGACGTTATAACGCTTAAAGGTTGTTGCTGCACATCTAGATCAGCTGTTCTTTTTTCAACTGTTTAATGATACTGCATCTATTCCCCATATTAAATGAATGTTAATTTAAAATGAACCTGCAACATATGACGCAGACTTGCCATTGTGCAGGCAGTTTCTTTAATCACACTTCTACCAAGTTTGCCAAGTTTGGTAAGGTTGTTTTGTTTTCCATCTAAAGGGGGCGCGGTCTAGACTAAGCAACGTCTATGCTCGCACACCTTATACATTTACTTAAAATCTAATCACTCTTTCAATTTTCTGGCTCTTTTTTGGCAAGTGGGGGCGATCAAATATTATCACAGGTAAAAGCAACTACAGCTGTATGCTATGGTGAATTCCCTCTGGTTAGGAAGGAATAACACTTGCCCAGATTTGCAAGTAGTCAGAGTCAGGGTTTAGCTTTGGAGAAGGTGGCTTTATTTGACATACAAAGACAATTGAAAACCTGCAGGTTTCCCTAACTTCCCTCAACGGCTGACAGCTCTCATCTCTCTCTCCTTTTCTTTTCTGGCCTGATTCGCTTGTTATGGCAATGTATTTCGTATTGTATATAAGATCTGTCACAGAGAGCTAAGAAAGAGCTAGGAAGAGGTTGAAGGTTTCCATCCCGAACGGCCTAGCGAAGGTGGTATGTTATTCTATGTCTGTATCTGTTGCAACAAATACAATGTTTATTCAGCCCTCATCCATTTCTGTGTCTGTTGTCCTCATTTTCTTACGTCGTGTGTGCATGGTCATATTCGGATCCACGACACTCTCTCTCTCCCTTATATGTGTATGTCCCCCTTTTGGGTCAAAGGTCAAAAGATCACCCTTAGCAGGGGGTGGGGGGGTTGTTTCCTCCTACACAGCAAGGACATCTGGCATTCATTATGTGGCCCCTGTCTTTTGCCTAATGCAGGGTAATATAATTACAAAGGAAGCATTAATACATAATCACAGTCCAGGCCCTGCACCCATGCAAAATACACAATGCCAACTCTCTACAAATACTCTGATTAATTTACAGCAGCATCCCATGAAAATTAATAGGTATTTAGCTTTTAGGCTAATGTAAAACCTGGGAACCATGTGGTTTCTGGTAGTAAAGACTACTTACTGCACCAGTCTCCTGATCCGGCTTATAGCAGTAGAAAACTTCTAGTAACAGTGGTAAATGTAGGTGCACTTTCTAATGAAGTCTAGCAGGCATTGAGGTACACAGGTTATAGGTCAAGGAAGACCAACATAGAAGATTGACATGTGGGGGGTTATTGAACAGCTTGGAGAAAGACAATGTGAATCAGGACTGTTTGGACTTGTCTGTCTACTAGTATATAATGAGAGGAAACAAACACAAATAATCTTCTTAATACGTGTCCAAGGTATTCTTGTACTCTCTGGGTATGAACTGCTATGCGTTGAGCCCAAACATAATAAACCTTATCTGTATTAACCTCGCTTGAGCCTCATCATCATCATTCACCAATTATATTTCCTCTGCATATAATAATCACCCTATCAGTAGGTCAAAATTATTCTAATGATTCTAATCCTTTTTTCTATATGGTCTACAAAATAACCAAAACAATTAAGTGTGTGTTGGATTGGACATTCAAAGCACTTTATAAAAAGTCACACATTTAGTACAAATTTGACATTGTTAATGTCAATCCTCACATAAGTGTGCAATGAAAAAGGACACTCTCTTGTCGCACGCAATTACACGCACACAAACACACACACACACACACACACTCACAAACACCCAAAGGTGCTTCTCTGGAACCTTGTTGACAATGTACATCACTGAAGGATGGCTGCATATTTTGGTGGGGTTCTTTGTGGCGAGCTATCTACTGATAGAGCTAATGAGTCAGTACCAACGTCTGATCTTGGGCGGGCGAGTGCAGTAGGAAGCAATGCACATTATGAGGTTGACTTTACAGCAGCAAATACAGCAAACATTGAACTGTGGGTAGGGGGAGCTGTTATGGCAATGTATTACTTACATAGGTTATCCACAAAAGTACATAAGTGCCCTCCAGAGAACATCCAACAACATGGACAAAGTTCAAAGTACCCTCCAGAGAACATCCAACAACATGTTCAAAGTACACATGTGCCCCTCAGCGAACATGCAGAGAACACGCACAGGACAGTCGGTTTTGGGTCAGGCCAAAACGTATATATATATGATCTGTCACAGAGAGTATTGTAGGTAGGTAGGGGAGAGCTAGGAAGAGGTTGAAGGTTTCCATCCCGAACGGCCTAGCTAAGGTGGTATGTTATTCTATGTCTGTATCTGTTGCAACAAATACAATGTTTATTCAGCCCTCATCCATTTCTGTGTCTGTTGTCTTCATTTTCTTAGGTCGTGTGTGCATGGTCATATTCGGATCCACGACAGAGCCAAAGCAAGAACGTAAAACATTATGGTTTGGAGGAGTGTTTAGAATACATTTACAAGACCTAAAATAATGCCACACAGCCATACATTTGAGGGAGGGACCTAAAAAAAACAAAGGGACTTAACATTCATGAAAACTTATTTTGAGCAATAATGTCTCAGTGATGTCAGGATAGCAAAATGTATTATGTATGAGTCTAAGTATATCACCATCATCATCATCATAATCAACAAACACTTCTCAGACATAAATAAAAAAAAAACAAGCTATGTCATTTGATACTTAAAAAAGCAATGACAGTTTACGGTCACCATTCATTCTTCGGGCATACTTTACAGATTACTCCTTGTCTTTGCATTTTTGGATGGATCTTGTGCCATCAATTGTTATTTTTTGATAACCCACACATGACGTCCCTTTGAAAGACCCCTTATGCTCACTACCTCACACCCAAACCTCTCAGTGTCTAAAGCTTCTCCCCTCATAGCTCGTCGTGATCGGGAACTTCTTCTGCTTTCAGTTTGAACTCTGCTTCTGTGATCTTGCCGTCCCCGTTACGGTCCTGATTATTGAACATGTTGTCGATAATGCGGTAAGGGTCGAACCCAGGTGCCAGACGGCCTTTGCCTTCGTTCACCTGACGCAGGATATAGTCAGAGAACTATGGAGATTGTATGTGGAGAAAGAAGACAGATATTAAAGACGAAAATAAAGCAAAGAAGAGGGGTGGGGGTTGAAAAGAAGCGAAGGTAATAAACCATTAAAATATATTATATATATACATACATACATACAGTGTAGTCATGCATAGGAAGTCTTATACTACTTGAGTGGTAGGAGATGCATATTTGACTTGCTGTTACGAGTACCTCAGAGGCTCCCACTAATTGGTCCTTATCCCTGTCCATCTCAGTGAAGAGGTCAGCTGAGACATCATCATTCCAGATAAACATGTAGCCCTCAGGAAGTCCCTCCTCCAAGTCCATTAACTCAATGTCAAATACCAGCACAGCACTGCCCGGAACCTCACCATCTACAAGAACACAAGCACATTCCAGTTGTTAACTGAATCACATTATTGCATTTGTGTGTGTGTGTGTGTGTGTGTGTGTGTGTGTGTGTGTGTGTGTGTTTGTTTGTTTTAGAGAGAGAGATTAAGAGAGAGAGAGATTAAGAGAGAGAGAGAGAGAGAGAGAGAGAGAGAGAGAGAGAGAGAGAGAGAGAGAGAGAGAGAGAGAGAGAGAGAGAGAAAGAGAGAGAGAGAGAGAGAGAGAGAGAGAAAGTGTGTGTCTTTGTGTGACTCACCCACTCCTCTCTCTCCGTAGCCCAAGTGAGGAGGGATGACCAAATGTCTCCTCTCTCCAACACACATTTCCTTCAGGCCCTCCTCCATTCCCGGGACAACCTGGTTGGTACCCAGAACAATGTCGTATGTCTTCCCATAGTTGTATCTAGAGAGGGAAGACATTTAATTGTATTAAATATACTCATATACTCGTTTAGCTGGAAAATGAAAAAAAGTTGGCTAAGTACAATCAAGGCTGCACTTAATGAGCTCCCCTGAATTAAATTCAGTGCCTTTCTGTTAATGCATATTATTATTGATATTATTTATACAGGGGTAACTGACTAGGTCTCTTTTCCAGAAGTGCCCTGTTTGTTTAAGGCAGAATATATAAATTACAGCAACTAAACAAACATGAATAAAAAATAAATAAGCAGATAATACAAATGTGTTACAATATTTACAATGCAGTACAATAGTTTCAGCAAAAATATTGATATATACAAAGTTTCAACCAAAACAAGTACACCCTTCAACTCCCATATCCTCCAATAACATTTTTAATTACATATCTATATACAAATATACAAATACAAAATCATATCTACTCACGTTGAGTCGATGCTTGAGCCATCCATGAGCGATGCATTGTAGTGGTATTTGACAAAATCCCCTTTCTTGCTGAGTTTTTCACACACCTCAGGCTTATAGGTGTCGTTGACCTCTACGCCATCCGCTGGGTTGTGGAAGTCTATTATGTGAATGTCAAACACCAGCACTGCAGAGCCTGGGATCTTCGTGCCTTACAAGGTGAAAGACAGAAAGTCATTTTGAATTAGAGACGGATTACTGATACTAGTAGTAGCACCTCTCCCATGTTCTCCCATGTGAAACACAAAGAAGCATCGAGATGGCTCTAATGGAACACACACCTGTGCCCTCCTCTCCGTAGGCCAGATGTGGGGGGATGGTGATGGTGCGTCTCTCTCCGATGCAGACCCCGATCAGGCCCAGGTCCATCCCAGCGATCACATAGCCCTTCCCCACATAGGTGTCATAGGTACGGTTACGAGAGTAGCTGAGGAATGAAAGGTAGATACGGAAATGCTTGTTATGTCCATTTTACTTTTGAAATGCTTTAAAAAAATGAAAGCAGGCTACTTTATAATTTCATGGCATTTAAGCAGTCGGTGTGTGTGCTAAATATACAAACATGTATTCGTTAGGCACAAAGTTAGATTTTTTATTTCAACAACTAACCTAAATGACAACAAGACTGCCTAACAGTGGCTTGTGTGAGTTTTAAGAGGGAGCATGATTCGTGCTGGAGGTGGGAGAGAACCACATTCCACTTGGAATGCGTGTTACACTGATAAATCATGTGACCAGCAGGTGTCCTTGACTCCAACTCGGTTTTGTGTGGCACCAGGATTTAGCCTCCCTTAGGATGTAGTATGAGGAATAACAAGCAGAGTAAAGCTAAAAGACTGTCCAGGCTTTAGAGCCCCCTTGAGGCAACAATGGTCCATGGGTTATGCCCCTTCACTCTAGCCCCAAAGCTAAAAAGAAACAAGAAAACAACTACCACAAGCGCACACCTGGAGTCAAAGAAGGTTCCGTCGAGGAGCGATCCATTGTAGTGGTAGCGTACAAAGTCTCCCTCGGCTGTCTTCCTGGGGCAGTGCTCAGGGACATGCTTGTTACTCACAGTGATGCTGTCTCTGGGGTTGTGCAGGTCCAACAGAACCACGTCAAACACCAGTGAGGCCTGACCTGGGATGTCACTACCTACAGGAGAGAGCGGGGGTGGGGTGGGGGTGGGGGGGGATGAGGAGAGGTAAATTGAATGTTAGAGGGGTGATAACGACAGATAAAGGCATAAAGGTCTTAAGCGTTTGTGTCCATTCATGCCTAATGTGCCTGTTTCAAAGGCCTAATGCCTAAAGTTAGAGACGTAAGTGTTTTGTGATATAATTATACTGCCCTCTATTGGCAGTAAATAGAAACTGCAGCTAATCAATAGCATTTTTACATCAAGGTAATTTGACATTAATAAGTAAAAAATGGTTTGGTTCATTCAACAACCCAAAATTACCCAAAATAGCCAACTCACCATCTCCATTCTCGCCATATCCTAGCGATGGCGGCATGGTAATAATACGTTTCTCTCCCACACACATCCCGAGCAGCCCTTGGTCCATGCCGGCGATCAGCCAACCAATGCCAACATAGGTGTCATAGGTTCGCAGACGGGTATGGCTGGAGAGAGTGATGGCGAGAGAGAACAGAAGTAGAAAAGAGGGGAATAGGTCATGGTAAGTGATTACTGAGTACAGTTAGAATGTTGTGTGTATGTGTGTGTTCTCGTGTGTCGGTTGTGTTTGCATAGGATTAAATTTGCGTCCGACCTGGAGTCGAAGAGTGTCCCGTCCAGCAGGGTTCCGTTGTAGTGGTAGCGCACATAGTCTGACACCTCCACTTTCCTAGAACACTCATCTGGTTTATAGTATGTTTGGCTCTGCACGCCGTCCTCCGGGTTCCACACGTCCAGCAGAAGCACATCAAAATGGAGGATGGCCTCAGGTGGGATGGTGTCACCTAAGGAAAGAGAAAAACATGGCATGCTCACTGTCCTTCAATTCTTACTTCCTCCAACCTTAGTTGTTCTGTGCCCACCATGTTCTTCCGTATTTTCCGTAAGGCAGACCCCCAGCACTCCCTCACCATTTCTGTAGCCCTGTTTATGGCTTGTTTCTACAAGAAGTTCCGATAACAAGAATAGTGCATAGGAACTTTCTCTGACATGACTGAAGAAATCCTCCAGCGATGAGGACACCCCAGACTAAACTACTAGTAGTAACTAAATATGAGCCTCAATGCTAATAGGACAAGGTCGGCAGCATTTAACAACGGAAGGAGTCAAGGGGGGAGGGGCACAGCGGAGGCTTGGAAAACTTTGTTGTTAATAAAACCTTACTGGTGTGCTGGCAGGTCTCTAGTCTCTTTTTTTTGCCTCTACCACACTCCCTCTTTTCCTTCCTGTTTCCCTCCATGCTCCTTTTCTTTTCTTAAATTGCCTTCTCTTTCTTTTCCTCTTCATCAAATCATAACCCCGCCTACACACAGACATAATCCTGTAGTAGAGGAAACACTCTGCTTTTACCTGTTGACACATGTCTCTCTTTGCTCTCCTTCTTTTCAACACACACACACACACACACACACACACACACACACACACACACACACACACAGTAACACACATACACATACACATACAAACTTGTCTCTACAGGTGGCTGTGCCAGTGAGGTCACATTTCATTTTAATTGTTCAAATTAAGCGCAAACCTTCTCTCTGGTGACTTCCCAAGGTGCAAATAGTGTGAATAGTGCTTCTATACTGGACACTGTTGTTTCAGTGGAACAGCTACCACTAGAAGTTCTGAGAAAATCTTGGGACTAATTCCTGGTCTGTGATGTCACTGGGATTATATTCTCTGTGGAAGCTGAGCGTTGAACTACTTTCTCTTTGTCGAAACAATTCCACAAAGTTACATGACTTAAACAAGGGTCTGAGAGAAGCCTCTACAGCATGTGTTGAACGGAGGTTTTCTGTCTGTGTATGCTCAACTCCAAGTGTTTATGAATACTTGTCACAAAGGTAAACAACCTGTATTAATACGCACTAGACAACACGCACCCTCTCACACAGTGAAATACACACTTTCATCATGAAGCAGTTATCAAGTACATCTATCATGTTCTAGTTTGCACAAGTCTTACAAGGAAGTCGAATAGCGCAGAGGACAGCACCGCATATACATATTCACTACACTAACACATACACCCCCCCAACATACCCCCATGCTTACCATATCCTTCTTTCCCATAGGCGAGTTTTGGGGGTATCTTGACAAGCCTCCTCTCGTTCACACACATCCCCACTAGGGCTTTGTCCATCCCTTCAATCAGCTGCTTCTTACCTACAAACACATTGTAGGTGCTGCCGCGGTCATAACTGAAAAACACATCACACCCATATAGATATACAGTATATTATACACATGCAAATGCAGGTCTGTTTTCATGTTATGGTCTAAAAATGCGCTGCCCAGCAGTTCCTTAAGTGGATACAAGTATTTTTGCATCAAGCAGCAAATAATAAAGAGTGGCAGTTCTAAGCCATGTACATTGTGTAATCTAATAGATTCAAACTATGTTCAAAATTGAGTTTTCCTTATGAGGATAATTCCAGACTAAACTCCTTGAAGACTAAATGGGAGCTCTGCCTGCCTGCGTGGCTCACACTGTCGACTCAGTGATGAAACACGCACTTCAGTTTACGCATCACGCAAGCTCTTTTGGCAAGGTCTGTATCACAGAGGGCCGACTTGAGAATGATACTAGTCTCCTTACCTTGAGTCAAACTTCTTGCCGTCGGGGAACACGCCATTATAGTGATATCTAACGTAGTCCCCAACCTTAACTGCACGTACGCACTCCTCAGGCACAAAAGTTTTCGCAATTACGATATCGTCTAACGGTACCGGGGGAGCGTTGCAGGAGGCGAACGCCACCAGAACCGCCAAATATAACATCCCGTGCAGGCACTGGGTCATTTTCTTCCAACTCTATAGAGCAGTGACAACTTCGGTGGATCTGATAGTGTCCGAAACTTGACTTCAAGACTTTCGTTGGTAACTTTCGTTCCTCCGCCTGACACCGGATTCGTCTTCAGTTGATCCCAGTTAGAATTGAATGGGGAGAAGTTGCGCACCACGTATTGCACATGCGCAGTAGGGATTCACAGATGTGTAAACGTGGAAACGTAGTTCCAACAGCTGGAGATTTTATAACTTTGCTAGGTCTCCTAGCAAAAGTGAAAAATGTGTTAAAACACTTTTTCAACGTTGAATAATTTTACACTTGGGAGCGTAATGCCCGCTGCATAATAGTTTTGGGGGGGAATCTATGCAGACCTGGAGTTATCCTACAGGATTATCCTACTGAACATGGGTTAGGCCCATATTGGGGGATGCCTCATTCATTTTTCCCAGGCTGGAATGTCTCTACGTGGCAACAAAGGGGGGACGGCTTTGCTCTCACACGGTGTCTAATTAGTCGTAGAGAATGTCCATTTTTCAGTAGAAGGTTTATTAAAAACAACATATCGTTATAACCATATGTATTGCATTGAGAAAATACTTATTTCCTATATTGCAGAGAAACCCATGACAGTCGAAAAACGTAAATATAATGTGTATTTAAATGTTAGAATGAATTTACTTTGAAATATGATTCCTGTAACGGTGAGCAAGTTTTAAATATGGCAAACGAGGATTTCTCTAGAACTGTGATTTAGTAGGAGGAGCTGGGGAACTACAGTTTTTCCCAACCCCCTTTGCCCTGCACTACCTACGCTCTGGCCGTGTGACGGTGGGCTGTGTCCGGATACGTGGTGGGGTCTAGGCGGTCCTAGTCCCACGCACACAGAGAACGGAGACGTTGCCCACCCGTACCTTTTCTAAAGCCAAAGATGGCCCCCTCCAGATCTTCCCAACTCCTCTCACTACTTTTATTTGCATGTTCTGTTGCTGTTGTTTATTCTCAGTATGAGAAATATAGCTTCAGAAGTTTTCCGCAGCACGAACTTATGCCATTAGATTCTGCTTATAAGTATGCACTGGATCAGTACACTGGAGAGAAATGGCAGGAGACAGTGGACTACCTGGAAGTGTCTCTCCGATTGTACCGTCTACTACGAGACAGCGAGGCGTTCTGCAATCTAAATTGCAGTTCTTTGAGGGTGGACAACGAGGAAGCGTTTTTCGAGTTCCCCGAGCTTCGGGTGTTTGGTAACGTTATGAAGAGGGCTCAGTGTTTAAAGAGGTGTAAACAGGGCCTGCCGGCTTTCAGACAGACCATGCCAAGTCGGGACACCGTGATGGAGTTCGAGAGACGAGAGCCATACAAGTATCTACAGTTTGCCTACTTCAAAGTGAGTGTGGTGTTTCTACAGACTCTTTTCTATTCTAAAAATGCAATGGATGCTCACCAAAGGAGGGGCCTATAGAAGAAGTTGGGGTTAGGGATTTGAGCCATTGAGTTTTTCTTATGGTCACTTACATGTACGGATTGTAAATCCGGATTGTGTAGTCTTTGTGTGCATATGTGTTTGTGTTTTCATGCGTGCCTCCGTGTGTGTGTGTGTGTGTGTGTGTGTGTGTGTGTGTGTCCAATAGTCTGATAGACTGGCCAAGGCAGTGTCAGCGGCTCACACCTTCCTGCTGAAGCACCCAGACGATGAGATGATGCAAAGGAACATGGCCTATTACAAGAGCCTACCTGGGGCGGACGAGCACCTCAAAGACTTGGAGACCAAGTCCTACGAGGTAAACTTTAACTGAACACACATCCACTCGGACAAACTAAAAAGTCCCACATGTAAAAATAGGTTTACAGCAGTAAATCCCCCCTGTCATTTCCTATGTGGGTGTGGTGGGATTTGTGGGACCGGGTGGCGCTGTGAAGGCTTGAACAAAACATTTGGAAAGACTAGAAAGGTTTTTAGAAATCTATATATAAACTCTTACACGCCCTGCCTCTGGTTAGATGTTGTTTGTGCGTGCAGTGAGGGCCTACAACGGCGATAACTTCCGTACGTCCGTGTCGGATATGGAGCTGGCGCTACGAGACTTCTTCAAGGTGTACGACGAGTGTCTGGCGGCCTCGGAGGGCCCCAGGGAGATCAAAGACTTCAAAGACTTCTACCCTTCCATCGCAGGTCAGTTTATATCCATCCCTCCATCTCTACCTCTGTCTCTCCTCTGACTATCCTTCAAGGTTATCTGCAGTACTTCCACCAGCTCTTGTCTCCCACTGTAAGACATTCATCATAGGTGAAGAATCTCTCCAGAGGTTTTGTGTTGTTTTTCATTGTTACCTATGTGCCCATGTGTCTCCACATGTATGTTTTTTATTTGAAAGACGTTTTTCTTCCTTCCGCTGTCCCTGCTTTCCCCTGTGCTGTTCTCCGCTACGGGGAGGTAACATTGTGGGTTGATGCATACGTTATCAGATAGAACAGATAAACAGTGACATTAAGCATATTCATGTCTGTGTCCTACAGACCACTACACGGAGGTCTTGGAGAGAAAGGTGACTTGTGAGAACGAGCTCACTCCTGTCGTGGGAGGGTTTGTTGTTGAGAAGTTTGTGGCAACTATGTACCACTACCTGCAATTTGCCTATTATAAATGTAAGTATGGTAGCTAATGTTTACGGTTAACATTGTCCCATACGCAAGTGACGTCTTTCAGTTATTAAGACCTAATGATTCACATACTAGAACAACCTAGAAAGAAACATACTTGTAAACTCTGTCCTTTATGTTTTCGACCTGTTTCGAAAGTCATTCTGCTAAGCATGGCATTAAATCAGAGAATCACTGCCTCTAGGTGCATGGTTTGGTGGATGACATCTCTGACTTAAACCTTGCAGGTTGCAGCTAGTCTTGATTGATTGTAAGGCACCGAACTGCTAGCTTTGAACCACGTGATATTGTCTGTGCAGCATCTTTAGTCTTCTACACGTTAAAGTAATGTAGCTGCTAGCAATGCCATGCTAACGTGTCTGTTTTATCCCCAGTGGACGACCTGAAAAACGCAGTCCCATGTGTGGCCAGCTACATGCTGTTTGACCCCAATGACGAGGTCATGAAGAATAACGTGGCCTACTACCAGTTCCATAGAGAAAAGTGGGGTCTTGTTGATGAGGACTTTCTTCCCAGAGCGGTGAGAGGAACACATACACACACGTACACCTCACATATTTACACTTTGTGTAACAGTCAGGGAGTACGTGCACATATGTGGAGTGTACACATTGCAGAACATTGATTGGAATACATTTTGTGTCTATACAGATTTAACATCTCAATGTATTTTTTGGGCAGGAGGCATTGCGGTACTTCAATCAGACCACCATGCAGGTAGAAATGCTAGAATTCTCCAGGCAGCATCTACAGGACAATGATGAGGTATGGTTTCAGTGTTTTGCCTGTGTGAGTAAGCATTATCTAGCTTTAAATCAAGATAACAATCCAACTACTCTCTCAAATCAGCTCTTGTATGCTTCCAATAAAACAAATAATGTCTTTAGTTACATTATGTCTGTAATATATGAAAAACACTAGAGTCCTCTGCGGATCACATGACTAGAGTTTCATTGTAAGGACATTGCGGATCTGTTTGTCAGAATGTAATTTAAAAGATGGCCATGGGGTGGCAGTATAGCCCTGTTTTCTGTTCTACATGGTCTGTATGTGTGTCCACAGGGGGAAGTGTTGGAATTTATGGATGAGTTCCTGGATGCGGACGACCTGTAGTAATAACAACACAAGCTGCATTTATTGACAAAAAAATAAAAAGCAAACAAGAAACTGAATACCAAATAGTGAAAAGACAACAGGAGGGTTTAGCCCTCCCCCTCACACTTATTTATTTGGTGGTTTTACGGGGTCTGAGGGAGCTACTGTTAGATTTATTTTTTTTTTACAATCAGTTGGGCGTCTGCTATTTGGTAATACTTTATTTTACAGATTTCAAAAACGATATAATTACATTGCACATTGTTGGAAAACAAGTTCTGTTTGTTGTTACATAATATGCATGTCATTATGCAGTAATTAAGCAGATACTTTCTTTATAAAGGTTGTCACTCGACTTGGAAGTCATCACAAATGACACAAGTATGAACAAACAAAAAGAAATCTGAAATTTGATGTCACTGTGTTCATTCTATTTTCAACACGTTGTCAGCCAAGTATCAATTTTGTGAACCCCCTTAAAAAATTCATATTTTCAGATGTCAATTTATCAATTGCCATAACGTGTCTGCATAAGTATTTATTGCTGTGGCATAATGACAGAACAAGTTGTTATTATAATTTAACAATGTACAGTACACACAGTGTAATAACATCTTATTGGGAGTGTACATTTTTTTTTACATGGATTGTTAATGTTTTCACCTGTTCACTGCTGCACAAAGATTATGTAGTGTTTTACAATAAAACATACAGATTTTTACACATATACAAGGCACGTTTTTCTGAACTACAATTACCTATTTTATTAAGCTTCTAGTCTAAAATATAGGTTGTTTTTTGTCGAGAAAATCTTTAATGTCCTACAGCGAAATGGAATTTGTTTGAAGACATTCAGCTGTTTTTCATTATAATATGCAATATATATATATATATATATATATATATATATATATATATATATATATATATATATATAGTTTTGTGTTGAAAAAAGAACAGTAAAGGCCTTATATTGCCTTACTGAGAGTCTTCCGAGATACCCATGGGCCCCTCCGCCACCTGTCTCAGCACCAGAGGAAGTCTATTGAGGGCAGCCTTTAGAAGCAACATGTACTTGGTATGGGTGACATGAAGTAGCCCTCCGTCAAGTGGACCGTGGGAATCCATATTCTCCTATATCTGCAACTGGTTCCCACTTCCTTCCGCTCCGGACCGCTGCTAGCATGGAGCAGGAATGGAGGGGTAGCAAACAAACAAGAAAGGAAGCAGTTGAGTTTGGCTGATTGTAACTCCGCTCCTAAAGAACGCATTTTGGTCAAAAGGTGAGGGTAAGTGGAGAGAGGACTGGTGGGTGGTGGGGCTGGTTGCGTGGGTCCACTTGATGAAACCCAATCGGGTGTGGGACGGTGCTGAACGCAGGATTGCTGCCAGTAAAAACACTGAGCCGTTTAATAATGTTTGAACATGGAGTCTCCATGCAGTTTATCACACAGCAGTGAGAGAAACGTACAGGGGAACATTCTCTCTCACCCTGACTCCCTCTCCCTTTCCCTGTCTCCAAGTACACTCTGCTCTCCTCCTCTCTCCCCTGCTCTCTCTAATTCCCCTTTCCCGTCGATCCTCACCCACTTCCTCTTGACTCCTTACCATCGTTCAGTATAATATTAATGTCATGTACTGCCATTGATCACCTGACCTGGCAAGAGGTTTAGACTAAGTAGGGTTATGTGTGTGAGGTGGCACCAGAAAGACATGGCTTGGGGTCAAACTAATGAAGAGGTAAAATTGCACTTTTTTAGGGTCAAAGTTTAGAGTCAGGGAGAGACGCTTAGATGTAACACATAGCTTTAGACTGTCCTAACAAGCAGGCAAACAGACTTTGGTGTGACTAGACTTGTACAATAAAACCCTTGGATATATCGGTTTCAATGCCATGACAAAAAAAAAATGAAAGGAGCCTCTCTATGTTAATTCACTGAGTCACCGATTTATGAGTTTATTATGACCTGTGAAAGCCACATACACACTTAATAACACACAGCAAAATTAGGCGATGAAGAAGGGAAAGACAATGCAAATTCAAAATGTATAAAGTACCGTCCATCTTAGAGAGTAATTTTCTTTCTTTTCAGTTCTATGAAATACAAGTTCATAACTATTGGGGACATGAGGATGTTTTATTTACCATGTCCCTACCAAAGTACACAATCAGTGTCTTCACAATGTCTTCAATTGTCTGTCTAAACCAGCGTGAAAAAATGCAATAGCATTGTCTTTCTCTGCTTCGTTCCACTCAAAAATGGCTCAATCTATTAGGGTTACAGTACTTGAGCATTGAGTGTAGTGAAATGTGTGTCTAAGCTATGTATGCACACCTGTAAAAATGTTACACCAAGAATAAAATATGTAACAGAGTGAAACTGAGTTGACCCTGTGAAAAGGAATGAGGACGCTAGACCTTGTGAAATGAGCATTGTCTCATACAGACCAGTGTGCAGGAAGAAAGGAGAAACAGCTCTGGTCCCGTTACCTTCCCATGTATATACAGCAAGTTAATAAGGCAAGACTATCTACAGCAACATACACACTCTCAGAGTCCACACCGTCTCCGCCCCGAAGTTCAGTTCTGTTTAAATATCATGTTTTGGAATTTCAGTAAGGACGTAACATTCAAGCCTGAACCATATTAAATGTAAAAAGTCACACTTTAAAGCACAGATGTAACACACAGCTTTGCCACACATAATACTGAAATATTTTAAAGTTATTCGGAACAACAGATGAAAAGATGTCATACATCTTTGAAAAAACTGCAATGTGACAACACCCCACTCAACTCAGATTTTAAATGTATATTATTTTTCAATGATATGCAATAGTTTCCCTATTCTCAACATGCCATAATGAAAAGCTATAGTGGCAAAAATACAGTAGATTTTTAACAATTATCTATGAATTACCTCAATTTATTATGTTGTTTGTATTATTATTCACTTTTTAAATGTTCATACTGGGAATTCTAAACTTGAGCATTAACTAGTTCATTGGCTATAATCAAAGAGAATCTTCGAAATTCTTAGAAAAAGAAAAGAAATACATACAACATTGGATATAGTCTGTACATGTTCCCATTTAAAGGCATAGGAAGGACAATAAACAATACGAATTAAATGTTTTTTTTAAGATATGAATAAGACACAGGCCATGCCTGCCTATGTCTGTTGGTCTGTTTACAGTAGCAGGTTTCTCTTCGTTGCCATGCGAGTGTCAGATTGTTTGATCCCTAGTCTCTGTGAATGCCAGTGGTGGCACTCAGTGCAGACTAGACTCCAAAGAAAAAACCTTCAAACACGTCAGACCGCCGACCGGCAGATCACACTGACATGGGACACAGACACACATACAAATGCACACACGCACACCCACACACACACACACACATACACACTCACACATACACACCCACACACACGCACACACACACACACATAAACACACACACACACACACACACACACACACACACACACACACACACACTCATTCTCACCTACCCACACACTAACCTGTGTCAGACACACACAAACACACTCACATTCACACATTCACATCAGCTTGTGCGTGCACATTAAGTGACACACCTGTACACACACAAACACATACACACAAATTAATAATGGCTGAGTCTGCAGTCTGGACTCTCATTTAAAAATCTTTCACCAACAGACTCTGTCAAAACCAACACACCCCTTTCATAACAGTCAAGAAGTCTTAAAATGTCTCCCTCTCATCATACGCTATCCTAAATACTCCCTGATCTTTCCCATGACGTAACATTATAACACCCTCTTAACAAACTTTTCACTGTGTCTAATGTGTTGGACTGACTCCCTCCCTGCTGGGTCGTTTAGTTGGAACTTTTTACAAATACACTGCAATCTACTGAGGAGATACCCTTGTCGTGGAACACCAGCAAATCACATCACAACGAAAACAAAGGCATATGGTAATAAATTCAAAAAAACATAACTAAACTAACTCAAAGGAGCAGTCAATGTGAAATCGATGAAGTTGACATATCGAGTTATTAAAAAAAAAAAAAATACACAAACAAATATTTACCACAATGTCATTGGGCTTTGGAGGAAAAGTCCCTTTTAGTTTCAGTCAGAAATTCAGTTAATCTTAGCACAGCCACTCGTTGTATTCCCTGTTGTGTTCAACCAAGTACCAGTCCAGAAATCCATTGACCTGAACAACTAGTGGAGATTTGAAAGGGGTCGGATAGTAGTAATCAGATGGCAAATTTGGCGACCAACTAATATTGACTTCAGCTTTTTTGTACCTAGCCAAAACTTTCAGATCTGCTTTGTTGTCTAGGAATATATCCTCTCAATTGCCCTTTCAGCATCATCAGTTCTTCCCTCTTCCTATCCCCAGTGTCTCTGCAGCCTTTTAGCCTCTATCCCTCCTTCTACCTGTCTTCCTCTGTCTTTTCTACACCTTCTGCTGCATTTCTATCTGCTGGCCCTGTCTGCTCTGGCCCTGGCCTTTGCCATTCATCTCATACATTGAGCTTTTCTGTTGTCTTCGGCGGTAATACCACGCCCCGGCAGCGGCTGCAGCGGCGACCGCGCACACGGCCACGATGACGGCGGCCACAGTGGGCCCCCGGCCGGACGACGGGGGAGGCGGGGGAGGGCAGTCCTCGCCCATGCAGGCCGTCTCCCCCATCTCCCCCTCCACGTCACCCCTCTCCCCAGCCTGTCCGGTGAGGTTGTGTTCCGCACGATCCACCGCCGGCTCGCCAGTCACAGTGGCGACAACGTCATCAGTGTGCGCTGTAGGGACGAGGCCGCGATCCAGGAAGGGGTGCCCCCCGGTGGTGTCCTCCCAGGAGTCGGTGGGGGAAGCCGGGGCGGCGTAGTCGTCCGCGTCGGAGTAGTCTGAGGGCTCAGGGCTGACAGGAGAGGGGGAGACGGAAGGACTGAGGCCCGGTGACATGTCCTCCACTCCTCCCTGCTCCACAGTCTCGGGCTCCCTGGTGGCGGACTCTTGGACCTGGGGGGGGCTGGTATAAGGGATAGGCTGGCTCACCTCCACCTCATTAGGGCTGTCTGTCACTCCTAGAGCAGGGTCGTGCTCTGGCCCAGCCCCCTCCTCCTCTGTAGACCCACCACCAACCTTCTCCGTCTCTTCTGAAACGACAGGGTAGCCGTCCAACCAGGTCTCATCTGTGCTAGTGGTGGGGTCTTCTCCCGCCCCTGCGTAGGTCACGTTCAGGGGCTCATCTGTTGCCGTGACAACGGGAGGGACCACATCGTGGTCATCGTGATCGTCATGGTCATAACTGTCGTGGTCTTCGTGTTCATGGTGTTCATGGTCTACGTGTTCAGGGTGTTCATGGTCTACGTGTTCAGGGTGTTCATGGTCTACGTGTTCAGGGTGTTCATGGTCTACGTGCTCAGGGTGTTCATGGTCTACGTGTTCAGGGTGTTCATGGTCTACGTGTTCAGGGTGTTCATGGTCTACGTGTTCAGGGTGTTCATGGTCGACATGTTCAGGGTGTTCATGGTCTACGTGTTCAGGGTGTTCATGGTCCACGTGTTCAGGGTGTTCATGGTCGACATGTTCAGGGTGTTCATGGTCTACGTGTTCAGGGTGTTCGTGGTCATGCTCATGAGAATCGTGGTCGTAATAGTGATCAGCTTCCTTTTCACTCTTGTCATGGTCGTCATGGAGATCATCCGCGTCTGGATGTTCCTCGGAGTCCCCTAGACGGTCAGGCTCACCGGTGACGTCCTCGTGGTCGTGATCCTCGCCGTGGTCTGCATCGGGATCCTCGTGCTCCTCTCGGCTGCCATGGTGGACACGGTGACGGTCGTCCTCTTCGTGTTCCCCCATATCATAGTGGTCATCGTGGTCATCACGGTCTTCATAGGGGCCCTTTGCAAGGTCCTCTTCCTGCTGATTATAATGTTTATCGTGGTCGTCCTGCTCGACCTGGCCATCGTGGTCCTCGGGCTGACTGTCGTCGTGGTCGTCTCGGTCGTCATGTAGACTGTCGTCGTGGTCGTCTCGGTCGTCATGTAGACTGTCGTCATGGTCGTCTCGGTCGTCATGTAGAATGTCGTCGTGGTCGTCTCGGTCGTCATGGTGACTGTCGCCGTGGTCGTCGTGGCGACTGTCCTCGGGGTCGTCTTGGTCGTCGCGGTGACTGTCGTCGGGGTCATCTCGGTCGTCATGGTGATCGCCGTCATGTTCCTCGTAGTTGTCGGGCTCGTCGTCCTCGGGGTCACCGGGCTGTTCGTCGGGACTTTCCTGGCTGTCGTCTTCTTTGCTTTCCTCTGATTGGCCGCCAGAGGCTCTGACCCGGTTGTCTCCCTCCGACAGTGTGGTCTGTGTCAGTGGGGCCTGGGTGGGGGCCAGGTGTCCCTCCTCCTGAAAGGCCTCAGAGGGGAACCAGAACAGGTGTTTCTGGGAGAGCAGGGAAACCGGCGCCTCTGTGACCTCTGCCACATCAGTCGCCTCCCTTCCTGCCACCTCCTCATGCCCCTGCTCCGCCCCTGGATGCTGTGTAGAGTCCTCCACCTCCTCCTCTATTTCTCTTACTTCAGTGTTCTCTTCTCCCACCTCCTCTTTCTCCTCCTCTTCCCCCTCATCCACAGACAGGTCTTCTCCTCCTGCCTCCTCTTGCCCCTGGTCTTCCTCCACAGTAAAGCTGGCCTCCTGCTGCTCCTGACTGTGTTCCTCCTGTGCATGTTCCTCGGCGAAAGCAGCCTCTTCATGCACCTCCCCCCGGGCTTCCTCCAGCAGTTCCTCCTCACTGTGCTCCTCAGGGTCTCCATAGGTGTCTGTGAATTTGTCCTCGTAGTCGATGTGTGTCTCTGTCTGATCTGAGGAGAAACAGGGCACAAATAAAAACTCACACTAAATCGTTGGAACATTTAAAAAAATTACTTTGTCATGTCTGCCTACAGCTCTGAACTTAAATACATACAGATACACCTTTGACTGCAAAATAAAAAGAATGGCCTGTAATTGTGAAAAAGTAGAGAAATCAAAGCTAATTTGTTATTAGCAACATCGGGAACAGACTTGGTTCTCTGTCTTAAACTGCATCATCCCTTCTTTCCCTTCTCTAGAGCCACACTATGGCAGCTCACACTCAACTGTCATGGCCGCCATTTTTTGTCACCACTCACAACAGGCACTTTGTTTTTTCACACATCAAAACCCAGGCACTGACCACAACCTGTTCCATACCTAGCGTTAAGATACTATTGGCTAACAACAGGGAACTGAAAGGGTTGACCTGAACCTTGAGTCCTATCTAGGCCACAGTTCAATCCTTAAAGTGAGAGGGTATGCATTTCTCTCCTGCTCTTCACACACATACACAGACATTACTCAAATCACCCCGACAGGTACAGGAACTTGTTTAAGTCCCTGCTACAAAGATGGTGAAACAAACAACAACTAAAAGGACAGGACTTTCTTCATAAAATCATTGTACTTTAAGTAATTAACACACAAACATATACACATATATATATATTTATATATATATACTATGTTTTACATCAAAATGTATTTTAACCGGAAATGTATGCACTCCCTCTCTTACCTCTGACACAGAGCTGCACCAAGCCGTACCACTCTCCACAGCTGTCACAGAGCAGGCTGAAGGCTCTGTGTCCGCTGGACATTACATGACCGGGCACACAGGTGTAGAGCAGCTCGTCGCCCATCTCAAACCCTGTGTGTCCCTGGAGACGGGTGTTAGGGAAGGAAGGAGGGTCACCACACGGGACACCTGGAAAACCACACACACAGCACACGCCAACACACACAAGCACACACAAATGCATGCTTGTTACAGATATCCCATGGAAAATGAAGAACAATGCACAATTATTTAACACAGTTCAAAAATATAAGACTATAGTGGAATATATTTCATCTCAAACATCCTCACAATTACACTTGTATCTTTGTTAAGCCCATAATCTTTGACTGTTACCTCCATCTACCTGACCCAGACCTTTGGCCATGTCATAAGCTTATTACCCCCATCCTCCCTGACAACTTCAAGAGGGACCAGTTTAGTTCCAGTACAAGCCATTAAGTGTTTGGCTTGTAAAGTCACAGTAACTTTCCTGTTTTGAAGCATAAACCCCAAAGACCAGTTCTGGGTGATGTCCAGAGATGGCCAGGTTAAAAAACAACTCATAAGCTGCCATTTTAGATCATCTTTAAAGAAGAGCATGATTCACGGCAATAGCGCTTAAGCACTCAGAGAGATAAAAATGAGATGTACAGGATACATAAAGAATTTTAAGCCTTTTTTAATAATCTTCATCAATCTAACAACGGGTCTCTTTTTATTTGTAGAAAAATTAGCTCTAAAAACTCAAAGAAGGTGATATGGAGAGCAAAATATGGAGAGAGTTATGAGAGGAGAGCTAAGGGGAGAGGTGGAAGAACACTGCCTCTTTCACACCTTGGTAAACATCACGGCAGAGGACTGGTCTGCACAAATGCGCGAGCACACACACACACACACACACACACACACACACACACACACACACACACACACACACACACACACACACACACACACACACACACACACACATACGTACACAGACATACACACGTGCACACCAAGCTCCTCCCCTCACATTCCGACATAAATTCTTCCTCTGAGGACTCTCTATGCCCCCTCCAAATTTAATTTGAGGCAAATAGAATCAGTGAGGGTGTGTGTGTTTGGGCCTGCAGTACCACAGACCTTTGTCCTTCACGCAAAAGGCGTTCAGGCGTTCCGTGCCCTCCGTTGTGGTTTTGGTCTTCACGTCTACCGCTTTCAAAGCACTGCCCACATTGTTGCACACGGTGGTCCTGAAGGAAATACATTGAAAGATAATGAGAGTGTGATGGTACCAACAACACCAGATATTGGTATCTATGCTAACAGTAACGGAATTGGAACACGCGCCATTCAATTGAACATGTGATCATATACGCACACACGCGCGCACGCATGCACGCGTGCGCGCACACACACGCACACACAAACACATACACACACACACACGCACACACACACACACACACACAAATAGTTGCATAGTATGACAGTATTGAGTCCAGTCTGTAGCTAAGGGTTAAACCAGCAAGCACTTTGGGTTTGCTGTGGTGGAACTTACTTACCCCAAACACATGGCTAAAGACTAGCCCTCACACACACAGACACACACACTGTATTGAATGTACAAACCACATGCATGCAATCTCACGTCACTGATACAATTCATGTTTGTACAAATGTTTCAAATGAGCACCTTCACTGATGGTGGGAGCAAGTCTGGCTTATATATGCAAGTGACCACATACAAACACCGCTGCACATGTGCACGCACGCACGAACTCACACACACACACACACACACACACACACACACACACACACACACACAGATAAACATACACGGACCCACCCACCCACACACACACACACACTCACACGGAAACTGCTATCTCTGTCATTGGCAGAATTGTTGCTTTATCAAATATTATTACAGCATGACATCATGAGCCATAAACAGACACCTCATGAGCCAAACACGCTGCTGTATCAGCGGTTCTGGACTGTAGAGACTATGTCAAACTATTTGTAACACATTGGACACACATTTCTGGTAGCCTATTCAACAATGTGAACAAGACTATATTCTGCATCACTATCATGATAACAGCAGCCAACGTGAGAGAAACTGCAAACAAAACAGATATTATTCATCACTGTTGACCATTGAGAGGATGTTAGATGTTAGACTACAGACACCCGCTGTATAGCAAATTTCCCATGCAAAATGTGTTCCTAGACGGTCTGTTGTTTTTTGTCACACTATAACCAATGTTTAGAGTACAAATAACCTGTTGCGAGTGAAAACAAAAAGAACAAAGGATAGCTAAGAATTATTGCACGTTTCTGACTATTTGAAAGTGTCTTACTGAGCAAAAACAATTCACCAGCACAGAATAGAAATATTTGTAAGGATACATAAAAAGTATGAAAGAGCAGGAAGTAGCATTTCTTTCGAAGGATAATGTTTATGGAAATCAATGATAATATACCACTACAACACAAATTGTATAAACCATACTATAACACCAGCTAGTACGGTAACTTAGGTTTTAAGGTGTGTCATACGCAGGCTTAAAGAATAACAAGGGGAGCTAATCATGGCGTCAGACGTTGGAGAGAATCTAGACTCACAGCACGGTGTGACTGTGCCCAAACGGATGTGACTCCTCCAACAGGCCTGGACCTTCTAATTTTAACCTCTATCCGCTTATAAGGACAAAAGGCAGAGCGGGTGAACGCACAGTCCCACCCCCCCCAACAAAAAGAAAAATCTCAGAGAGGGATAGAAAACACAGGGAAACTGTTTTTAGATTAAACTCTACCTCATGCGTGGTCTGAGAGGTAGGCAATGCCCTGCAGCCCAGTCTCTGCGCTTCTTGAAACCGTGGGCACTTCACGTGAGGACGCAGTCATCTCACAAACCCCTGCCCCATTACATGACAAATCCATTACCGAGACGTCTGCTTTTGTGCTTGTTTGCGTGGAAGAAAAGGTGTATGAAACAGGTCTATTGGTCTCCCAGGGATGCCAACTCCAAATAATTTGTTTCTGGGCAGGCATGTGTGATTGATAACTAGGAGGAATGAACGACAGATGTATCTGAATGTTGGTGCGAGCGTGTGCATGCGTAAAGGTTCATTCTAAGGGGTAAAGCAGTTTTGCCCAATGACTCCATTCACAGAAATAAAGCATTGCGTTCAATAGCTACCCCTTCCGCAAACCTTGGAAATAAACAGGATAGAATTGAACCAAAACCTGTCCATTATCAGCCGAAAACAGTTTCTTATGACTGCCTTAACTAAACTGGCTATGCACACAACTTATTGGAGACCCTTTATAAAAGGAGATGTGAGAGGGTGGAGATAAGACATATGGCTTATGGACCACCAAAACATGGAGAACATCCACTCCAACTCTGGTCTCCCATGTTAGTTTTCCCAAGCCCATAAAGTCGCTGTAAAGCCTCCATGAAGCCTCAGTGAGCACGGGGGACAGGGTGGGCCTGGGCTGACTACACCCCTGGGAGAAACCTGAGTCCGTTCTGTTCTGCTGTGCCGTGTCTCTGGGCGTGGGGCCGATAGAGAGAGAAAAAGAGGGGCCAGGACGAGATTGGGGAGGTGAGGAGAGGGAGGGAGGGGAACCCTGGGCGAGGCTTGGGAGGAGGAAGCAGGGGAGACAAAAGGCAAGATGCAAAAAAAGAATTGGACTGAGAAAAATAGGGAAGGAGAGGGTTAGGTTAGGGTTATCAACGAGAGTGGAGGATGACGGAATGAGTAAGAGGGAGGGAAGGAGGGATGAAACACCAGAAATGATTATAAGTTATTATGGTGTGTGTGTGTGTGTGTGTGTGTGTGTGTGTGTGTGTGTGTGCGTGTGTGTGTGGGTGGGTTGATATCGGTGACTAGTCTTATAAACCTTGTAACCTTTTTGCCAAATACATTTTGTGTCGTCTTAATGATTGCATCAAAAGTTCCAGGTGACATAAAGCTCTTTTAAAGGTAAATATGTTCAATTTAAAAAAGTTAAATTTTTCATAGACAATTTTGTTCTCTCTCAAAGTAATTGTTGGCGCTGTAGGTTGGACCCATATGTACATCTGTTAATGATCTGAAATAGAGAGCAACACATGCAGCTTCCTGCATGGCTGTGCATCAGATCTGGGTGCGGTTATGACTCAACAAAATGGACCACAGAGACCTAAACTATCACCTATAGGAGGTTCTGGAGGACACGGTCATGAAGCAACCTCTCTGAGAACACCTAAGAGGGGAGAAGATTTATCAGATGCAATCAGACCTCGTTCTTATTGGAGGTATTTATCTGTGTGTGTGTGTGTGTGTGTGTGTGTGTGTGTGTGTGTGTGTGTGTGTGTGTGTGTGAGTGCGTGCGTGCGTGCGTGCGTGCGTGCGTGTGTGTGTGTGTGTGGTTGTGTGTGTGTGTGTGATTGTAGTCACGTATTTGGATTTAGGTGAGTGAGAAAGCTAGGCGGGAAAGGCGTAAAGTTTACCTTAGATCTACCCCCAGTCCTACACAGACAACTGTCTGATACTCCATCTTCCTGGCCGGTAAAAAAAAGACGGAGAGTTCATTCATAGAGAGAGAGCGAGCAAGGGTTGAATATGAGCCCATAGGCAGGGGGACGGAAAGATAGATGAATGATACAGTGTGAAACATGGCACGGGTGTGTGAAAGCTGATGTCCACTGGTAAACTCGGAGAGCGAGAGAGAGAGAGAGGAAGACAGCGAGAGAATGTGAATGTGTCAACTTTATCCTGGACATGTCAGGCATCTGACAGCTTTCTGACCAGGTTTTATAATACATAACTTTACTTAATGAAACTACATTTCTACGGGAAATGTTAACCTATAAACGTATCAACTAACAATGTTTAACTTATTAATATTAATAATAATATAATAATAACTTTAATTTAAGAGCGCCTTTCTAAGAACCCAAGGACACTTTACAAAGCATAGACATATAAAAGAAAAACAAATTCAAAGAAGTAAAAAACGAATTGTAAGAAGTAAAAGACAATAAGCAGATTAAGAACATTAAAAATAGGTTAAGTAGTGCTATCAAATGTCTGACAGAACCGGTACGTTTTGAGTAGTCTTTTAAAAGTTTCAAGGGACTCTGAATTGCAGTTTTCCATGGGGAGAGAGATCCAGAGGGTAGGGGCAGCCATGCTCGGTCCCCATTAGTCCGCAGTCTGGTGTAGGGGGTGGAGAGCAGTCCCACGTACACAGACCTGAGATTCCAGGAGGGGATGTATGGCAGTAGGAGGTCAGAGACGTATTATGGGGCCTGGGCGTGGAGGGATTTTTAAGTGAGGAGGAGGATTTTGTAGGTTGCACGGAACTTGACAGGGAGCCAGTGAAGGTGCATGAGAGTGGGGGTGATGTGCTGCCAGGGTTTGGTACGTGTTAGAACCCTGGCAGCTGAGTTCTGGACATACTGGAGCCTATCCAGGGTTTTGCTGGAAACCCCAAATAGAACAGTAAATAGAAGGCGTGACTGGGTCTCAGCAACTGGGTCGGTGAGTGAAGGACGGAGTTTGGAGATGCTGTTGAAGTAGCAGAAGGCCAGTTTGGTGACAGATTTGATGTGGGGTTTGAAAGACAGGGTGGAATCAAGGATGACTCCCAGGTTTCGGACTTCAGCGGAGGAGTAGATGGTGCAGCTGTCAACGGTGAGGAGAAGACCACCAACCGTCCGGCGCAGTGTCGTAGAAGCCACAACCATGAGCTCTGTTTTATTGTTGTTGAGTTTGAGAAGGTTTGATGACATCCAGGTATTTATATTGCGGACATAGTCGCCAAGGGACTGGGGCAGGAGGTGAGAAGAGGGTTCGGTGTTGAGGTAAAGTTGGGTGTAATCAGCATAGCAGTGGAAGCTGAGACTGTGGTGGCGGAGGATCTGACCAAGGGCAGAAAAGGAGAGGTCCCAGCACTGAACCTTGAGGCACGCCTTGATTACTATGGGCTGTGGTGGAATTGGAGTGATTGATAGTGATAAACTTTCTGTCGTACAGGTAGCACTGGAACCAGGAAAGAGGAGTGCCGGTGAGTCTGAGGTAGTCCGACATGCGGCCCCGGAGGAGCATATGGCTGACTTACTTACTTAAGACCTTACTTAATAAACTTTCGGGACCACCCAGGAGCAAGAGTACATTTATATACCTCCAGTCCAAAGTTAACAGACTTGTTCAAGCAAAGCAGAAAAAAGAATCTCCCTGGTCTAATATCACCTCTTGTCTCTCTCTCTCTCTCTCTCTCTCTCTCTCTCTCTCTCTCTCTCTCTCTCTCTCTCTCTCTCTCTCTCTCTCTCTCTCTCTCGGACCTGGGAGCTGTGTGTCACGTTACCGTGGAGATGAGAGGTGTAAATGGAGGCTGTTGTCGGCATGACACCCCAGCTCAGAATTCCCTCCTCCCTAGGAATGAACAGAGGAGCCTTTCTCTCCTCTGTCTCTCTCCCGTCCTCTCTGCCTCTCTCTCTTTATTTTTTGCAAAACTATCCTTATTTATGATTTCCTCTCCTCTCATCTTTCTCTATCATGGATATTTTTAAATATTCAACACTGTCCAACAGCAAGCCATTTCAAAAGCCATTTGCCCCCTCTCACACACACACCCATGTTCAAGCACACTTACTGCAGCGCATGCTAATCTATGAATCTGAACACTTAGTATCTTACCCCACAGTGCCACCAAATAGCCAGCCATGGGTGCACGCAGAGAAGGAGCACTCAACCACAGCATGGCGGAGCTCCTCTGCAGATGCCAGCCGGGCATCATGGGAAGCACACGCGTGTTCGGCTGCTCCAAAACCTTGGGACGCAGAAGAGTTCCTCAAGTCCAATAGGAACACTCGACCTACAGAGAAAGCGGCAACAAACGTTGCATGTTATGTATGCGTCCTTGAGTCATTTCCAGTGGCTATAATAACACAGTCAGTTGTTTAAAGATCAATTGGGAGCAGAATTAACAGAATGTTAATATAAAAGGGCTTGGTTTAAGGGACTCAGATAACTATATATTATATGGAAAACTGTGCAATTTTAGAGTTTCCAAATATCAACAAATGTAGAGATGGCAACAAAAGTGAATTGCAGCAGATCTCAGCTTTAAACCCTGTTCTGAACAAAAAGCAGTAAGACATTTCCATGAATTAAGAATATGTTAGTTGTTGACTGATGTCAAATCTACCAAGGAGTAAAGATAGTCAATTCAAAATATTTGTCATTCAATTGAATAATACCTGAAATACTAGCAGTAAGAAGTAAAAAAAAAAAACTGCACTGCTGAGACAAAATAATTTGCAGTTTAAGAAGGGACTGGCAACTGAATGTTCATCACGCACAGCACAAATCCATTTTACGCACCAGTATGTCTTAGACAAGAAAAGTTATAATTTGTATGGAATTATAATATGGCATTCATTAGGAGCTTGATACAGTATCTGCTGTAAGGTGAGGGGCTGTTATCGGTCCCATCGGGTGGGGCTGTGCGAGAGAAGGCAACGGCGTGGTATCTGTGGCGCTTGAAAGCAGTGCGCTCCCGGTGCGGTTGTAATAACATGTGCAGTCAAGACTTACCGTCTGCGTTAGCAAAAGAAAACAGCAATAGCCACCTCAAGCATCCCAAAAATGAGCAGAGAACATTTTGGTTATAAAGTTCCATCATTGTCGGCGCACTGTGGCAATCTTCTTTTTTAATTTGAAAAGGTCTCCAAACCTTGAAAAATGTTTGATTTTAAAGTTCTTAAAGGCTGAGTTGGAGTGGAAGAAAACCTCAAGATACTTCCTTCCCGGTGGCAAAGATGGAATGAGAGAGTGGAAGGTGAGCTTATTGACGCGAGATAAAACGGAAAGAATCGATTGCCGCTCGGACCTAGGCGCGGTTTATCCCCCCCAAAAATAGTGCCTTCGCGAGCAGATGGAGCACCGGCGCGAAAATTCGCATGTCTCCGTTGGTAAATACGTCACGGGTCTGTATCCTAAGGGTGGGCAACGGGCGGACTTTGGAACAGCAAGGGTATGATTGCGCTTTTACGCACAGAAAATTAAAGTGGTCACAGATATTGGGCTCATTAGCTAGTCCAGCACAGCCTATTCCACCAAAACATATTTGTATGAACAAACGAAGACGCACCTTCATCTTTATAGTTGCAATGTGAGGGTGGAGCTGGTACATAATTGAGTTATGTTGACGTCTGATGACTTGTTAACACCACTTGGCTAATGGAACCTCCCACCTGCCCCTACATAAACACACACATTGTCACTATAACATGAGATACTAATTTGGGCTAAAAGCTGCCTGTCTCATGCACCTCAATCCACTTTATATATGTGTGTTTGTGTGTGTGCATGTGGATCTATTTAGTTAGAGAAAGAAGACTTGGCATGTCTCATCATTATTGCTTGATGCAAGCAATCATTGATCTGGATGTGGTCTGTGCAGGGAGATGACTACCACACAGTAACATGTAATCCACTATACAATACCAACAGAGGTCAAAGCAGCATCCAAAGAAACAATGAATTCCCATCCAATTAAATTATAATTGTAAAAGCACAGAGAGCCAACTAACAAAATAAAGGACAAACCTAAACATAAACACATTTTTAGAAAAGGGAGAGGGCAGGAGGGGACGAGACAAATAAGAGGAGTTGTAGTGTGAGAAATGAAGAAGTTAAGGTTTCATTGTGTTCCCACATCAAACACAGCGTTCCCAATGGAGAAAAAGGAGATGGAGATTGTCGGAGGACGATAATGGCCTTTCAGTGGAGATGATGGGTGTGAGATCAGTGGAGACATACACACAACATAATAGGATGCTTCTACTGTGTGCGTGTGTGTATGTGTGCGCGTTCGTGCGTGTGTGTAATATAGTATCAAAAGAAGTCAAATTGAAAATGTATGTCAAATCTACTTGCACAACCTCTTGTTGCATCATTTCCACCATCCTCCCTGTTTTCATTAACTTAATTATTTATAATGTCCTTCCGTTACTTTCAATTTTAATTCGGCCTCTCACTCATGACTGATGAATTCTGATCACTCAATGTGTTACATAATACAGAATATGCTAATTCACTGCACCAATCTGTTAAATTCTATCTCTGTTGGTATGTGCTGGTTAGGTCTTGGATACATCCTCCAGTCATATCCGTACCCACATAAAAGGTGTTGATGATCTCAAGCTGCTTGATATTGCAGGTATTACATTTCCAGACACAATAAGGACAAATTTGAACTATGCAACACTTCTGCCCACTCATGTGGCGACCCTCTGACTCAGAGGCTGTGATGGAGGACAGGAGTGGGGGATGGCACCGAGGAGAGAGACAGTGATTCACACCTGTGCCATCTATGAGGGACTGGTGAGAATTATGTTGCAAGTGTCCAGGGGGGCTTCATTCTGGGACAGACCACCTACCACAGAATGGTGTGTAATATCACAGGTTCCTACAGACACGCTTGATGATGAGTGGACACACACACACACACACACACACACACACACACACACACACACACACACACACACACACACACACACACACACACATAAATGACAAGATTGCTCACGGTATGTGAGAGAATAGGAGACTTCCACTGGGAGACATGTCTTTTCAGAAACATAGTGCAGGTGTTTAAGTGACTCAGGGGGTGTGACTGACCGATGCAAACAAGGGAAGGAGGGGCTCTGTTTAATCTCCATGGTAACGAAAGCATTCCCAAACTAAGCAGCTTGGGACTCCTGTAGATTAGAAGTCATCCATGGGAAATATAGTTTAGAATGCTGGACTTATTTATCGCCAGGCTTATAGGTCAAGCCAGGGCTAGGATTTACTCTACAGTCTTGCAACAAAAGAGCGTGTCAGTTATTTTATTTGCATGCCCAGCAAAGGGTCAGTGATGAAATGTAGGGCTACCACGAGGAAGCCTCTTCTTTCCCACCCACTTGGCAACTTATGTGTCCCATGACATTGATGCCCAGCCATTTTACAAAAGTATAAATGCTAACTCTCAAATGTTGTCTGCCTATGTTTATCTTTTCAAAACAATGTATGGAAATATAATTGCCCTTTTTTCTACACTATGAAGTCATTCTAATTAACGGACGAGATTCAACACAGTGCTGCCAGTCTTTGTCTAGCCAGCATAAGACGTCGGGGCGTCTATTTATAGATCAATGTTAATTAATTTGACTTTTGCTGAGAGATTCTTAATTACCATGCAATGCAGTGGTGGGGTAGAACAGGGACACAGACATATATGAACCCAATAAACTCAAAACAGTCCAGACTTCCTTAACGAGCCTACATGCGCACGCTAGCACAAAAGACACACGTGTACGCATTTGGGTGGCGAGAATATCACAATGATCCAAATCAAGCAGCATGCGTATGCATCTGGTCAATAATCAGTGAATTAATATGTTTTATTCAATTATAATAACTAACCGTTTATCGATACATATTATCATATTCATTATTAAGCCTTTTCAAATAGACACCAGTACAGCCAGACTGAGCCAGTTCTGATATAAATATAGCATATGGGATATTTTGTTATGTAGGCGCGTCCTCTATCGGAGATTTCTGGAAAATCATCAATCCCTGATTTAAAAAATGGTCTTCCAATGAGAGAATGAACTGAGACCTATAGGTGCTGACAAAGTTGAAGAAGTGGTGGTGCTGGCCTATAACTGATAACAGGTCTTGGTCGGGATAGAGTTTTGATCAAATAAAATCGATCGTTAAGCATGCTGTATTCCTCGACCGCAGTTATAAGGTGGATACATATTTCAACAACAGCTGTCCGAATGGGGGATTCCAATTGTGAAACTTAAATGATTTAAACGTAATTTCAGCATTAGATCACAATCAAAACAAATCGGCCACGCGTGCTTTTCCCGCAGAAATGACGTCACTAAAAGCCCTCCCCTTCCTCATTCAGACTTGAACGAAAAACACGGGTGAAATAATAATGTCATTAGCAACAGGAGTATTTCTTGCGCAGGATATTATACGATTATTAACGACCGAAGTTATTTTCATGTGTATTCGTATATTTTAGGTGATTTTAGCCATTGTGGGCACTCGAGTTGCGCTCGAGCAGCAAAGGGAGAGGCGGAAGTGAAGTCACTTGACAGACCGTCCATGTTATTATTGTTATTTTGGTAGCTCTGTGATGAGACGGACTGGAGAGCCGTTGGGCTCCGAGACAACCGTTCTTTTTGGCCGCCACGAACAATCCTCACTGCTGACTTGTAGACAGGAGCCTCGCCGACGGCAGGGGGAGAGTGCCCAGCTCGAGCTTGGCCTCTGCTCCAACCGACATAGGCGACAAAAACAATACGGCATTCGTCCAACACAGCGCTCGCCCTAGACTTGTGTGTGCGGTAACTGCTACGTGCCGCCGCAGACATGAACGGCATCACCAAGGGCAGGTTCGAGGTATGATAGGGGGCATTGGTAGATATTATTTGGTTTTACTGGAGTATGGTTTGGCTAAGATTGTTCTGTATGTGAGACTGTGCGCGGACGTGTGTGTGCGCGTGACTCTGTCCGTTGGACCGTGTGCTGCCACTGTTCTAAATTTACATGCAGTAGGGAGCCGAGGCTTTTGTTGGTCAAGGGTAATCCGAAATCCTGTTATTGTCCAGCCACCAGCTGACAGTGACAACATGGAGCTCAGGGCTGTGGGACAGGAAGGCTGGGGATAGGACGGTTCAGGGCAGGGGATACCTGGCCTCTGTGTTGGGTATAAGGGCTGGAGAGAGGACTGGCCCATTGGTCAGTCAAAATCACAAGCCTACTGTATTTGCCCATTGGGCTAAACGTTTTGCAGTTCCAGCTCAACATTGACCTGACTGCATCCTATGTGGGTTGTGCATGTTACATTGTGTGTCATCTCAGTTTTCTGACTAATGATTGAGTCCTGTTTTACTTCTTTACTGACTTAATTGCCTGCTGTGCCTGCTGTCCACAATATAATTCCTTTCTCACCTATTCAACCTTTATTCTTAACCAATTCCAAATTCGTTAAAAATAAATCTCAATGGATTGGCCAAAGTGTGTAGGCCTATGGTCCCTGTGCAGTGCATGATTTGGTATTGGTATTGCTTTACAGTCCCTGTCGTATGTATATTATAGACACGCTTCACATGTTACAGGTGATTGGTTAATGCTGTGCTGCGTTGACATTTTCTTGACATTTCAATCACTCTGTCAAAACAACAAAACATGCTGTTGTCCATGCTGTCGGTGAATCTCCCCTTGTGATTTTTGCCTTTTTCAGAGCGTGTTTACACAGGTTTTGGGCTACTTGATGGCACTTGACAGTTTTCGTGTTTTGAAAGCTGGAGAGTTCTGTGTTGTTAGTGTGTGTAATTGTGTGTGTGAGTGTGCTTGCGAAGTGGAGTGCTAAGAGTGTGGTCTGTGTTGCCACCACGGTGGATTTCCCAATAGAGCTCAGTAAGCCTCTTAGAATCGAAAACCAGCGTAAGGTTGGAAACAAACCCGTGTGAGAAAGAGGAAGAGGAAGAGGGAGAGATGATCTCCAAGTCAATGGGAGGCAGTGCAAAAAAAGAATAACGCTAGCCAGGAAGTATAGATTGCAGGAGAGGAGTCAAGGTAGCACCTTTAGCCCTTACTCCTGGTAGAGGGGGTGTCTTGAGGATTCACCGTGCCAGCTGGATGTTCAAGGAGCGCCTGGAGTGTGATCACGGAGAGAAACTCCCTGCTGTGGAATGCTAGCTCACTGGCACAGGAAACAGCAGCGCCAGGATACACAGGAACCTTAAAAGAGGCATGTGCAGCAGAGAGGGCTTGGGAGCACGTGCGCGGTGGCAGAGAGATAGCTATGGTATGCCTGACACTAGTGCAGTAAGCCTTAATGCACCCAGGGGACTGGGCGGAGTTCTTAATCTAGATATTTTTGTTTGCCAAGCATTGAGGGAAAGCTTCTGTAAGTGTGTCCTTTAAAGTTCTGGAGGTTGCATTAAACTAATTTGGCCTAAGCTAAGTTTTGCAACCTGTTATTTTTGCATGCCATGCTGATTAAGAAAATATTCCCCCTAGGGAAAAACCTGTCTGTGAGCTTTCTGGCTGGCTAAGCCTACGCACAGGTGAAAGGGAGGATCGGAATCTGCAAGCAAGGCCTAGTTAATGTTTCTCCGATCTTTGAACATTTCCCAAGGCTTTCTGCTCAATCTCTTCCTCTTGCCGTTTTTTCTTCTCCTCCGTGACCTCTCTTCGTTTCTTTTCCCTTTTCCTTCTTTTTTCTCCCCTCTTAATATGGCTTAGGCCCTGCTCACTGGGCCTACGTTGAATCCCTCTCTCTTACCCGCTCTCACACTCCCTGCCCCCCTCTCCCACATCGTCATCACCACCCCTCTCTTTCCTCGTCTCCCCTCCTTGATTCTGTACCTTATTTTATGTGCTAGGGGGCATATATATCTGAGGTAGCTGTAACTCATACAGTCCACAGTCCACCTTTGGCTCCTCAGAGTTTTTTATATTCACAAAACAACATCTTCCCTGACGAGGAGAATAAGCCAACGACTGTGATCTATGTAACGGTCTATGTGCTGAGCAACAGGGTTCGCTCCTGTGAGAGACGTGAGTGGCAGGGAGGCAAGAGCAGAGAGTGAAAATGGGAGCGTGAAACCGTGTGTGGGCGTGGTGTAAAGAGGTTCCGACGTGAACTTGATCTGGAATGTTCTGTCTCCTTTCTTCAGAGATAGGATGGGTGGCGCGGGGATGGTCTTAGTTTTGTTGCGTGCTTGGGGCTGTGGAGAGATGGATATGTGAGTTATTGGTGAGTTCCTCTTAGCTATCACAGGTTTGAGTGGTGAGGGAGGGCTACACAGTCTGTGCCACCCCATTTCCTCTGGCATGAGTCAGTCCGTGTGGCCGGCTTGGAGCACTAAAGGTCGGACATGTTTCCATGTTGTCACGTATGTTATGGTTGGCTGTGGATGGCTGAGGAGGAATAAGGCTGCACAGATGTTTGTTATTACCTCTGTATCTCGCCAACTCGGCTCCAGTTGTCACCATGGTAACAGCCAGCGTGCAGTCAGGCCTACTTCATCTGGAGTGCGCGTGCACACTCACCAACCCTTAATGTCATCGTTGTTTCCTCTCCGCAGGTGTTCTCGAACAGCGACGAAGCTCCCATCAACAAGAAGCTCCCAAAGGAGCTCCTACTTAGGTGAGTTAAATGGCATGGAACCACACACAGACCCACACAGCACACACACACCCCTGGGCCTTCGTTTAGGGTTACTCAGTAGGTGGGTTGGACTTGAAATGTTAGAGGTTTGTGTGTGTATTTGTATGTGTGTGTGTGTGTGTGTGTGTGTGTGTGTGTGTGTGTGTGTGTGTGTGTGTGTGTGTGTGTGTGTGTCAACATTGTGTCCTACAGCAGATTCGTTCTGTAATTTAATCCCATAAATCTAACTTTGATAAAACAGACACTCAAAACTGTTTTGAGGTTAAGAATCATGTTCTGTGTCCATGAGACTACTGGCTGCCTCCGGTAGAGCTACCTCCATACAGAGTGAGATGATATTGATGATATTGTATATCAGGGACACTGAATGTGTGGAATGTGTTGCTGTAAGTGTCTGTGTGTACTGTAAGACTACTGTATGTGTATAGTACATGTGCTATAAATAGCATATCTTTGCTGTCAGGGAATTCCGCAGTGCTGTGCTCCCCTGCTGCTCCAGCTGTGGTCTATAGAGAGCCACCTAGTTTACCCATTATTAGCAGGGTTTAATTGTACTCCTACCAGAAGAAACGTGTGTGTGTGTGTGTGCGCGCGCGCGCGCGCGCGCGCGCGCACACACACACACACACACACACACACACACACACACACACACACACACACACACACACACACACACACACACACACACACACACACACACACACACACACACACACACACACACACACTAGTCACATTCCCCCAGTGTGTAAACAGTACATACAGTGAGAAGGACTGCCATGCTGCTGAACTGAGGCAGCCTGAGCTGAGCGGTATTGAAGGGCTTGGTCTGATGGGCTATCGAGGAAATGGGGAGCGGGTTTTATGTGTGTTTGGGTCTCGTCCAAACCAGCTGAGCCCATAGGACTTAAATTGCCATAGCAACAGTAGACCGTAAAAACATAATATTAGGTTGTGTCTGAGAGAGCTATTCAGACTCATTTATGGTGACGTTTTGGTTAGAACCAGACTGAAAAATGAATTTTAATGGAATTTTTGCGTTATTGTTCTTCACAAATATCTCCATGTGTGGTAGAACTTTAAGGAATTAAAAAGGTTAATAGTAGCCCCTTCATTTTTCCTATTAGAGAGTCCCACATTGATCATGTGATGCTTGGAGAGCTGAAAGCCAGCTCCAAAGTAATGATGAATCTATGTAGCAGTATTATGTGGCATGCAACTTGGGCTGTCACGATCATGACATTTTAGTTGACAATTAACAATGCACTTCTGTTCATTTTAAGTTACTTACCATAAGCCTAATAGTATTGTACTAATAGACACATGTGCCTTGTAAAGAAGAATTTATTGAACTTGCTCATGTAATAATCTCTACAGCCCTACATACAACTATTGTTTGTAATGTAGAACATTGGAACACTGTCATGCCCTCTTATTTTCTTGTTTCAGCTTGAGCTAGACTTTAAAAGGGGCTAGGCTTTACAAAAAAAACATGATGGATTGATTCCAGATATCACATGATTTCTTTGTTTGTGTTTGATCTCTCAGTCAGCTGGATTTCTGTCTTAATGGAACCCTGTGTGTGACTACAGCAGACAGTTAGTCAATGGCCATGGTCACACTCATTAAACCAGTTATCAGAGGGATAATCAATAGGCCCCCACCTGATTCAGCTACCCCATCAACCTCTAATCAACGCCGCCTATGAGGGAGGGTGTGAGCGCCTGCGTTTAAGGGTGTAGTCCTTGACTAATACTTGGACACGTTGTTCTCCATACTCTGAAAGGTTTTATCCACGTTAAACATACATGTCCCAACATGCCCTCATCCATCACCACACACACAGACCCACCCACACACACAAACTCTGCCTTTGTCCCTGGAGTCTCCGTCTATATGAAGGGAACAATGGACAGCTCTGGTTTCCTGGGGTTAACAGGGCATTCCAGTCCAGAACCCCAGCTGTACGCAAAGCTCTGGCACTATGACAAGTGTTTGCTTTTACAATTGATAGGTCACAAGAACAACGTAAGATGTTTTCTTCTTTAAACAAGGGCCACTTCAATCACCACTGAACAGACGTTACACTGCAACTTCAACAACCGTGAAGTGTGTGTGTGTGTGTGTGTGTGTGTGTGTGTGTGTGTGTGTGTGTGTGTGTGTGTGTGTGTGTGTGTGTGTGTGTGCGCGCGCGCACGCGTTAACGTATCTGTCTGTGTGTGGCCTAACCTGTCGGACTGCCAGATTATTCAACGGTAGATTACTGGATTGGATTGACCCAATGGTTGCATGTACCTCTTTCTTGAGTGCCTGCTCAAAGTCTCCTGTAAACTTTCTCTCAACTTGTCATACATAGGATAGATAGAAGAAGACCTCCTCTTTTAAATTCATTTTATCCATTAGTTCATGGAGAGATACATGATAGAATATTGACAGAAAAGATGCGGCAAACAGATGGTTATTGACCCTACCCTGTCTTTGATCTGTATTTTCTCTTTCTCGTCTAGAATATTCTCCTACCTGGATGTGGTCACGCTCTGCAGATGTGCCCAGGTATCCAAGGTAAGCTTTGGCCCACCAGCGTATTACTCTCCAAGCACTCAAGTCAATCTGTCCAACCACTATCTCATAAAGAGAGGCTGAACTCGTTCACTAGTACACTCCTAGCCCATGCACTTAAAATAGATGAGTGTAAGCCGAAGCTTTTGGCGTATAGTTTAATTAATTCTCCGTTCTTTGAATAACATAGGCATTAAGGCTTACTGGATTGGCAGTCAGTATTTACAATGGACCCAGGAAGATGATTTTTGAATGTTTCTTAATGGCTGCTGTTTCAACAATAACGCTGACACCCTCTTTATCTCCTGCCCTTCTCATTTCCCCATTTCCTTTCCTCATCTTTTGTCGCTCCTTTCTGTCTCCCAGGCCTGGAACGTGCTAGCCCTAGATGGCAGCAACTGGCAGAAGATCGACCTGTTCAACTTTCAAACAGACATAGAGGTACGGTTTTAGGCCTAGGTCGGATTGTGGCTGTGTGTTTCTGTGTGCTAGTAACTGTAGCTGTGCGACTGCCTGTGTTGTGCGCTTGTGTATGTGCAGTTGAGTAGCATTATCTCGCTCATTGCCGGGGGCTTAGCGCTGGGCCAGTAGGCTCTGGTGTTGAATGCCTGTTACGTCATCACTGATCCAGTCCTCTGAGTAGCCCGGGTCACGTCAGTTGCTCTTTCCCTGTTTCCCTATCTGTCTGTCTGCTTCTCCTTTTCTCTCTCTCTCTCTCTCTCTCTCTCTCTCTCTCTCTCTCTCTCTCTCTCTCTCTCTCTCTCTCTCTCTCTCTCTCTCTCTCTCTCTCTCTCTCTCTCTCTCTCTCTCTCTCTCACTCACACACACAATCTCTCTCTCTCTCACACTCACACACACAATCTCTCTCTGTGTCTCTCTCTCCTGCAGGGGAGGGTGGTCGAGAACATCTCCAAGCGTTGTGGAGGTTTCCTAAGGCAGCTGAGTCTGAGAGGCTGTTTAAGTGTGGGAGATGCCTCCATGAAGTGAGCCATCTCTCTGTCTCTGATACATTTGATTCTGAAAGGTTCTGAACATGGTCCCTGGGGGTCTCTGGTGTAACAGGATTCAATCGTTATCATTCATTCGTGTTTATTAGACCTGTGGTTTCCCACTTAAAAATGCAGGGAGCAGTACATTCCTACATGTTGCACCTATAGTTAGGAAAACAATACAAATGAAAGCTCAATCTAGCTACAGCAATGTCTGTACAATTTTTTGGTCAGATGTATAGTTTTATAGGTTTCAGTTCTATATTTGTATTCCTAATATTTGGTACAATTTTACAATTTAAAATAGATGAGGTGTCCCACTGTCCCCTTTTTCCATGTTTTATAGTTCAGACAGTGTAACTACATTACGATTGAACTGGAACTGACAAAGCAGTTTTCATTATCCACCAAGAAAGAACGCCTTTTTTAATGCCACTTTTGCCGCCCTTATTTGTCTAGAGGGATTCAAAGGATGTTACTATTTTTTTTGGTGTAAACACTTACTCAATTTTTTGTCAATATGTACATGCTCCCAAGTGACTATGTCTATGTGACTCTCTTGCCAGGACATTTGCTCAGAACTGCAGGAACATTGAGGTGTTAAACCTGAATGGCTGCACTAAGATCACAGACAGCACCTGCCTCAGCCTCAGCAAATTCTGCTCCAAACTCAAACAGCTGGATCTCACCTCCTGTGTGTCTGTTAGCAACCACTCCCTCAAAGCCCTCAGGTAACACACTCATACACCCAAACCCAACGCAAACCAACACAAAGTCTCGCAAGGTAACACACTCATACACCCAAACCAAACGCAAAGCCCTCAGGTAACACACTCACACACCCACGCAAACCAACACACAGTGCCCCATAGGGTTCCTCGGCTTAGAGGCATCCCTATTCAGGGAAAAACATACAAGAACAACTTACAGTAGCGTTGGATATCTCATGTTTGCTGTTATTATAAAGCCAATGTATCTTGTTTACTGTAAGCATTATGTCATTATTTCCGTTTCAAGGGGGTGTTGTGAGGAAATGTTGATACAGTAATAGCCTGGTGACGATTAACTATTTGCTCCCTCAGTGATGGGTGCCGGATGTTGGAAACACTCAACCTATCGTGGTGCGATCAAATAACACGTGACGGCATCGAGGCTCTGGCCAGAGGCTGCAATGGCTTACGAGCACTGTTCCTCAGAGGCTGCACACAGGTAACCCCCCCCCCACACACACACACACACACACAAACACACACACATATACACACACGCACTCCAACTCAAATGCACACACTCATACATTTAATATACAGTATTAAGTCGATGTTTGGGGTCCAATACGCTTTTTTGGTTTTGTGTTTGTTCTAGTTGGACGATGGAGCATTGAAACAACTTCAGAAACACTGCCCTGAGCTGACCACCATCAACATGCAGTCCTGCACAGTACGACATTCCAAATGGGCCGTTCGTTGCGTCTGAACCTTCCACAATTTCCCATGAACTTATGTTGATGGCGTGTTTTGTATATTGAGTTTGTTCATCGTGTGTTCAATGTGTGTGTGGTTCAGCAGATAACTGACGATGGCTTGGTCAGTTTGTGCCGGGGCTGCCACAAGCTGCAGATCCTGTGTGTGTCAGGCTGCAGTAACATCACCGACGCTTCCCTGACTGCTCTAGGACTCAACTGCCCCCGACTCAAGTGAGTGCACACGAACAAACTGACACACACACACACACACACACACACACACACACACACACACTAGCAATACTTGCACCCCCCTGACACAACGTTTTTTGTTGATGTTTATGTGCATAAGAGATCAGCGATTCCTAAATGTCTGCTATTGACTCTAGCAGGGAGCCCCAGTAACCTCTCGCTACATTACTCTCCAATGAACTGTTCATTGACTGTTGTGTTAAAAACACAATGACCCAGCACTGGCACATACTGTTTCCAGCTGCTACCCCCCTACCCAAACTAACCCTATCATCCACTTCCAAGGACTCTTACCATCTCAAGCAAATGTTGTGCTCTGTGGGTCTGTTTGTATCACAGGATTCTAGAGGCAGCACGATGTTCTCATGTGACAGACGCAGGGTTCACTGTACTGGCTAGGGTAAGGGAAACAGCCCCCCTCCTTCTCCTTTCTGTACTTGTTTCCTTCATCTTTTTGTGTCATTCCGACTATTCCGAATATGTCTGACCTTTGCGTATGGCTTCGCAGAATTGTCACGAGCTTGAGAAAATGGACTTGGAAGAATGCATACTGGTGAGATTTTAGTCTAGTCTCATTTGTGATTGTTTACCAGGTTCGATATAAATAGCTGTAGACTGCGGAGAAATGTCTGGTCATCTGATTGAGCTTGTCTTCTCAATCTCTCAGGTTACCGATAATACCCTGGTCCAGCTTTCCATTCACTGCCCTCAACTTCAAGCTCTGGTATGCCTGTGTGTTTACTATTGTGTATTTTATTTTGTACATCTGAGTTGTGTGTTTCTGTGTTCTATTGTATGTAGCTAAAGGTGATTTCATCCCTATTGTTTGTCCCCTCACCCCCTCACCCCAGTCCCTCTCACACTGTGAGCTGATCACAGATGACGGCATCAGAGCATTGAGCAGCAGTGCGTGTGGTCAAGAGCGCCTCACGGTGGTGGAGCTGGATAACTGCCCTCTGATCACCGATGTAACCCTGGAGCACCTGAAGAGCTGCCACAGGCTGGAGCGCATCGAGCTGTACGACTGCCAACAGGTCACCAGGGCTGGAATCAAACGCATACGGGTCAGTGACGGATAAAGACTCACATCGCTCTCTTTTAATTTTTCACTGTTCAGCTTCTCCTTATGTTTCCTGCACCCCCCTCTGGTATTTTGGGTGTCTAATTCAGGGTTCTAGATATCTCTTGATTCCTGTTTTTGCGGTTCACTTTTTGTGGGTAATGTTGCTCTCCCCTCCCATCTGCAGGCCCATCTCCCAGAGATTAAGGTCCATGCCTATTTTGCTCCAGTGACGCCCCCTCCTTCAGTGCACGGTGGGGGCCAGCGCCTGTGCCGCTGCTGCATCCTCCTCTGACAGTGGAGGGCCAGGGGGGGGCATCTCTGTCTGCAGGTGCTGCTGCTCTGAGACCCCCACCGCTGGGCGGGTGAGATTGGGATGGGGATGTGAAGGTGTCCTGCTGGGGGGGGTCGGGGGTCCTGGAGCCAATCACTGCTACTGGTCACGGATCACAACATGAACTGATCATCTCTGATCCATGATTAACCAATTGGACACCCCCTTTTTTATTGTGCCTCGCCCGTCAGCACTGCAGCAGCCTGGCACACAAGAGTTTTAGAGGGGTTGGAGGTGGAGGGGGTTCTGTGTTTCTCTGTTGCTCTGTCGCAACTGAATGAGTTAACCCTCCGTCTCCAACCCCCGACCCCTGCCCAACATCCCAGTTCCTGGAGGAATGACACTTGACTAAGGGGGAGAGGAAGAGGGGTTGGAGGGGGCAGGCCCTTGTTCTAGGTAAAGGGGAAAATGGAAAATGGCCTCCAAGAAGTGGGGTTACATTGCAAAACTGTTTTCCTGGACAACAATGTGCTCTGTGGAGTATCATCTCAACTTGACACGTCACTTCTGTGGCTATCCTGTGAATCAACGTGCTTTGACCAATGGGCATGCAACACTGCAAACATGGTGAAACACAGGTTAGCTGGTTTCAAGCAGAAAGTGGAATGGCTACAGGAATATGTTTTTATGACACAGTTTGCAAATCATGGATTCGGGCAAAACAGGACGTACAAAACAGAACATGTGGTGTTTATTTGTGCTTTGAAGACCCATTCAGTTAGAAATGTTTATTCTGTTTGTCCAAAAAATGTTTTGCAATGGGATAAAAAAAGATTACTATATTGCACCTTACTCATGTTTGAGTAGGCCTACTTAAAACAAAATGTTTTGTTTTGTTTTTTCAGTGCGTATTGTAATGGTCAATACTTGTCTACCCAGAGAGGGAGATGTGTTATAACTTTCCTTTTGAAAATGATGAGGGGGAAAACAATCTTCCTGTTGGACGTATTTGGACTGTTTTCAAAACTTCAGCATCCGATAAAATCATGACGATTGTGTGTGCTACATCACGTAGAAGTCCTGGCTTCCCTATGGTGCTTCTCCTGTGCACTGTGGGGATTGTGCTAACACATAGACCCAACTTTATACCTGTCACAAGACCCAACCTTAAACCCAAGATAACCAGTTAGCATGGGTCTACCTGTTGGAGAAAATGAACAATGCTGACTACTGTCACAGGGGTTCACTCTTTTACCATGTGATGTAAAGTTATAAGCACTGAGAAACTGCATTGACAAACTCCTAAATACAGCTTCCTTCACCAATCGGTTGCAGACACAGATGACTGAAATCCCTGTCATATTCAGCGTTGTGTGAATATTGTGTGGTAATTTGAAAGCATCATATTTCAGCAACCAGACCCCACCCCCCAGATTTCAGGTTGTCCTCTCAAAGGCAATTTCTTTTTTGTTTCATTCCTCAAACAAATGGACAACATTTCTGCACAAAGTCTTCTGCGGTGTCACTGGACAGATAAAAAGTACTTTTAAAGCCGACAGAAAGAAATTAATGCTTAAAGCATAGATGGGAATGTGGGACTGTGAAAAATACATGGTGATAGGGTAAGATGGGCATGACAAAAAAAGATTTGGCTGTGGAAAGGCATAGCATCATCACTTCATTTTTTTGGGGTGCTTCTGGTAAACCATTGTTCACCTTTTTAGGAAACTGCATAACATGAATACATTTATTAATAGGAAGATGACTTGGAGGCAGTCCTATGACACTAATTATTGTACAATTCCCGGCTTTCAGAAATAAAACCCATGATGCAAAAGTGTGACACAATTATGAAATAGAAATAAATCTGGAGGTTCCGTTTTTAGTCTCAGATTTTCTATAAGGTGTAACACAGGGTTGGGGTGTTGGGAACTGGGGGAATATGTGATTGTTATCTGCATTAACACAAATGCTTAGTGATGTTGCTGAATGGACAGATACTAATACCCTCTCTCTGACAGCTGTTTTAATAAGAGCTGTATGTTAAAGAAGATAAATAAATAAAAGAAACATATAGTACATGTGCTCCTGTTGTGTCTCCGGTGTGATTCTTTTTCAGCATCTATTCTTTTCCACCGTGCGTGCGCTGTTTCCACTACAGAACCCTATTTACTATGCTAGATGGCACCAGAGAGCCATGTAAGGGAAGTTAATTGCCACTTAGCCCGGTACAATCTTAAACTTACAATATTTTTTTTGCTCCTGTTTTCTGCATGTAGGAGTATTTTGTTCCTGGGCTACCACAGCTTTAAAAAAATCTTTCAAATTTAATTCTGTGCAAATACAGCTTATGTTTAGCATTTATTTCTGACAGGCATATCCCGGGTTAGCTGTGCGGTACCGAAGACCCAATCGGCCTAGGTGGTTGCTCTTTTGCGCCTCCTAGTAATAATAATTCAGTCACCGGCGGCGCGCTGGCTTTCATTGGAGAACATTTTGACAGCTGCCACACAGCGAAGATTATTTTTGGATTAGCAACAACCTGGAATCGCGGGAGAGGGGCGGAAGTTCTGTCCTCTAATTTGAGTCTGGTTTTACTTTGACCGAATCGAAAATGCAGCTCCGCTAAGACTTTCCAACCTATGGACGGTGATGGATTACAAAACAAAGTGAACCCAAGCTCCAGGCCTGCATCGAGCAACTAACCTAGCGTAGTTAGCTAGCTACCTAGCTAGCGCTAGCCAACGAGACCTCATCTGAAGCTATCTGTATAGTCTCGCGGTTCAGTAGCTACGCTAAATTACCGAAGCTGTTTACATTATTGCTAGCTAGCCCGCTTTGCCAGGTAACGTTAGCTAGCTACCACCCTATTTAGATTGTTTTGAAGTGAGATCATTGGATGAATATTGGGTGGAAATTCTTTCCAACGATACATTCTGATTGCTTTCTCTAAAGTTTCGAAAACGTAATTTACGTGTGCAACGTTAGTTTCTATTTGACTTCTAACAAAGAAGTTTTGCCTAAGCTGGCTGGCAAAAAGTAGCTACGTTGTGTTATCGAGGTCTATGGTTAAGATCAAATTGCCAACGCGTGTAGCCATTCAGACAGACAATTTCACCTAGGGACCACAACCTTTTCTCGAAACCTCCAACACAACCCCTGACCGGACAGTCCTTTTCTGTTTCCAGTTGGCCAGACTGGCCATACAGAACAGTCAGCGTGCTAAATGGAGGACCATGACAACATGGACTATTTTTACCAGCAGGTACTGCAGAAGGACGTTACACGCAGGCTGCAGGTCGGCCAGGACCTTATTGACTACCTAAACGACCCACAACGTTCTTTTGATGTGGAGCAAGACAAACCCCGGCTGGATAAAACAATAGATGAGCTCACGGGATGGGTAAATTCCAGCAATTTCAAGGTACGGAAATGTGGCAAGCAGTTGCAGGGGGTGGGTTGTGTCTAGCCTACCGCAGTGTGCATTGCAGTGAATCAGTCCGTCGTTTTGTTGTTGGTCAACCAGTCTCTTAATAAACGACTTGGAATATTTGTAATGACTAGTGTTTAATGATATTTTGAGGATTTTGTTGGCCTGCATAGGCACCATCCTTAGCCTAAACGTGGCATGTTTGCGTCAATTCATCCAGCCCAAAGAGCTGTCATCACCAGGGCTGCAAGTGTAGACTCAATTATAGTAGTAGTCTCTGAATTGGTCTAGCCCAATCTGTATTTACTTGTAAATACATGTCTAATTCAGAACGAAATTTCCCTCAGTCAATCAATTGGGGTGCATTTTTACTTTTGTACTAACTTCACTCAAAGTTTTTTTTAAATGCTTTGCATTTAAATTACAATTTCCTTACATACAGTACGTATTTCGATGTGCTGCCAATTTCCCAGATAATCTTGACTAGTTTAAGTCATACAGATGCATGGTGTTTAGTACTGGTCACCTCAATCGTAGATGTAGGATTCAATCGGATGTAACGATGTTTCATCCTTTACAATTAAGCTTTCATAGCGTTTGTTCAGAATGGAGCTGGTGTTCTGGGCACCCATTGTTAAAGCGCCCCAGTCGTGTGGAAGAAAGATGGGGGAGGGGTCGTGGCGCGAGCATTGTCAATACGGATTTTCCTATCTATTGCTCGTTCACGTATTTTTCTTTTAATGCATACTACAATTACGGTAAAAGTTTTCAATGGTTGATTGTTTATTTTCCAAATAGTTTTGAGTAATAATCTGCTACAGTTCATCGCAGGGGTTAAATTAAAATAATATTGTGCGTGTAGCCTACTACTTCAGACCTGTCCTACTACTTAGTTCAGACCACTAGGCCCTTTACTCTCTGATTTGTCCAGAGTACATGTTGGAAGGGGGAGGTAGCTGCAGAGATGCTGAGTCAGCTCCTAAAATTGGGATGCAAGAAAGAGTAGAGGATGAAAAGATATGTAAAGATGTTGTAAGTAGCATGTGATGGAAGTATTAGGAAGGGAGGTTTGAGAACATGAGGGTGTGGAAGCGAGTCTCCTACAGAGAGTGATTGGAGGGAGGATGGAGAAAGATAGCGGAGGAACAGGGGACACATAAATGGATGTTAATGTATGCCCGATAGTGAGGAAGGGAGAGAGGTAACAGCTAGAAGGATATAATATCGGGAAGTGATTTGGAAGGTCAAGAAGCTCCTCGTCCACCAGGCCTCAGGGATTCACAGACACGCCTGTTGCAAGGGAGAAGACTCTTCCTCTTTTCAGTGAAAAAGTGAATCCTACTCGGTTCTCTTTCCTCACTTCAACTAAGATTCACCGTTTGATGTCTAACCAAGCAACCATTTTTGGGAGTTTTTTTTCAGCCTGCTCTCCATCTCTTCCTTCTGTCTCTGCTAATGAATGAGGTCAGGTTTAAGGAGTCATCGTGTTGACCATGGACCCAGGTTTTCTCTGAAGACATCTTTCTGCTTATACCCCCCCCCCCCTCCTCCTCCTCCTCCTCTCTGTGGTTACCTGGCTCCTCTCGGTTTCCCACAGACCTTTGACTAAAATAGGCAATAACTTCAGTCTGACTCGCAGTAGGATAGAGAGAATATGTTTTCACAGATTTTCTTTGGTATGCGCACTTCCAGAGCGCTGCCAACGCAAGCATTCCTGGAGCACAGCTCTGCATGGGATCTGATTCTAATCAGACACAGTGGAAAACCCTTACTGTGGTGGGACAGAGGAGCCAAAATCTACGTGTCCTTTTAAAGTGCAAGTAGGGGGTTTTAACTCGATCACACTTTCTATTAGGTAAAAAAGGCCATTTAAGCTGGGGGAATTATTTAGCTTACCACGTACAGGCAGAAAATCAGTAAGCACTCAGCCATTGATTTAATGACTGCGGGTATGTCAAAACCAAGTCATGGTACCACATCAGCCAACGTGCAGGGTCACAATGTTTCATAGTTTGCACGCTGCCATGTCCAAACACATTGGTTTTCAACTGAAATTAAGGTGTATTTGGTGCTAACCACATTCATAAGAGATCTTAGTTCAGGCTTGTCCGTGCAGAGGTTCCATACAAACTATAACGCCAAACACTTTGTCTGTTTATGTGTCTGAGAAAGATTTATAGCTGGACAAACCCTTCTGACTGTCTCAGCGTGTTCGTGGCTTCCCTCTCCCTGATGTTTTGTTCTCTTTCTGACCTCTAGGTGGCGTTGCTGGGGATAGACGTAGCGGGGGCCTTTGTGGACCGCTTGGGGGAACGCTTCAAAGGATACCTTGGCACAGGTGAGCCGGTCCTCTTCAAGAACTATGTTTTATCTTTTATATACGTATCAAATACATAATGGGCCTGGGCTTAGACTAGGAAAGTGCGGAACGGCAGTCAAATTGACCTCAATCAACCGTAAAGTTAGACTCTGTCTGACTTCCATTGTCCTCCCCTCAAGTGAGTTCAGCAGCCAAGCAGAGCTACAGCAATGTCCCTCTGAACCCGGCAGCACATTCCCTCTCCTTCACCTCTCTGTCTCGCCTCTGCTTTTCTCTTGACTATTATTCACCCCCTCCTCTCTTTATTTAGACTATAAATCGTCTGGCTAGCTGCAGTTCCACGAACCTCATCGCCTCACGGCGAATCGCACCAATACACCCATGACCTCATGGGTTCAATTAGATTTGTGTGTGTGTGTGTGTGTGTGTGTGGGTGGGTGTGTGGGTGGGTGGGGTGGGTTGTGCAGGAGAACATGTGTGTGTTTCTGGGGCTTTTGGCTGTTACGCAACCCACAGCCCTGTCAGCCTGCTGCAGGTGTCACCAGTTGTCATTGTCACCCTGACTGGCCCTTGCCTTAAGCACACGCACACACGCACACATACACACAAACCTCTACCCCTGCCCCAAGCACTCTGACTGCGGCGTGGCTTTGTGTGTGTGTGTGTGTGTGTGTGTGTGTGTGTGTGTGTGTGTGTGTGTGTGTGTGTGTGTGTGTGTGTGTGTGTGTGTTTTTGAGGGAAGGTTTGTGGTTACGTAGCACTTGGGGATTGATGGCAAAACCAAGCTGCGAGCTTTGGAATCTCCCTCCATTCTCCTCTTCATCCTCACATCGTCGAAGCCTCCCAGCTCTCTGTCTCCCTCCCAAGACGGAAGGAGATGAGATCATAGTCGTTAATGAGGGAAGGTATCGATCTACGCTCTACAGGACTGGCTTCTACAGAGATGCTGGTGTTTGTGTGTGTTGTGTGTTTGCATGGAAACACGTGATTTATTCTATATATATTTTTTGGTTTCTTCCTGCTGCCCAGTTGGTCACAGCAATTTTGGCCCTTTAAAAGTGGAAGTGAAACACACAGGGCCGTACTGTCGTAGGCCTGTTCAAACAGCGCACTGACAGGCCACAGACTTCTTCCACAGTTATTGAATAATCATTGTTATCCTATGTTAAATTCCTCTTTATGTCATTTTTTGTAAAGCTAACAATGGCCCTAGCTATGATTGAGGGAAAAACGTGCTCTATTTCATACGCTATAAAGCCGCTATATTTAGCCTTTGGTAACAATTAGTCAAAAATTGTTTATTAATGCTAGCGACTATCGATCATGGAAATTCCTGAAAATGTGCAACCCTTGTTTGAGGGTATTGTCCCTGTTGCCAAGGGAACCAGCTGTTATGGAAACAACTCTTGGACACACACACACACACACATACACACACACACACACACACACACTCACACATAAATTCCTGCCAGAAGACATCAGTGGGGGAGTGACAGGCCACAGGGTGAAATCATCCCTGCCTCTTCCACAGTGTGCAGACTGCTGAGAACTCTTCTGCTCTTCCTAAATTTGAAAGGGGAAGTTTTTCAGTTTTTTGCCTACTCAAGCTGGTGACCATTTTAACGACAGTTTGGTCAATGTGCTTGTCTTCAGTTTACTCCTCCCCTACTGAAAAAGTGGTGCTGATGTTGGTTATGCTGATGCGTGATTTTCTGTGTTTGCACAGCAGGGACAAGACAGCGGAGGGGATGCTTGTGTCTTTCCTTTGAATGTTTTCTCATAATTGAGACTGATGGGAGGTAGTGCTTGACGTCTACCTGACTGTGTGCTGACCCCAATATCAACCCTTTCCCTCCCTCTGTAGTGCTGCCAGCTCTAGTGGACCGGCTGGGTGATGGCAAGGACCAGGTCCGAGAGAACAGCCAGGCTCTCATTGTGCGCTGCATGGAGCAGGTCGCCTCGCCCATGGTGAGACACACACACACACACACACCCATATACACACAAACAACACTGCAGGCTGAGCTCATACTGGCTCAGTCATAGCCTCAACTTTCATCAGTTGATTTACAGCCCTTGCAGAGAAAAGTGAGCACCCCCTTCTGGACATAAATCCAACTACATAGGCAGTGTGTTGGTATAGCGTTTCTGTAGTATGTTAGTTTCAGAGTGATAAACCAAGACACATTTTCGAAATACTGTTAAGTATTTAAGAAGAATCTAATGCCCTTAACACACACACACACACACACAAAAGAACACACCTCTAAAAGGCTGTAACACCCTGAGTTGCTGTAATCAATTCAAGCACATTCAATTCGAGAGTTTCTCCCGTGCC
>CM030182.1:10308704-10478704 GCA_017639675.1 Aplochiton taeniatus
AATGATTTCCTCCTAAAACGCCGTGAATATGCCCAGTGCTTTGTCCCAGCGGTCAGTCTAGCAAGACTAGCCTTGAGGTTTCTGAAGGGTCCTCTCCGGTGTTTTTGTAATGTAAAGGGAGTCACCTTTTTATCTAACTCACTTGCACCCTCCTAAGAATAAGAGTTAGTACGATTTATGAGAGGCTTGTGGAAGAATGATGTGATTTGCAGCTACCTAGATGAAAGCTGTGTATTTAAGAAGTGTGTACGTGGTGGGCCCGGTAGTATAGGACCAACCCACCCCTTGACATCAAGCACGGTCACAACCGCATATCAAAAGGTGTGTGTGTGTGTGTGTTTGTGTGTGTGTGTTTGTGTGTGTGTGTTTGTGTGTGTGTGTTTGTGTGTGTGTGTTTGTGTGTGTGTGTTTGTGTGTGTGTGTTTGTGTGTGTGTGTGTGTGTGTGCGTGTGTGTGTGCGTGCGTGTGTGTGTGTGTGCGTGTGTGTGTGCGCGTGTGCGTGCGTGCGTGTGTGTGCGTGCGTGTGTGTGCGTGCGTGTGTGTGCGTGCGTGCGTGTGCGTGCGTGCGTGTGCGTGCGTGCGTGCGCGTGCGTGCGTGTGCGTGCGTGCGTGTGTGTGCGTGTGTGTGTGTGTGTGTGTGTGTCGGTCGGTCTGATCAGTCAGCAAGGCCAATAGGATTAGCTGTCTCTAAGCTGCGTTTTTGCTGCTAGTTTCCGGCCCCTGTCGTGAGCGGTGCTCCAGTGTTTGTCCTGACAACGCTTTCCTTGAACTTGGAAGCTGTTATGATTCAGGCCAGGAGTTCCAGTTAGGTAGGCTAGACCAACGCAGTCTATTCTAAAGCTTCTGCCAAGATAAACAGCTTGTGGAAAGTTTGTTGTTTCGCTTGCATACTTTGTGCTGGCTGATGATCAACAAGTTGTAGATGTTGTCCTGATAGTGTGTAGTAGGCGGACATCAGATTAGTCTAATTCTCCATCTCCGCCTATTGTTAGCAACCTCTTATGCCTGTGACTCAGGAAGTTGGCGTGTAGTTAGTGTGACCTGTGGCGATAAAGGTCAACCTTAATCCGTGTTAATAAACGTCTTTCTTCAGCTATTTGAGGTTTACGATGTGTAAAAGGTCTGTCGCGTCGAAGCTCGTCAGCAAACGTCCCCCTGGTCTGTATTGCTGCATTGTGTTTACTTACTTTGCCAGCCAGGGAGAGAGCTAGCACTCAGGGTGTTAAGGGGGGTGCTTGGGTGCTGTTACCATGATACAATCTCTGGTGGCAGCAGGATATTTTAACCTTCCTTACAAACACAAACACCACCACATACGTATCCATAAACATTTAAATAAAATCTTACTGGTGCTTTTACTAATAGGTTTTTTAATGGGCATACATATTTCCCGGAAGTTTACCAAAGTTTGCCATGGCAGCTGGTTTAGTAATGTGGACAATTATTACCCAATTACAATTTAAAAAGTTAGAATAACATTATACATTTCTGTTTTGGGTTCAATGATTTAAAGCGCTATACAACATCCGGCCCTAAAACAAAGGTGGAACAGACACAGGTGTTTTGCCGAAACCATTCTCTGTCATAACCTTAACTGTCTGCTACAGTCTGGGTTGTGTGTCCTGTGGGGCGGGCGAGTCCCCTAGTGACCTGCCCACTGTCTGTCCTTCTCTAGTCGCAAACCGCCGCCAGCTGTGGACGCACCAGCACTAGTGTGCCACATAAACAAAGATATTGTTTATGTTTGTCTGTAGCTGTGGCCTTATCCCCAACACGCCGCAGAAGAGTACAATTCGCCTAAGTGTCATGGCTAGGTTACAGCAGAATATTTTTGGGGGTTAGGACTTGAGAGGCTTTGTGATTTCTGTGGAGAAGAGTGTACAGTGGGGCCAAAAAGTATTTAGTCAGCCACTGATTGTGCAAGTTCTCCTACTTAGAAAGATGAGAGAGGTCTGTAATTTTCATCATAGGTACACTTCAACTATGAGAGACAAAAATGAGAAGAAAAAAAATCCAGGAAATCACATTGTAGGATTTTTAAATAATTTATTTGTAAATTATGGTGGAAAATAAGTATTTGGTCACCCACAAACAAGCAAGATTTCTGGCTCTCACAGACCTGTAACTTCTTCTTTAAGAAGCTCTTCTGTCCTCCACTCGTTACCTGTATTAATGGAACCTGTTTGACCTCGTTATCTGTATAAAAGACTCCTGTCCACAGCCTCAAACAGTCAGACTCCAAACTCAACCATGGCCAAGACCAAAGAGCTAGGTCGAAGGACACCAGGAAGAAAATTGTAGACCTGCACCAGACTGGGAAGAGTGAATCTGCAATAGGCAAGCAGGTTGGTGTGAATAGATCAACTGTGGGAGCAAGAAGAAAATGGAAGATATACAAGACCATTGATAATCTCCCTCGATCTGGGGCCCCACGCAAGATCTCATCCCGTGGGGTCAAAATGATCATGAGAACGGTGAGCAAAAATCCCAGAACTACACGGAGGGACCTGATGAATGACCTGCTGAGAGCTGGGACCAAAGTAACAAAGGCTACCATCAGTGAGAGGGATGGGATCATGACAATGATCCCAAACACACCGCTCGGGCAACGAAGGAGTGGCTCCGTAAAAAGCATTTCAAGGTCCTGGAGTGTCCTAGCCAGTCTCCAGACCTCAACCCCATAGATTTTTGGAGGGATTCCACAAATTTAAATTTTTTAAATTTGAACAAATTTTAATTTTTTTAATTTGTGGAGGGAGTTGAAAGTCTGTGTTGCCCAGTGACAGCCCCAAAACATGACTGCTCTAGAGGAGATCTGCATGGAGGAATGGGCCAAAATACCAGCTACAGTGTGTGCAAACCTGGTGAAGACTTACAGGAAACGTTTGACCTCTGTCATTGCCAACAAAGGTTATGTTACAAAGTATTGAGTTGAACTTTTGTTATTGACCAAATACTTATTTTCCACCATCATTTACAAATAAATTCTTTAATAATCCTACAATGTGATTTCCTGGATTTTTTTTCTTCTCATTTTTGTCTCTCATAGTTGAAGTGTACCTATGATGAAAATTACAGACCTCTCTCATCTTTCTAAGTAGGAGAACTTGCACAATCAGTGGCTGATTAAATACTTTTTGGCCCCACTGTATATTATGACCAACTATGAACGACTTCAGGGGTATTAAAGGTGAAAACATAAATTGACTTGATTGCCGAGTATTCTATAAATCCAACTGATATCACCAAATAAGATCTGGTGTGTTTATATCTGCATTAGAAGGATATGACTGTGACCGTCATGCAGCCTGTACTCAAACAGTATTTCCCTTTTCTCCATTAGTGTTTTTTTTTTTTTTATCTTTGGGTTTGCCACTGTCTACCAATGAGGAGAATGAAAGACCAATGACAACATTAGTTTGGCATAGAGTTTGCACATGGTAACGTGTGTGTGTGTGTGTGTGTGTCGGGTGGAGGGTGGGGTAGTTGAGACTAGTGCTCTCCCCCAAACACGCACTGAGGTTGACTTTAAAGGAAGGAACCCTATCAGCAAAACTAACAGCAACTCACATGTAGTCTTTCTCACTCCCTTTCCTCTTTCTTTCTCTCAGTTTCATTCATAGCCAGCCATAGTCTGGTCTTTAATTCTGGGGGGTTACCACTGCTGTTGCTCAGAGACGAAAGCAACGAGAGCATAGCGAGTGGCTGAATGACAGAGCGAAAGAAGGAACGACGGGAGGGAGGGAGGGGGGGGGGGGGGGGTAGAAAGAGATCTCTAGTAGCAGGGTCACAGAGCTGTGCCTGTTACTGCCTTTCCCTGATCCAGCGTGACACACACACAGAGAGAGAGAGAGAGAGAGAGAGAGAGAGCGAGAGAGCGAGAGAGCGAGAGAGCGAGAGAGCGAGAGAGAGCGAGAGAGAGAGAGAGAGAGAGAGAGAGAGAGAGAGAGAGAGAGAGAGAGAGAGAGAGAGAGAGAGAGAGAGAGAGAGAGAGGAAGGCAAAGAGGACGAGAGCGGGCTGAGCAAGGGAGAGAACGGGCGAACGAGAAAGAACGGGTAATAGCAGGTGGAATACAGCAAGAGGGAAAAGAGTTTCCATCCATACACATTCGCACTATGGCTGTTGGGGACGAGGGAGATGGTAAGTGTGTGTGTGTGTGTGTGTGTGTGTGTGTGTAATCTTGTGGAAGCAGCCACACACACAAAGACATGTCAGCATATGGCTTTAGAATGAAATCAGCTTAGCCTCCATCGTCTTCCTTAAGTGCTCCAGCCTCGATCTTTTTGTGAGTGCTGGAGGCCGTTCTGTTCGGGATGTACAGTGGTCTTCATTAAGATCTCCGACTGTGCAAGGGTGTCGGAATTGGATGTTGAGCGTGTGACTGTGCGTGCAACTTGTTTCTGTCGATGTTTTGTGTTCCATGTGTCCATGCCTGTGACCCTCATGACTCCTACTCCCACTGCTTTTCACCATCTTATCTTTCTGGAATGGGAGGGATATCATTTAATATTATTATTTGGAAAATGTTGTTGGGATCATATTACAACAATATTTTACCCTTCAGATATCGCAGCAACTTATTTTGTGTGCAACAAACTGAATATTTTGCACCAGAAAAGGTCCTGGTCATTATCGTGATTTTTTTGTTCCATTGTCCCGCTGCTAGGTCAAGGTCCAGGGGTGTGTGTGTTCTCTCTTAAAGCTAGGGAGGATGGTGTGGCTGGTGTTTAAGAGTCTGAACTTTGTAGAAGTGAAGCCTGTCAGAGCCTCTTCAGCTTCTCCTGTTTAATGTAAGTTGTGAGGTGTTGAATGAAGAGACAGATATATGCCCACACACACACACACACACACACACAAAGTTACAATGTTAGCCCTGAGATATTTAGCACACAGCAAATGACCATCAATGGCAGGCAACCTACATTGGTTGCTTAGTGGTGCACTGTTGACAGTGACACACACACACACACAGACATGCTCATTCTGCCTCAGTGCATCTCCGTCTCTGCAGAGGAAAAGCATGACCCGGTTTCCAGGCTAGCCTGGTTGCCATGGTTAAGCTTTCATTGGACTATTATGGTGTGTCCTTTTCCCTGGTTTGAAAATGGAAGTGCTGAGGTTGTAACTCCTTGATAAGTGTGCTCCGCTTAAGTGCTCCTTTTCTCTCAGCTAGAAGTGGAGCAGCCGTTCTTAAATTGGTGCCTCCATCCTTTTCAGTGCCCTAAAAACACACCTGGATTGGTAAAAGGCCTTACTTCGTTTTGGCAGGCCTTCACCTACACTTTCTCCTTTACTCAGTGCGTAGTTTTAAAGAGTTTTCTTTAGGGTTGTTGTCTAGTTGCAGTTGGTCTTAGTAGTTTTGTTTGTTTACCGTTAACTTGTGTATGAGTCTTGGCTCTTAGGGTCCACCTTTGTAAGTTAGGATGCCGTTCATCTACTTAAACTTCTACTTATACATACTGATATCATACAACATGATACGACTATGGGGCACGTGGTCGATGAAAGTATGTAACTTGCCTTTGTATATATGCCTCTGCAGATTAGAGCAGATTACCCTCTCACATACACACAGGACGGCATGTGTCCCATTCCAAACAGAAGGCTCTGTGTGTGTGTGTGTGTGTGTGTGTGTGTGTGTGTGTGTGTGTGTGTGTGTGTGTGGGTGTGGGTCTGTGTGTGTATTGAAGCAACGAGAGTCCTCAGATGGCATCTTGTTATTTTGTTTACCTAACAATCAGATGCCAGACATAACTCCTAGTCCTCATCATCACACGATTAGCAGTCCTGCTCCCTCCAGGTTTGAAAAGAGCATGCAGAGCTCTTTCCGAGTCAGGCGCATGCTGCTTTAGTAAACCATAGGCCTTTCTTAAAGTAAGAGGGGCTTAATAAGGGCTTAAGTGTCTCACTGGACGGAATATTCAAAAGTTGCTAGCCTGCTGCTAGTTAGGCTTGTTTCAAGGCGCGAGGCAGTGTGTGTGTTTTTATGTGAAGTGCATTGATACAGAGGATCATGTTGTAGAATCCTAGCTCTGTGGCTGGCCTCAGCCTCCATATGTCCTCGGGTTTGTCTGCAGGGCACCGTTGGGCAGCTGAGTCCATTGCAGTGTGTCATTGTTATTGTTCAGGTTGGGCGGTGTAGGGGCACTGCTGCCCCCCTATGGTCAGACTAGGGGGCACACCAAGAGCTGCTTGGGATCTTTGCTTTTTGAGTCCCCACTCCCTTTACTTACTTACTCACTGTGAATGTGTATGCTCATGGGAGTAATTTAAATGTATGTTTTTTATCGTGAGCATGTGGATTATATTCCCCCCTCTGGTTTTGGAATTACTCAGGGATTATTCCCACACGGATTAAGGATTTGGGAGTTTGTGTAATAACGTGTGTGATGACGTGAAGATGCTTTTTAAACATTTTTATGTTCGTCACAATCACGTTGATGACGAAACAATTCTTAAAGTTAGTGAAATCTGAAGCTCCATAGATCCGTATTACTCTCACAGTAACATGGAACTTCCATCCACACCCTCCTTCTCTCTACCCGTCTCTGTTTCACTCGTCTGAAATTAAGGGAATCTTGTGCATGTGTTTCCATGGCAACACGATGGAACTTCTACTGCTCATTGGGTGCATATGTGTGTGATTGTGTTTTTGCATGTGTGTGTATGCAGTGTGCTACTGTTGATTCAATAAGATTCTTTTTATGTGTGTATGCTTGTTTGATTGATTGATTGCTTGCTTGCTTGCACTTGTGCAGGTGCAGTTTCGTAGTTGTTTTTTCTTCTTTTTTTTTTTTTTGTATAGACTTACCGCTCGGCTCGGAGAATATGATATCCACAAGTTGCCATGGCAACATCGTGGGCAGTCTGTTCACTGTGAGGGATGCTCCCCCCCACCTCTCTCTCTCTCTCTCTCTCTCTCTCTCTCTCTCTCTTTCTGTTTATGTCTTTCCTTCTGGTCACCATCATATCCATCTACCCCATGCCCTCTGTGGAGAGTGGGTGCTGCCCTGACCTTCCTTGAGGCTGACTGGACAAAAGCTGGACATGTTAATCATACTGAATAGGCTGAATCGATGATTCCAAAACGGCACTGCTCCATGATTCCTTGCAAATGGCTCATAGCGCCGTTGTTTGGGGATTCGATTCCCCATACAACTGTACCCTCAGCTGAATAAATAGTTATTTTTGGGGGATGTGCGTTTTTGATGGACAAGTCCAACGTGTCCGTTTGTAGGTCTCAGCTGGAGGGGTGTAGCTGCATGTGCCCCCCCCCCCCCCCCCTCTTCACCCTTATGGTCCGTCCACCTATTTAGAACTGCACTTAAGCCTTTGTTCTCTTGTATGTAGTGTGTGTGGAACGAGAGCAGCAGGAGGAACAAAGTGTTCTTGACATGTAGGTAAATACAGAAACAGCATTACTGCTGTGTAAAGATGTTAATGCCGGGGGGGGGGGGGGGGGGGGGGGTTGTTATGTGTGTGTGCAAGGAAAGGTGAGAGAGGGCTGGTCGGCTGTAATGAGCTTAGATTAGCTGCTTTGGCAGAGACCAAGAAACACTGGCAATTCCAGGGCTGTCACACTCCCTCACACACACACACACACACACACACACACACACACACACACACACACACACACACACACACTATCCAGCCCCCGCACTGGAGTTCTCCACCATGATGTCACCCCGCTGCTGATAGGCTGAACGGATGCTGAAGGGGAGGAGGAGAGAAGTCGGTGAGTGAGCGAGGGAGGGAGGGAGGGAGATGCTGAAAGAGAAAGAGGGAGGAGGCGAGAGCGCGAGGGATAATGCCGGCTGTGGTATGGGTGGAGGGTTTTTCGGAGAGCACTGTGAGGTGTATGTGTGCAGCCCCCGGTACCCCTTGGTAACGGTGGTGCGTGAGGTGTGACCGCTCGGGTAGCAGTCGGAGAAGAAGAAGAAGGTGGGGAGGGGGGCGCCCCAAAAACCCCGCCCTCCAGGAGGCATGAGGCGCATCATCTGCCAGCGCATCTGTGACTGTAAGTGCATGGATGGGGCCTGGGTCCAGGAGTGTATGCGTTTATGAAGTGCAGGTGTGCGTGACGGTGATGGATGTCGCTGCATTCCAAAAGAATGTCAAAGCAGAGAAGTGCCCGCTGACCATAGGTTTGCCTTGGCTCTGGGGTTAGCATTTGCTATACCTATTTACATCCGGTTTAATATTGTTTGTTGACGTGTGTGTGTGTGTGTGTGTGTGTGTGTGTGTGTGTGTGTGTGTGTGTGTGTGTGTGTGTGTGTGTGTGTGTGTGTGTGTGTGTGTGTGTGTGTGTGTGTGTGTGTCAGGGTGTTGGCGGCTTTGGCGCATTCTCCCAGCTCTGCCGGGGATCAGAGCAACGGGAGTGCGGCTGCGTTTTTCCACCAGCACTTTCATCTCCCCCACCTCGCTGAAGGCGTGAAGGCTGCCCGCTGCTCGTCGAGCGACATGAGCGTGCCGGCTGAGGTGTTCTTCCTCGGCCCGCTTGTTGTCGTTTCGACACTAGAGCGGTTCCAGTACGTCCGTGTGTCGGTGCTTACTGATACGGTTAGCTAGCTATCGATCCACATTCCAGATCTGAACGGCAGGAGAAGGCACTGCGATGAATGAGCTGCCACACAATGGGAGAGCGCATGCCATGGTTCTTTGTCGGCGGTTGCGTGCGTTGATGTCGGGATGGATGCCAAGTCTGTCTGTGGCTTTCGTGTGTGTGTTTCACTTCTGTCACTTGTCAGTGAAATTGTCCTGCGTATTGCCTGCATTGGCGGCTGTACCCCCCCCCCCCCCCAATAAGTCCCCCAGGTGATTTGTAATTAGTATCGATTAGTAAGTCCTGACCAAGCTTTACAGCCACCTCTTCTTTCCTCTCTTTATACAAAATAGATCCATGGAAATGACATTCTCTTTGTAGTGCCCTTCATCCTAGAATGGTTAGTCTGTATCATGCGGATATAGAACAGCGATGAGAAGAACATAAACATAGGATTATGCCCCTCTTTGTACGCGGTGCTGTTAAATGACTCTGGCGGTTGTAGGCCTGCGGGGCGCTGGATCTGTCCATCGTTTCCTTATCTTGCTTTTCCATCCTGTTCCTGAATGAAGCCTTTGAATGTTTGCCCTTCCTCTTGCACTAGAGATTATAACTCTCTGCTCTCTCCTCTCCGTCAGACCGTAGCTTTGACGACGACGACAGCGTGGATGGGAACCGTCCGTCCTCAGCCCAGGCGGCCTTCAAGGTGCCCAAAGTCCCCAAGAAGGCTGCCGAGTCTGCACGCAGGCCCAGCGCCACCAGCGGCAAGATAGGTAAAGACACGCACGCACGCTCACACGCACACACACACACACACACGTTAAGGTATCTGTGATGTTGGCCCGTGGGAGCGCACACAGTTGTGGCTCATTACTCCCATTCTTAACAGTGTAGACCTCGCAGTAAGACGAGCTGAGTTAGCTGCTGTTCTGGCCCCCCGATCTGATCTCCCATGTTAGGATGGAGAGCAGCGATGAGCGCTGATGAAGGAGGTTGAGCAGAGGGCCGTGAGGGTAGGTGTGAGGTGTGCTGACCGGCCGGCCGGCCGGCTCCCTCACACCTCGCGCACACGTGCACAATGTTTCCACTCTGCCTCCGGCCTGTTTTGCAGGATCCCCCCCACACACACACACACACACAGGTGGTGCCTTGGAAATCGTGGCGATCCCGTTCCTGTTGACTTAACGTCTTTCTTCCTCGCCGGCCTGTCAGTCCCCGTTTTCGACAGAGGAGGGCCGACTGTGGTGTTTGTTTCTCTCTCTGTATTGATCCCTCCCTCTCCTTCCTGTCCATCGGCGTAGAGCTGTGTTCTCACGGCCAGGCGGTCGATTCAGGGCGGGTGTGTCAGACATGTCTGTGTCACCCAAACACACACACACACACAACGGTAGGTTGGGAGGTAGTCTGTTTTGGCATGTTTCGGTGGAAAAAAGGAACTCTAGAAGCTTGGTGCTGGATTATCCCTTTGGACTCTTAATGGATGGTTCAAGTTGACATACAACGCAAACAGCATCCTCACCCGACCCTTTTGATCTGTCCCTCAAACTGTCCCTCGTTCCGTTTGCCTGGTCTGGCTGTTGACATTCAGGGAAGCTAGTGCTGACACAACCTTCCATGTTTCTGATGCTGAGCTAGCTTAGCTGGGGCTACTAGTGGTGGCGGTGGGAGGTCCCACATATCTGCATTAGCATTTAGATTAAAGTCCGCCCCCACGCACACTCACACACACACACACACACACACACACACACACACACACACACCCCTCTCAGGACTGCCAAGATCCAGACAGAACCCAGAGACTGGGACTCAGCAGTTCACCAGGGCCGCCCTGTTGTCAGCACTGAGACACTGACAGAACAGAGAGCGACGGCGCACACAAAGGCCGAGTGTGCGTCTCTCAAAGCTCCGCTTGTCTTTTTAATACCATCTGATGAGTCACAGCGTCAGTCACACTGAACACTCTGAGCTCTGCGCTACAGCAAGTTTTTCACTGCTGGCACTTACACATGCCAACTTTTATACCTCTCTGCCAATCATGCATTATGCTGTATAATAACAAGCCATTTTCTGATGCTGTTGGTTTTTGAATAAGGTTGTGTTGTCCAAGTGCTGCAGACAGAATGGCTGTTATCTCGTGTTGTCCAGACAGATACACGGTCAGAAACACACTAGGACGCTGTGTGGAGGGCTAGCAACCACCTAGCAACCCCCGAGCTCTGGAAGCTTCTGCCTGGTTTTCATTGTGACACAGCGTCATGGCGCTGTCTGAAATGGAAACTAGCCCAGGGAGAGGAAATGAGGAGGCAGGGATTTCCAACTCTTCCGTTCCGACTCTCCTCTGTTCCCTTTCCTTTCCTCTCTGGTCAGACCCTCATCGGCGTCCTCCTTTTTATTCAGCGGCCCCTCCATCTTTTTTTCCTCTCCTCTCATCTACTCCTCTTTCAGCTCCGTAGTTCGCCCTGCTTTCTTCTCTCCCCATTGTCCCACCTCCCCTCTCTGTGTTTCTTCTCCCCAACGGACGGGCGTGGTCTGGAGAGTTTGGTCTCAAATACCGCCCCCTGGGAGCTGTGATTGACAGGCTCATTACAGGCCGGAAGTCCATTAGGGATCCAGAGAGGGTGTGTTGCACACTGAATGGGAAATAAGATTGTAACATGTTTTTTTAGTTACACACTTAGCACACGGACACACACATTCCCAGACACCGCACACACACACACAAGCTAAGGGCTATGTTCTCTTTGTCTTCAAGGATCCAAGGAGGGGGCTGGTGCCATTGATGAGGAAGACTTTATCAAAGCTTTCACAGACGTCCCCACAATACAGGTAACAGCTCGAACAACACACACACACACACACACACACACACACACACACACATACACGCACGCACGCTAATTAATACTATAAAGGCCAAACAGTCACCTTTGTATTAATTGAACTTTCACTCGTTCCTTGTGTCTGCCTGTAGATCTACTCGTCAAGGGACCTTGAAGATAACCTGAATAAGATCCGGGAGGTCTGCTCTGACGACAAGCACGACTGGGACCAGAGAGCTACTGCTGTCAGTGCCCCTCCACAGAGCACCCTCATGTTACCCCCTTACATCTAGTGCTTGCGCACTGTCATAGATATTTTCACTTCTTCACAGAAAATCACCAATTACACAGAGTTTTATCCAAGCAATGATTAAGGTGCAATTTTATTTAGAGTTCAGAGAGCTGGTCTGTACACAGAGAGAATACTACAGTCAGTTCAGTCGAACGACTTAGTGAGTTCTGATTTGTTGAAACAAGTATATCGGTCTAGACTAAATAAATCATTCCATTGGTCAAGGGGGATTACACGTGTTGCCTCCCAGTATTGAAAAGTACACGTACGCATACAAGGACACGTCTGCTAACTTGTATTTAGTTGCATTTAGCTAAGCACAGACGACACTATCCTTCAGTTTCTCAGAGAGGCACATGTTATGTCTTTGGTGCTCTGGCCTTCACACTGACCCTTCCCTCATATCTGAACAACAGCTCAGACTTTCCTTCGGATGCCCTAATCTGGCCCTTACAGTACTACTAGTCTAAATCTTAGACTGTCAAAGTTGAAAACAGTACATTGATGTGTGTTTCCATTTCACTCATTCTAATTCGGGGTTTCATATTTCTTCCACTCCGATTGGTCCTGTTGAATGGGTTCGCTTGTGCAGCTGAAGAAGATCCGCTCGCTGCTGGTGGCCGGGGCAACGGAGTATGACTGTTTCTACCAGCACCTGCGCCTGTTGGACGGAGCGTTCAAACTGTCGGCCAAAGACCTGCGCTCCCAGGTGGTCCGAGAGGCCTGCATTACCGTGGCGTGAGTACCCTTTGGAATCAATAAATATCACAGCACTGTTTCAACAAAACCGCATGGGCAGTGCTTTAATCCTTAGTGTGTGTGTGTGTGTGTGTGTGTGTGTGTGTGTGTGTGTGTGTGTGTGTGTGTGTGTGTGTGTGTGTGTGTGTGTGTGTGTGTGTGTGTGTGATGTAGCCACCTGTCAACGTTGCTGGGGAATAAGTTTGACCATGGAGCCGAGGCCATCGTCCCTGTGCTCTTCAACCTCATCCCCAACTGTGCCAAAGTCATGGCCTCCTCGGGGGTGTCTGCCATACGCATCATCATCCGGGTCAGTACACACACACACACACACACACACACACACACACACACACACACACACACACGTATAGACAAGTGTCTACACCATCTGAGCTATATTTAAACTTGAATAGATACTTTTAAGTAATTGAGTTTTGGGAAAGCGTGGTAGCGTGCTGTGATTGATTTGTGGTCTAATCAGTCTCTTCACTCCTCTCTCTCCAGAACACTCACGTCCCCAGGCTGATCCCTCTGATCACCAGTAACTGCACCTGCAAGTCGGTGCAAGTCAGAAGGTGAGTGGCAGCACCTGGATGGGCTTTGAAATTAAACTGAGGCTGTTCCCTTTCGATTAAAGTGTCGTTATCATGTGGTTCTAGTAGTTTTTTATTTCATTTGTTGATTTATGACGGTATTTACATTTTGCCCTACCCTCAGACGCTGTTATGACTTCTTGGACCTGCTGCTGCAGGAGTGGCAGACCCACTCTTTGGAGCGGTAAGCACTGGCTTAGAAGTGTGTAAACCAAGGACTTCCCTTGACTGCGCTATTCTGATGTGCTCATGCAATTACAAACCCTCTCCCTGTTGTAATCGGCCACACTCTCCCCCTCAGGCACACAGCGGTGCTGGTGGAGAGCATAAAGAAGGGGATACGAGATGCTGACGCAGAGGCCAGGGTGGAAGCTCGCAAGTAAGACCCCCCCCCCCCCACACACACACACACACACACACACACACACCCCTATCCCCTCCCTACTGTAGTGTACTGTACAGCCGTAGTGTAACCCTGTAACCCCCCCACCCGCACAGGGCCTACTGGGGTCTGAGGAACCACTTCCCGTCCGAGGCCGACGCCCTGTTCAACTCCTTGGAGTCGTCGTACCAGCGCAGCCTGCAGTCGTCCCTGAAGAGCTCCGGCAGCGTGGCCTCGCTGCCCCAGAGCGACCGCTCCTCCTCCTCCTCCCAGGAGAGCCTCAAGTAAACGCTCACGCCTCACATAACCTCACTGCTGTGGCCAAATCCAGCTCCTCTTGGCAGACTGGCCGGAGATTAGACGATGGAGGAGTAGAAGTTTGAGCAATTGGCTTAAAGGAGCGCTAATGGGGATCTGTGTTGTTGTTGCTGTTGTTGTTGTTTTGTCCTGATCGACTTTCTCTTTCCCCCCCCCCCCCCAGTCGTCCCCTCTCGTCAAAATGGTCTGCTGCCCCAGGCAGAGGTGAGTCACACACACTGGGGAGGGCAGGAACGCACACAGTCATCTTCTACTGGTTCTCCCTAATTGTGTCCAGGCCTCCATAGTGAACGTGTGGTTCTGTTTCTACCATTGTGTATACACACACATACTTTCATGTGTGCTGCTATGTGACAGTGGGTGGATGTACTGCGTAGTGTTGTTTAGTGTCAATCTGTGTGCGTATCGGTGGAAGTGTTTGCATGTGTGTGTGATGTGCATATCCTTTCCTCCCCCCCACCCTCCTCCTCCCCTCAAACCTCCTCCACCTCCCAGTCCCAGCCGGCTCTAAAAGCGGGATGTCGCCGGCCTCCCTGCAGCGTTCCCGTAGCGACGTGGACGTTAACGCGGCAGCAGTTGCTAAGCACCGGCACGTTGGACAGCCTGGGGGGGCGGGGAGACTGCACCCTGGCTCCTACTCCTCACTGGGTAAGGGGCCCGTCTGTCAGACAGCCAGCCAGCCAAAGAAGAGGCCACTGTAGCCATCTGTCAACATGTTACTAATTTTCGAGTCAACGTTCAATAAAACTCAATCAGTTTTCTCAGAACGGTTGTCCGAGTCAGATGCATTTCAATCGGCGTCGGTGCCTCCGTGTTTTAGGGAGAAGGCAATAGAAATACAAAGTAGGGTGGGCATCAAGACTCCAGGAATAACGGTCAGAATCCCGCGGGTCAGGGTTCACAGGGATGCCGCACGTCTAACAGTTTGAACAAAAGGCCCGCTGTCTTTAACCTCCAACGCTGCTGCACATGCTGTATGACACAGGAACACACAGCCACCCCCTCTCTCAGTCCTTCCCTCTCCAGCCGCCTCTCACAGTGCTCCTCTGCATACAGGAGCTCCACGTCCTTCCCCTTCCCCGCTGTGTTTTCTCTGTACCTGCTTGTGGCCTGTCTGCATCCTCTGGATGTCCCCCCCCCAAAAATAAAATGCATGTTCGACCTTTGCTGTTTGAGTAGATGTGGGTATGTCTGTCTGTAGGTCCAATACGGCTGTTGGCCTGCGGAGTTCTGTTAATAACAAGGACATCGTATTGCTCTTTCTCTCTCCTCTCCACCGTTTCCCTTTCCTGCCCACCTGCCTTCCTTCCTTCCTTCCCCCTTTCTTTCTGTTTCTCTTTTCTCTGGGCCACTAAAGATGATGCCTCTGATAAAACGGATGGTAAGATCATCTCACTCTGCTTCGGACAGCCCTCTCACTACACGCTTTCTCCCCACACCCCCACCCCTTTTCCCCCACTCCCTCCATCCCCTGCCATCCTTCCATATCAACACTTTCATTGTAGTCGTTGACCATAGCGCCCCCTGCTGTTTGGCTCTTACACACCCAATGGATTCATGACGCACTCATTTATCATTTCATGGCTCAGACAACATAATTAATCGGACCTAACCTCTGCTTACCTGCCTTTTGTCTTGACCTCTGTCTGGTGTAAATTAATGCTTTATAAATGTGTGGCTTGTTGAAGATGTAACTGCTGAACAGGCTTGTAAAAATACCCCCCAAAAACGAAATTGACTTGTAGTAGGGCAGTTCATTCAGCAACCTTGTGTGCGTGTGTGCGTGTGAAATGTAACACCCTGCTTCCTCTTTGTCTGTCTGTAGGAGCCAGGTCAGACAACGGTAAGACACTAGATGGGTGTTTGATGTGTGAGTCGGTGTACGAATGGCAAAATCACTAGAATAGCTAAATCGATTCCTTTTGCAGTAGCCCTTTTTTCCGTCGTAGTCCTTCATAGCTGTAGGCCTTAGTTAGTACCGATCCTATTAGCCTAGCGCGTGTTAGCGGACGTAGCGCAAGCATGTGTATGCTCTGTGTGTATGTTCTGACCGTGTGACCTTCGACCACCAGGGCGCCTGCGCACCAAGCAGCCCCTGTCCACACCCAGCGGAGTGGGCAGCCAGGTGGACTCCAGGGGACGCAGCCGGACAAAGATGGTGTCTCAATCGCAACGTAAGTATCTGTCCACTCCAAACGCACCAAGCGCAGGGTCGTACTATGTGTTATAATAGACACGCTGTCTGTTTTCCGCTCCACACAACCACTCTCCTCACGCCCCGACCCACGACAAGAATGGGCGTAGAGACAGAGAGCGGATGTGCTCGAGTGGGAAATGTATTATTTTTTTCTCACTCAGACTTGGTGGTGTTGCTTTATGTCTACCTGACAGTGACAATAAGCCCCCCTACAAATGTGTTTGTGTCTTCAGGTTCCGACGAGTCAGATTGCACGCCAGGTATTGTCTTTGTGTGCGGGCGTGAGGTTGCGTGTTTGTCTTTTAAGTGTTCCACAGTGGGTGCTGCTTTGCTCTCATTCTGATCACATATTCGATGTGTGTGCATCGGGAAGCATTCGAAGGAGTTGGGTGTGTTTTGTTCCAATGCATGCTTTTTGTCTCATCACTGAGGGTGCTGTGATGAGTCTATTTCTGCTGCTGTAGCCTGGCTATCAAGTAAAGCTAAAATGAGTGTCAAAAGACCGAGACAAAAGCCCTAAACAAGCTACATTCAGACACAGGCAACGCTGAACGAGATGTTTGTGAATCCGCCTGGCTGAGACTGCATCTTCATCCACAAGGCCCTGTGAATGTTCTCGATGCCAACTTGTCCAGAGGATGTCTGGGGGATTGGAGGAAGAGAACTAATGAAAGCCTGGGATGAGCCCCTTTGCAGACTTTCAGGCAGCGCTCCAGATGGGAGCTCACTCATCTGGCGGCAATGACTCATTTTAGGAACGAAAGATTAGCGTAAAGAGGCAAAACGAGAGTGAAAAAGCTGATCGAAAGGGAACAGCTGGGTAGACAGGCTATGGAGTTTGTGATGATTCGCGTGCGGGTGTGTGTGTGTGTGTGTGTGTGTGTGTGTGTGTGTGTGTGTGTGTGTGTGTGTGTGTGTGTGTGTGTGTGTGAGAGAGAGTGAGAGAGAGTGAGAGAGAGTGAGAGAGAGTGAGAGAGAGAGAGAGAGAGTGAGAGAGAGAGAGAGTGAGAGAGTGAGAGAGTGAGAGAGTGAGAGAGTGAGAGAGTGAGAGAGTGAGAGAGTGAGAGAGTGAGAGAGTGAGAGAGAGAGAGAGAGAGAGAGAGAGAGAGAGAGAGAGAGAGAGAGAGAGAGAGAGAGAGAGAGAGAGTTGCTGTGGGCATTTTTGTTTTGAGCCATTGTGAAGTGTGATAGCTGTGTTATGAGTTCTCTGGAGTAACTCATCATTACATGCACTGCTCTCCCCAGTCTGTCATCTGGCTGCCTCCGTGGGCGGGGCCCTCTCCAGTCACTTGGCTTGCGTTTTATTCATTTTGTTTGTGTAAGATGTGTGGTTGTTTTTTCTGTCCCCGCCATCATTCTTGGCTCTCCAGATTAAGACGCTGTCGCTCCCATCATGTTCCCTGCTGACTAATTCCCACGATGCTATCTGCTCTAACCCCCATAATTCATTTGGTTTAATCTGCTGTTCCTTCCCCCACCCTGTCCCCCCCTCCTTCCGACCAATGGGCTTATGGCTCAACCCCCCCGCTCCGATCCTGCCTTCTTATTGGTGCAGGATCTCTGTCTGCTAACCCCGTTGGTGGTAAGATTCCTAACAATACTTTATTTACCCTTAGCTACCTTCTTTCTGCTCACCCATCCTCTTCCGATGCCCCCTACCTTCACTGCATTTGGTCGCACCAAGCTCTTCCTGCACGCTGGTATAGGCATGATGGGACTCTTAGGCACAGATTCTATCGCGACTGCTTTAATCTCACCCCGTGCCTGCACCGCTAAAGGGCCTTAACTCTGAGCCGTGGCTGTGGCTGCCTGCTGCATGCTAGAAGGTTACCAGCAGGGTGGACAGATGAGGGCCAGGGACAACACTCAGTTTATGGGGCAATGTAGTGAGTCAGTGTTCACTGTAAAAAATGCCTCACAAGAGATGAGAAATAACGTATGGAATTCAAGAAGTAAACAATAATAAACAAAAAAAATTACCTGTCAATAGATCAAGAAAATAGTGTGTTGAAATAAGTAAAATCATCCAACATCCACAATTCTTAGGAATATAATTTATCTTGTATTAAGAAATATTATATATAGTGGCTTGATACAAGATATACTTGGTCTTGCTTGGATTTCATTTTTTGCATTGTTGGAGAAGGTAAATTGGAAGGCGAGTTAATACCATTCTGCTCAGCACCTAGCGACAGAAAGACTACAAGGAAAGATAGCACAAATCCGGATCGATGGTAGAGGGTCATAGAGGGGGGGGGGGGGGACGGGGACGAAAGTGTGTGGGAAGACTAGAGGGGCAGTGAGAGAAGAAAAGGGCAGAAGGGAAAGGAGACAGACCAAAGAAACCACATGTCAACACTAGGGGGAGTTGGAGATCAGCGCAGACACGCGGTGGACAAAGGCCCCTCATTCCTTTACCAGCTTTCTGTCTTGTAGGCTTTACTAGCCAGCAACACTTTCACTGGGTGTTAGTTTAGACGTTGTGGTGTGGTTCTGTGAATTGTCTGAGAGTGATTGTTGTCTTTTTTTATTATTTCTTTTAATTCTTTTCAGTTGAGCGAGTGTTTGAGACTTTTTGTCTGAAATAAGAGAGATGCCACAAGTTTCCTTTCTGGTGTTTTAATACGTAGCTTTGCTTTTTGGGGTACCTTGGTTTGTCACAAGTGTGTCCAATCCACACCTATCATTTTAGACTGCCTTCGTCCTCTGTGTTTGTCTTAATGTGATAGCTTTAGAACCTTGTGACTTAAGGTCGTGCGTTATTGGTTGGAGTAGTTGGAGATGGAAACTTTGGAGTGGAGGCGCAATAAAAAATGCCCGCTCATCAAGGTCCCTGTTTCCAGCAGAGGGGTGTCAGACTCAATCACTGAGGGGAACTGCTATTGTCTGCCTTATTTGCTTAAAACCTTCATTTACAACCTACATTTTGTAAATAAGTTGAATCTGATGCCCTCTTAGTTCATCTGAAAGCTAAGGGTTAGACTTCCCTCTCCATGGCAGCACTATCCACTGTGTATGAGGGAGAGCATCAGGCTGGGGGTGGCTCCATCTGAAGCTCTTACTCTCTGTTGGACCATGTTAGTGATGTGAATATTAGAACCATGTTCACCTGTATGTTGAACCCTCTGTTGCTGTTTCTCTCTCCAGCTGGCAGCAGGAGTGGTTCCCCCGGCCGCGTTCTGGCCAGCACAGCCCTGAGCACGGTGGGCTCCGGGGCCCAGAGGGTGCTGGCCGGGGCCGGAGGGGCCTGCCAGAGGCGCAGCCGCATCCCCCGCAGCCAGGGCTGCTCGAGAGACTCCTCCCCCACACGCCTGTCTGTCGGTGAGTACACGTGCACATACGCTGGCGAGCCCACGTTGACGTTGACTAGTCCCAGAACTAGTGTTAGTCATCTAACCCCCTCTCAGGCCCACCTGTAACCTGCCTTCGACTTCCTCCGTCCTACGCATTCTAAACTGAGTCTAAGAACCACGTTGTACACTATGCTCTGTAACCGTTGAGTAATAAAGCTGTCCGCCCATCTCCCTCAGTGTGTTCCTCCTCTTAAGAGTGTAATTGGCTCGGGGCCCTTTGGAGACTCCTTGATTGACAGAGCTGTACGAGACCCCAGCTGACACATTCACGCGTGGTAGTTTGGGGTCTACCCGTTACATTGTCAAATCTCATGTAATCACTGGGATATTCTTCCTCAGGCAATAACCATCTCATGAGGTTGTAGATTTGTTAACAGGACAATGACTAAGACAACAACCTAAATATTTTGGCCTGTGACGCACACCCACTATACACTTATCGGTCTCTTAAACTCTGACCTCAACCCTTTTGTGCCCTACTTTCTCCTCTATTTCTCTGTATTTCTTCTCTTCTATACCTTTTTCACCCCTTTCCTTGTCCTCCTCCCTCCCTCTCTCCTCTAGCCCCTTCCAGCCTTAGTTCCATCTACAACGGAGCGAGCCGAGGAGGTAAGACTTCCGCCTCCCACCAGTCGACCCGGACATCCAGCTCTTGCGCTTCAGCCCTGCCTCTGTTCTATTCCCCTCTCTTTCCTTATCTTTTCTTTGATTCCATTTTCTCATGTACTCTTCTCTCTCTCTCCCCCCCTTCATGATATCACGTCTGAATGTAACTCCATCCCTCTAATCTTTGCCTCTCCAGCCGTCGGTCAGGCTGCCGCTTGCTGCCTCATGTTCCCAGAATCCATCTCTCTTAACATCCGACCACCTGGCTGCGTTTGCTGTGGTGATGGGTTCCCATGCAAATGATGTGTTTTCAATGGTGTTGGCCGTGGTAAATCGATTCCCCACTAACCAGTCAGTCGCAGTCCTCAATGAACTTCACAGGATCTGCCAAGCTCCACTGGGCCTTCAGAACCTTTGTGATAGGCTGTGATTAACGGGGAAGGGTGCTTAAGTGGGCCAATGGGCATTGAGGTTGATTACTAAGATGCGGAATGAAAACAGAGACCCCACCCCAACCCCCCAACCTCCTGATCTTTGAATTGATCTGCTTCTCTTACTTCCTTTTCATGTTCGCCCCTTGTGTGTGTGTGTGTGTGTGTGTGTGTGTGTGTGTGTGTGTGTGTGTGTGTGTGTGTGTGAGAGAGTGAGAGAAGGAGGGAGAAAGGGAGAGAGAGATTGTGTGTGCGCGTACGTGTGTTTGTGTGCGTGCAAGTGCATGCAAGAGAGAAAGAACACATCAAATGTGTGTATATTTAGTATTTACATGTGATTTCTGAGTATCGCTGTCTTGAGCCCTAAGGGTGCACATTAAAAGGATTATGTGGCTTGTTTGGCTTTACCAACGGATCTATATATTGTTATTATATTGGTACCATATGGAAAGCATTTTAAAGTGTTATGGAGGAGCCATGATAGACCATCAATATGCACCCTTGGCACAGGAACAGCAGCACTCACATTCTCAGCTGTAACTGTCAGTTTGTCATTCTTGCCTCTATTCTCTCCCTTTTGTATTTTTGTTGTTCCCCTGGTTACCTGTTACCCCACCCCTCCTCTTGTTGCCACGTCTCCATTCCACTTTTGCCATCCTGTATCTTCCCTCTCTCCTCTCCGTTTTGTCCCCTTCTTTGTCTTTTTCTTTGATGTCTCTCTTTTTGTTTCACTTTACTTTTCTCAACGGTCTCCATTTTCTCTTCTTTTTTCCGTCACTGTGTGTCCCTCTCTACTTGTCTCCCCCCCTCTCCCCCCTCCCTATGCTGCGGCGCGTCGGCGTGTGTATCGCTGTTAGCTCGGGGCAGTCGTATCCCTCGGCCCAGTATGAGTCAGGGCTGCAGCAGAGAGGCCAGCCGCGAGAGCAGCAGGGACACCAGCCCCATACGCTCCTTCACCCCCCTCGGTGAGTAAAACCCTCCAAGGAGGGGCCCCCGAAAACAGGACCATAGGTCATATAACATGTCCCACAGTTTGTGGAGGTGATGCTCAACCCAGCGGATCGTCATTTTCTGAAGAAGATCCCCCCCGCTTCACACCAGAGTTTGGAGACTCCTGGCTTGTTCTGTTACATTACTTAAAAGATAAGGGGCTCTGTTGTAGACAATACATCAGTGAGGTCTATTGCCTACTCAGCTCAGACATGGTCAGACACTCGTTTTAAGAAGGTACCCCGCAACAAAGTTGTGTTGGTGTTCAAATACAGCGGCAGCTTGCTTGAGCTGTTTGTCTAAACAAAACTAGGGGTTGCAGAACTGGACTCTAAACAAGCGTGAACCACAAACACACGTTAACTGTGGTATGATGATCCATGGTGGTGGGCTCCGCTCTGTCACTCTTACTGTTTCAATCCTAACGTTGAGGGGATGTGTGTGTGTGTGTGTGTGTTGCTGTCCTTCTTTCTTGTGTGTGGTTCTCCGTTGCAGCGGCGCGGAGCTACTCTCGCTCCACCGGAGCCCTCCACGCACCTGATACTTTTGGGGCTGCAGGTGAAGGCCAAGTGCTTTTATCTCTCCATCACCCACCTAGTCCTGTTTTTGTTTTCTTCGTAAGCCCTTATGTTTTCTTTAAAAAAAAAAAAGAAAAATGTCTGCAACCATTCCTGCTTTTGCCAACCCTCTCTTTTATCGTTTTCTTACGTTCCTTACGTTCTCGTCCAGGACCTTAAGCCTCCAATGGAATCGCATGCTTCCGCCCTATCAGTTGCTATGACGACCATTCCACCCATCTCTGCAGCACTTCCTGGTTTTACGTTTTAGCCCCGCCCTTCAATGTGGACACACTTGTCCTCCATAATTATTTGTGTTACACCTTATCACCAATGTTTTGACTGGTGGCACCAGGTTGGGGGTCATTGTTTTGTTCGCCAAGTCATCAAATCAACTTTCTTGGCTGATGGGGACTATTTCGTATGTGAGTGGTAGAGCTCGGAATGCGAAGAGAGAGTGATTCAGAGGGGCTTAATAAGGGTGGAGGGAAGGAGTGACTGAGTCTGGTGAACGCCAGAATGAATGTGTGAGTGACAGGTTGGTGAACGGTGATGGCATGCCATTGTGGAGGGCGGTTGGGCAGTGAAGTGAAGGATATTACCTGCCCTTGCAGATTGGCAATGTCTCCTCTCTCTCCTCCGTGTCTGTCCCACACCCCCAGGTTCATCAGGTTACGGGATCAGCCAGTCCAGCCGTCTGTCCTCCTCAGTCAGCGCCATGCGGGTCCTCAACACCGGCTCTGACGTGGAGGAGGCCCTCGCTGACGCCCTGGTACGCGAAGGCACACAAACACACACGTTAATAAGGACTCAAACTCACAGATGCAACCATTGTATACTCTGCATGTGTGGCACGCAGCCCCGCGTGTGCGTGTCCTAGTGTGTTTCCGGTCTCTGACTAACCGTTGGTTCTACCCCTGTCTAACGCTCTCAGCTGTTGGGAGACATGCGGTCCAAGGTCAGCCTCCTCACCTGCCTCTGCTCTATGTGTTTGTGTGTTTGTAGTGGTTCTTGCTTTATGTAGTGTAGTTAGAGCATGATAGTGGCAGTAGTGAGCAACGACACCCAAGGGGTATTCATTTGTTCGGCGAGGTTTTATACGTTCAGTCAAAACCCGGTTTCTCCCTCTGTGCCACCCCCCCGCCGTCTCCCCCCGCAGAAGAAGCCGGCGCGGCGACGGTACGAGAACTACGGGATGTACTCGGACGACGACGCCAACAGCGACGCTTCCAGCGCCTGCTCGGAGCGCTCCTACAGCTCCAGGAACGGAGGAGCCATCCCGACCTACATGAGACAGACCGAGGACGTTGCCGAGGTCAGCACGATCCGGACACACAACACACACCAATCACCACACACCACAACACATACCCGCTAGGGGTTCATCCAGCCAACGAGACGTTGACGACCCCTTCCAAGCAACCTGCCCTTCCTGAGCCTCTTTTCCTTTGGGTCCTCCCACAGGTGTTGAACCGCTGTGCTAGTGCCAACTGGTCTGAGAGGAAAGAGGGGCTCCTTGGGCTGCAGGCACTGCTGAAGAACCAGCGCACGCTCAGGTCAGCCTGGAATAGTCAAGTTGAATGTGTCGTTTGGTACACGCTCACTTTCCTACGTCTGACTGGGGTGTTGTAATTGGAATGTTGTTTTGGTCCGCAGTCGTGTGGAGCTGAAAAGGTTGTGCGAAATCTTCACGAGGATGTTTGCCGACCCTCACAGTAAGGTATGGATGCATGCGGTGCAGCAACTCTTAAACATGTGCGCGCGCACACACACACACACACACACACACGCACAAACATACACCTGCAGACACAGATGTCTATATCCACACTGGCAGGTATTCTCACCCTTTTTCCATTTCAAGGCACTTCAGTTTCATTCAAATATTTATTTATGCTTTATCCATCCCGCAATCACTTACAGTACCGGATTCTGCCGAAACAAGGGAAACGGTTTCAAACATTTTGTATTAACAAACAAACACAAAAACAGACACGCACACACAAACCGTCTCAGACATATAAAAGTCAAATACAAAGACTCTGCATGTAAACTTTGACAGCAATAGCCTATATCAAAATACATACAGCACGGGGAGCTGACTGGACTGTTAACGGCATGCTACGCCTGGGTTTGCGTGTGACCTCACACTCTCCGCTAGCCAATGGGGTTTTTCACTCACCATCCGCCAGCCAATCCGTTGGATGGGTGGTTGTGCTCACTGCGTTTACTGCAACCCCCTCTTCCTCCCCCCTCCCCTCCCTGCGTATATGAGCGGTAACACTGACCACACACACACAGCCACACACCTGTGCCACCTGCGCTGCCTCCTGTTCTTTCCAACTAACAAGCTGCGGTTCGCCCCTTCCTTTTAACTCCACCCCCCCACCCCCCTATCTGCGGCGTTTGGAGTGCCCTCCCCGACCCACTCGCCCCCACCCCTCCCTCACACACACGCCTGTGTGTCTCCCCCCCCCTCTCCCCTGTCGTTTGACGGTAACGATTATGAATTTCAGCGAGACTCCGGCAGAGTGTACGGCACGGCAGAATCCGGTATAAGCTCAGCCTCCTTCAAGGTACATTCTACCATCATTCATCTCCTCCACGAATCTACCTCTCATGTCACTTTTCAGTTATTTTCTCACTCTCGTTCACTGTCCGTCTGTCTGGTCCATCCTTTCTTTTCCATTTCATTATGTCGGTGTGTCTATAGAGCGAGATGGATTCCATGCCGAATAGAGGAGTGCTTTATGTAAAGAGTGTGTCTTGTTTCGGTAGCTGCATCTCGTTGTGTACCCATAAGGGGTGACTTCAGTGTGTGCAACTGTCCAGGACGCTAACTTGTGTATTTCTCTCTCCTCCATGCCACCCTCTTTGGAACTCTCTGTAGAGAGTAAGTTTGGCCAGCGCCGGTCTTAAACGTTTGACTGCCTTTGTATGTCTGTCTAGTCGTGTTCATGGTTGGTGTGCTCTGTCAGATCTCGCCGTTGATTTAACTCATACACTAACACGGCGATGTCCATGACATCCGTTTGCCCCGTAAAGGGTCACCTCTGTCCATGCTGCATAGCCAATCATCAACCAATTAACCCTGATGACGAGCTCAGGAGTAGCCTGATCGCTGCCTGCTATTTGGTGTGGTTATGATTATTATATTTGTGGAAAATACTGTCAGTGTCTACTAATCAGTTTGTTGTGAACGGTTGTTATGCTGGTGAGGGTGGAAGAATGAACGAGCGGAGTTTGTGGTTGAGAGGATGCGTGGAAGAATCAAGTTTCGCAAAGCATGGATTCCCTCAGCTAATCTAACCGATGGACTAATAGCTTTCCCAAAATCCCCCAGAAAACGGCATTTAGCCTGTGCATGCTTTCGCTCAAGTCTCTGTGTTGGCCCACCTATGGAGCCAGGGGCTCACCCCGGTGGTCTTGTGTGTCCAGGTGTTCAGCATGTTCCTGGAGACGCTGGTGGACTTCATACTGGTCCACAAGGAAGACCTGCAGGACTGGCTCTTTGTCCTTCTCACACAGCTGCTCAAGAAGATGGGAGCTGACCTGCTGGGCTCTGTCCAGGCCAAAGTCCAGAAGGCCCTGGATGTCACACGGTCAGTGTTTTGTTTTTATTTATTGCTTTTGTAGAATATCTAATGTATGAAAATGTATAATTTATTAAGTTGCTTGCTGAGTGCAGTGTTGGTCTTGTATTTGTGTGTTGCTCTGTGACGTGTGACATGTTTCTGTTCTGCAGAGAGTCCTTCCCCAACGACCTCCAGTTCACCATCCTCATGAGGTTCACCGTGGACCAGACGCAGACCCCTAACCTGAAGGTAAAAACGAGCTGTGCCTGTCAGAGCGTGTTAGAGGGGTTGTCTGGGGTCTTCAGAGCAGGGGGTGCTGTGTTTTGAATGGCAGGGAGAATGGAAAGGAGGGAGGCGGAAAGGAGGGCTGTAAGGGCAGGGACCAGTAACTCAGTCGGTCACCATGGTAGCGTCTGCACTGATAAGACCCCACGCTTGCTCATGCCGGCCCCCACTCTGAATCCTGGACACCTAATTGGATATAGCAGCTGCCTGGCACCCGTCCAGTTAAATGCCCCACTGGCTCTTTGCCCTGCTGCAGTCTGGAGCCACCTCCCCTTCTCCCTTCCTCCTCTTTCCCTCGCTTCCCTTTGGTCGTGCCCCACTCCCTCCCTAAACCCTAAATCACTCTCTCCTTGGTCTGGCTGCTTCTTCTCCTTCACTTTCTGACCCCCGCCTCATTTGCTCCCTGGCCTGTATGCGTTCCTATTTGCCTTTTCTTAAGGCCCTTTTCTACCCTTTTTAAGGACTTTTTGTGGTCCTCCACGCCCTGCATACCGTACCCCTCCATTCTGCATCTTCTACTCACCTGTGTCATGCTGCTTTTCCCCCCCCGGACCCCGGTCAAAGTCCACGATACCTCTGGCCTCCTTCCCTTTAACATCCTTTTGACTCCATTTACCCACCACGATACGTCCCCCCTTTTTAAATGCCTATTTTCCTCCCCCTCCTGCTTCCGTCCCTCCTTTCCTCATTGGTGAATGACGCGGTGCTTCTCCTCTCTCTCTCTGAAGCCTGTTCGGAGCTCGTGTTGCGGGCGAAGCAGGGGAGGGTCCAGGGTAAAATTGCTTCCCCCCAGAGCGCGGCGCCACGCTTGCTCTCTGAACGAGCAGGTCGCAGCCTGGACCCAGTCTGCCCAGGTCAGTATGCTCCGGGGGGAGCAATTTTATGAGGCGCGCCCCGGCTTATGGAGCTAGTGGGTGGCTTTGCATAAAGAGAAAGAAGGAGACAGGAGGAGTTGATAGAAAGGCAGACAGTGGATGCAGAAGAGGAGGAGGAGGAGCGTGTGAATGTTCAGTGTCTGCACTACGATGTTTGTCTGGTGGTTTCTTTGGTTTTCTCTCTGTTTATCTCGTCGGTGATAACGTGATGTCGTGCTCCGTAGATTGTTGTCCAGCATGGCTCATTCTTTTTAATGGACCTTTATGCCTCCCCCTTCACCATTACCATTTTTTTGTTTTACCAGGGACTTTCCAAGCCATTTCATGTTTCAGAGATCTGCTGCCATAGAGCGCCATCCTCTCCATTTCTACCGACCGACACCATAATGTTTGTTTGTTGATGGGCGTGTATTTTGTGTTTGTCTGGGTGTGGTTTGACCATGACTTCTAAACTGTGTTAAATCATGGGCAAGTCATTATGTTGTATTGTGTTGTCTAATGGTGGGTGTGTCTGTGTGCTCTTCTCAGGTGAAGGTGGCCATTTTGAAGTACATTGAGACGTTGACGTTACAGATGGATGCTCCAGACTTTGTCAACTCCTCGGAGACTCGCCTGGCCGTGTCACGCATCATAACCTGGACCACAGAGCCCAAGAGCTCTGAAGTCAGAAAGGTAGGGCACACACACACACACACACAGGGTCTGGGATCTGGGATCTGTCCACTTTTCTTCTGGGTGTTTTTTTCTGTGGTTTGGTGGTGATCTTTCTTTGTCTGCTCTGTTATGTGTTTGTGTGTGTCTGTGTGTGTTCTACAGGCTGCCCAGTCGGTGCTGATCTCTTTGTTCCAGTTGAACACCCCACAGTTCACTCTTCTCCTGGGAAACCTACCCAAAACCTTCCAGGATGGAGCCACCAAATTACTACAGAACCACCTGAGAAACACGGGCAACACGGCACAGGTAACACACACACACACACACACACACATAGACCCAACATTTCTATTGGTACATTTACCCACTGGTGCATTTCTTTGTTGTAACTGCATATTTACGAAAAGTATCAAATTGTTAAATTGAAGTAGGTATTGTGATGGGAAAAATAAAAAATCCGCGACAGTATTCACGATTCTTGGTGTTATTATTTTTCTTCAGGCACCAATGGGCAGCCCTCTGACTCGCCACACCCCCAGGTCCCCAGCCAGCTGGGCCAGCCCCCTCACCTCACCCACCAACACCTCCCAGAACACGCCGTCACCAAGGTGACACGCATACACACGCACACACGCAGCCAAAAATGTATTACCAGAAAGACAAACATTATTACACAGTTATTGTAACGGGGTGTAAACAGTTTTCACAACTTGCGTCTATTTATGAAATAAACATACCTTGTTGGATAGGGTAAAGTATTAACAAACACAATGTCTTGTCGGTGTGCGGCCACGCGCCATCACAGTGCGTTTGAATACGACACGGAGAACATGAACTCTGAGGACATCTACAGCTCTCTGAAAGGCGTGACCGAGGCGATACAGAACTTCAGCGTCCGCAGCCAGGAGGACATGAACGAGCCAATTAGACGACGAGAAGGAGAGGAGGTGGGGACAGAAAGAGATTCTATGTGTGTGCCTTGCCTGTGTTGTAAATATGTATATTTATATATAATGTGTATATACAGTATTAACTGTATGTAATGGTTAAGGGCATTTGTAACCCACCCCCTCCAGCATCCCCATAAGAGTTGTACACACAATACTGGCCAACACATGCGGTCTGGTTGCCTGGTTCTCATCTGACACCCTATCTGTCCCGGCTGTTTACTCCCACCATAGCGTGGGAATCTGGTGTGAGAAGACGTATGTCAGTGTCCATGGCACGCTGAAGCCAAAGAAACCCTTGGGTCAGCTCTTACGTCTGACTCTGCATACTCCCACTCCTATACAAGGTCATGGTATGTCTCACTATGGGCTTTGACCTGTTGACATTTCTACCTTCAGACAGCTTGAAACCTTACACAGTCACATGGCGTTAGTTCGCCAATCGGTGCTCACCTGACTCATCAAGCTGCCAATCACAGGAGGATATTTGGTGGGCTCAACTGTAAACAGGAACAGGAGCCCATCTTGTGTGTCTTCTTAAACTCCTTGACTCCTCTCCCCCTAGCCTGCTGGTGCCTCCATGCCTCAGCTGTTTTTACATCGATTACGTTAAGACAAGTTATCAGGGAGTACAGGCAACCACCGCTAAACAGATTATCAGCAAACGTAAACTTTTGAGGGATACAAGCATTTCTCACCCGCTTTCTAAAACGTGCACTACTTGCGTCTCCAACACTGTGAATGGCATTTGCACCCATGTCTTAACTGTAAACCAACACACAGTTGGTGTGGTTACCCAAGAGACTGTAAATGAGTGCGTTACCGTCCCACCTATTTATACCTGTATCTCTGTCTCTTCCAGGGAGGGAGCGGTGGCGCTTCAGACTCAGTGGACAGCGGCCGCACGGCCCTGGACAACAAGACGTCCATGCTCAATACACCCCTGCTCTCCAGCAGCCCCCGTGGGGCCCGCGACTCCTTTTTGGATTCCCCCAAACACAGTATGAAAGACAAGAGCCTGGACGACTCTGACCAGCTAACAGACGGTACGTACACACACATAATTCATTAGGCTAGGTGATGTATGATATGGCCAAGTGTGTCAAGCAGGTTTGATTCTTTTTGTCTTTGAACAGACAGCGGCTTGGACCAGTCTGAGCTGGTGGCAGAGCTGCTCAAGGAGCTGTCCAATCACAATGAGCGCGTGGAGGAGCGGAAGGCGGCCCTGTGTGAACTCCTGAAGCTGATTCGTGTGAACACCCTGCAGGTTTGGGACGAACACTTCAAAACCATCCTGCTGCTCCTGCTGGAGACACTGGGAGACAGAGAGGTACGTTTGCTAACACACACATACACGCACACACACACTTTGACTTCAGGACTTGCAGGACTTCAGACACTATCTATCTCTGCGTCTCCTTCAGCATGTGATCCGTGCGACAGCCCTGCGTGTCTTGAGGGAGATTCTGAGCAAACAGCCGTGGAGGTTCAAGAACTACGCTGAGCTCACCATCATGAAGGCCCTGGAGGCACACAAGGACCCCCACAAAGAGGTATGTTAATCACCAACACACACACACACACACACACACACACACACACACACAGACTCTCCCTCATATGACGGGCTCCTGAATAACAGCTATTAGAATAGATGACTACCCTGTGTTCACATCTCTCTGTCGTGCGCCTGATTTCAGGTGGTGCGCGCGGCAGAGGAGACGGCGTCCATGCTGGCCTTGTCCATCAGCCCGGACCAGTGCATCAAGGTGCTCTGCCCCATCATCCAGTCGGCTGACTACCCCATCAACCTGGCCGCCATCAAGATGCAGACCAAGGTGATCGAGAACGTCCCCAAGGACGGGCTGGGCAGCATGCTCCCGGAGATAGTGCCAGGACTCATACAGGTAACTCGCTCGCAGACGGCCCGTAGCCATGTGCAAAGGACACACACACAGTCCTACCAACAGCACGCACATTGGCGGGAATGGTACACAGGGTCATAATAGTGTGTATGTCTGTGATGTCCGGTTGTGCAGGGTTACGACAACTCTGAGAGCAGCGTGAGGAAGGCCTGTGTATTCTGTTTGGTGGCCATCTACAACATCATAGGGGAGGACCTTAAGCCCCACCTAAGCCAACTGTCCGGGAGCAAGGTGACCCCCATTTCCAACGTTTCAATATCTTTTAGACGTTGTCTTATATCAGTTGTAGACAAATGTACAGCCTATAAAAGACTTTGCAAAAGATACTATTGCGATACTATTAACACCTGTCCCTATCTCTGTCGTCCTCTCTTTCCAGCTCAAGTTGTTAAATCTGTACATTAAGCGTGCCCAGTCTGGCTCTAGTGGCAGCGAGCCTCCGTCAGATGTGTAGGAGAGGCATCACCTTTAAAGGACTCCAAAACGGCAACCCTGCCCACAGAGACTTGGAACATGATACACACATGTGCGCTCATGAAATAAGCCCCCACAACTCTAACATACTCACACCGATATATACCACTTTTAAAACTCATCTATACACGCTTGCACTCTCACGCACTGGTACACAAGCCCAAGCAGACCCACTGTTTTTTGTTTTCATTGCAACGTGGAAGTGGTGTGTGGACTCAACTTACTTTCCGTGCAACTGTGTCCAGCGGCTGCCAATGTTTAGGATGTTTGTGCTTCGCATCAACATTCGGACATGCCCGCCTCCATATAGAGACGTGCAGTGATGCTTACACTTGCAAACACTGTGCGGGACACTGCTTTGCCAACTACTACATGTGTCTCTGCTGCAGTGCATCATGGGAGCGATTGTGTAAGGAAGAAAGAGTGTTGCAGTTAATCTAAACAGACCCATGATTCACCCTGCTTGGTGGCATTCCGACAGTACACCTTGAGACCCGTTAGCTGTCTGTAAACCCTGAACCGACCCTTACACCAAACATGCCCCCACCCCCAGTGTTCTTCACAAATCCCTCTGTAAAAGCAATGGTTATGGTATATGAACCTTCATCTTTCCCACCTACTACTAGCATCGACTTAATGTCGCCCATCCCAGCACACCCACGGAACTTCATCTTCAAAGCAACAGGGAAGGTGTCTTAGATGTGGGGGGTAATGTATTGCAGTGTTTGTGAGGCAAAGCAACGATGGCGTTGTGGGAGGTAGAAAGAAAAGTGTGTTCGGTTAGCTTGTCTTAGCAAGGATTTTAACAACAGAGCATTTTAAACCCTGGAACTCTCTCTTTTTGTTGAACGGTGCTGATGATCAACAGGTACGAGCCTAGCAGGTTACAGCACTATCACTTATAAGTGCTCCTAGGCAATTCCCAGCTGGTCATAATTGCCATAGCAGATACGCAGGCAGAGTTTCGAGATTGGAGGCATTAGGTGCTTGGCTATGCATGAGACCCATTTTAACATGACAACGCATTTTATTGGGCTCCTAATCTTACTGATCAGAAAAAGGGGGCAGGAGTTTTGAATTAACCAAACATTGTGAAAGTCTTTAGAAAACGGTCCATTAGTCCAAAGAAAGGGGTGAAGGTGGGTTTTGATTATTAAATGAAGTCAAAGTAACAGCAGACCTTGCTTAATATTATTAAATAGCGGCTATGTATCTATATATGACATTAAAATGATCAAACAACAATGTCACGTAGGACAGTTCCTCTGGGGGTGCACGTTCGCACTTTTGCCCAGCCCCTTTTCTGTTGCGACTGCCACAGTCTCTTACCCTGTTTTCTTCAGTAAAAACATTGTAGAAATGTATTATTTACAGAACTGAAAAACCTGACATGTCATGCCCTCCCCCCTCTTCTATTCTTCTGATATTCCTCTAGTTGTGTCTTTCTTTCCCTCTTGTGAGTAACATTCTAGTTTCCTCTGTGCATTTACAAAGCTGTGCTTACAATTAAATAAAAACTGTACATACCATGAAAAACTATGACTCTCATATCTCCGATTGAAGTGTTGATTTGGTTTGGTGATCTACATTCAAGAGATAGATTGCCCAAATTAGCTAGCCTGACCCTATCAGAAAACATACGGGGACACAGTAACCACACGACCCAGTAATCACACATATTGTGATTCTGTGTTTGTCATTTCTTTTTTTATATAAAAAAAATACATGTAAATGTCTATCCCCGCCTCTCCAAAGAAAGAGGTGGTAATCCCTGGACAGAGGCAATGAGGAAATACTTGTGTTCTTCAAGTGTTCAGATTCCAGCATTGACAGTATGGGTTCCAGCAAGTGCACAGAATAACTAAAAGAGAATTACATGGACAAAAATCCAGGTTCTCCTTACTTGCAAGTGATTTATTATGGCAGCCTACACTTAAGTATGACTTCAACTTCATCCAAAGGTAGCTCTATCTGTTGAAAGAGTCAACCTGTAGGCCAAGCATTGGTGCGGGTATTATTGGGTGTTAGGCGGACTCGGGAAATATTTAATGTGGTCAAAACAGTACATTCTGCTGCTCACTTGTCCATAGTTTTAAACAGTACAGTACAATGTGTCTTCGATGATGGGCATACCAACCGCAAAGTATATGGTATCTGATTGGACGAGAAATCACGAGGCTGGCTTGTCCCCAGTGCAGTGCAGGCAATACAGGGGTTTCAGAGAGGGGCTGTTCGCGGGAGCCATGTTTATGTACCTTGGAGTAGTGTTAGTTATTATGCTGTGGATTTCTATAGAGTAATGTTACCATTTAACGGTCCGGTAGCCGTAACGTGGTTACTTCAGTCCGTCATGAAAAGAGAGCGGTTTCGGATGGAACAAACAGTGCTGGCTGGCAATTTTGCATAGGGGAAACAAGCCATCACATCAGTGACTGAAAGCAAGTGAAGTTCGCTAGCTACTAGTAGTACCAACACCGTTAGCTGTCTACCTAGCGTTAGCTACAGCCACACTAGCTACTTAGCTAGCTGTCTATCTAGCTGCCAGACTGACATTGTGTGTGATGAGACGTGTGGACTGGACTGTAAACAACATCCTTCCTGCTTTGTCTCCAGACTCTTGCAGTGCTTGCAGTGCTTGCTGAGGCCGCTTGTCGGCTGGTGTCCTCCTGAGGGCTATCGATCGAATATGGTTAACATTTCTCAAACTGGATAGCTAGCTAACTGGTCAAGATAAGCTAGGTGGCTGTTATTCAAAGGCTGGGCAACTGACGTTACGTTAGCTAACTAGCTAACGACTATAGCTAACGTTAATGGTACACACTACTAGCTATTGCTATATAGCTTTGCTATAGGCAAATCTAAAACCCAACGTTCATTTTTCAACAAGACCAGTTTAATGTTGCGGTAGCAAGGTGATGATGTGAACTCGCTAGAGTCAACGTTCCAATTTGCACTGGCTGTGTAACCAGAAAAGTTAGCAAACGGTAGCTAGCAACGTTACAAAACTGTTGCTTGTGGTTTTGGAATATGGCAATTGCATGCTAGCTAACTTTTAGGTACAGAATATTGTTTGAGGACAGATATGGCGATACATCAACTTGATCGAGTGAAATCGATTTGTGTGTCGAACTTCACTTCAAGGAAGAGGAGCTAACGTTAGCTAGCTCGCTAGCATAACTTTTCACTCTCGTCTCTAGTTCAGCAAGAGCAGCACAATCGCTTGCTAGCTGATTTCCAACCCCAGAACAAGCTGGCGGCCCTCGGAGTGGAAGTGGAGGAGAAGGAGCTGGGGCCCATGTCATGGGTGCTGAAGATGGACGACGCGGCCATCGAGTCAGGGCTGGTGCACGACTTTGATGCAAGTCTATCTGGCATCGGGCAAGAACTGGGGGCAGGCGCCTACAGTATGAGGTTAGAGAACAATCAGTGCCAATAAAGATACTTTAATGCCGTATCTGCTGCATACCAATTTAAACGTCTAATAGTTAGGCTAACATGATCATTTTGAGATGCCAAGATGGGACAGTTTGTTCTTGGTGTGGGCAATTACACGCTTTTTGTCTGAGGGACTTGCAGGTCACACTAGGTAATAACACTTGTGCAGGCGCTTCTGTGTGTGTGTGTGTGTGTGTGTGTGTGTGTGTGTGTGTGTGTGTGTGTGTGTGTGTGTGTGTGTGTGAGTGTGTGTGTGTGTGTGAGTGAGTGAGTGAGTGAGTGAGTGAGTGAGTGAGTGAGAGAGAGAGAGATGGGGGTAGGTGGGTTTTCGGGGGAGTGGGGGCGCTGAGCGGATCGCACCCTTTCTGCTTTTGCGTTTGCGTGCAAGGTTGATGTGAGGTTTGGCAGCTGTGTTCAGCAGGATTGTGGTTGGAAACCAACATGACCTCCCTCCCCTGCCATTATTTGTTTGGAAGGCATCTTTTATTTTCGACCCCACAGTCCAGATTTCCAGTGCATGCTCACTTGACTCTCACTACCATAGATCTACATGAAGATTGTAACAGGGTTAGGAGTGGTTCGGCAGTTGTCATGTCAAGGCTGTGTACTTTGCTCTTGGCAAGTTTGGTGTGTGTGTATGTGTGTCCCCGTCTGTCTTTGTTTATTTTGGTGGAACTTATAACATAAGGTGCTGCAGCGTGTCTGAGTTCATATGTAATTGAGTGCGTATGTAACCAGCACATTCTGTTTATCAGCATGGCAGTGGGGAGCTCAGGTACTGTTACTGTAAGGTCAGATGGTTCCCAGGACAACATACAGCTGTCTTATCAGCATCCTCTACCCATCTGCCTATCATGTGTAACGGGGGGGGGGGGGGACTGTAGTAAAACTTGTATCATGCGTGTCTGTTTGTGCAGCCATCAACTTGTTCCATGTTTGGAGTCGGCAGCTGGTGGTACTTCAGGAACAGAATGTCTTCGTCAGTGTCAGTGGTGTCGGCTCCTCATATATCAGGAAACAGATGTAGTTTTCTGGGTAGCAATGCTGAGTCAGACAGTGGTCCTTGCAATTGACGCACAAGCTATAGGTCATTTATTTTAGTTCGAAGTAACCGTTTTTAAATGGTCACTCGCCAAGTACTAAGTAGGCTATAGCTTAGGCTTATTTAGTGGTCTTCCAGAAAATACAAGAATATAGGAGTGTGTTGGAATACCTTGTGGGGTTTAATTTGTTTGGCTCTGTCATATTTTGTTAGTTTAGATTCTAAACTTTAGACTATAAGTAGAAAATGGCAATTGTCTGTTAAAATCTCCTCGTTCCCCACGCAAACATTTCTACGCGTGGAAAAAAGACATACCACCACAAGCACAAACTTTTTGCAGTACTCAAAGGGGTGAGCTGAGGACAGGACAGCGATACTGTTATCTAGTTTATGTTCCAGGTGTGTGTGTGTGTGTGTGTGTGTTCATGTGTGACCGACCGTCTGAAAGTGCTAGGTTGTGTGACTTGATATGCACCATCTTATCGGCAACACAGGGGTGTTCAAGTTCATGTCATCATCCTGTCTCTCTCTCTCTGAGTCTGAGTTCTTAAGGTCTATATCTTGTACTCCCATCCACCATCTTAAATATTTTTTCCCCTCTCTTTCTCTTTCTTTCTTTCTTTCTTTCTTTCTTTCTCACTCTGCAGTGATGTGCTGGCTCTTCCCATCTTCAAGCAGGAGGACTCCAGCCTGCCCCCGGTCAGTGACGGTGAGACCAAAAACCCCCCATTCCAGTATGTGCTCTGTGCTGCCACCTCGCCCGCTGTCAAACTGCACGACGAGACGCTCACATACCTTAACCAAGGTGAGGGCAACCTCTTTCAGCCAAGGCCTCTCAGTTGTCTTTACCACCTTTCTTTTTGCTCACTCTGTATGCGCTTCTCCCTTGTTCCCTGCCAGGCCAGTCTTATGAGATCCGTATGTTGGACAACAGGAAGCTGGGGGAGCTTCCAGAGCTCAATAACCAGTTGGTGAAGGTGAGGCCAACCCCTTAGATCCCTCTATACAGATCACACCACATAGGTATATCTAGAAGCTTAATGTCACTGTGTGTGTGTGTGTGTGTGTGTGTGTGTGTGTGTGTGTGTGTGTGTGTGTGTGTGTGTGTGTGTGTGTGTGTGTGTGTGTGTGTGTGTGTGTGTGTGTGTGTGTGTGTGTGTGTTCGTGTTCCAGAGCACCGTAAGGGTGGTGTTCCATGACCGCCGGCTGCAGTACATGGAACACCAGCAGCTGGAGGGCTGGAAGTGGAATCGTCCTGGAGACCGTCTCCTTGACATCGGTAAGGCCACCTAGCAACCGGACAATCCACTCGGCCCGTCTGACGTGGGTAAGCCACTGTGTAGCCGTGTAATGTGATATGTACGCCTGTTAAGTAGTATCCATTTTGTTTTGTTTAGATATCCCCATGTCAGTGGGTATTGTGGATCCCAAAACCAGCCCCTCCCAGCTCAATGCCGCAGAGTTCCTCTGGGACCTCAACAAGAGGGCCTCCACCTTTGTACAGGTACCAGAAACGCAGCAATGCTTCATAACTCTGTCAGCATCATTCACAAACCAAACACTCGCTGACAAATGTGCATTTTGCAAACGTCAGCATGCCAGGAAAGAGGACACTCCCTCCACCCCCTTCTCTCCCTCTCCTGTCTCGTAGGTGCACTGCATCAGTACAGAGTTCACTCCCAGGAAGCACGGAGGGGAGAAAGGCGTTCCCTTCAGGATCCAGATAGACACCTTCACACAGGGAGAGACTGGAGAGTACACCGAGCACCTCCACTCCGCCTCCTGCCAAATCAAAGTCTTCAAGGTACAAATGTCCATTTGGTAAACAAGCCATATCGTCCTCCAGCAGTCTCCAGTGACATGAAGGTGTTTCAAGACAGACGCCGTTTCCCTTCATTTTCACTCTAGCCAGAGCTAGAGCAAAACTAAATCTGTTGAATTCCCTTACAATGTAAGAAAACTGTCATGATTAAATAAAGCCAATTTATCTCTTGGAAATACATAATATTGACAAACTTATATAAAAAAAAATGTGAGTACATGTTGTCCCAATATGGGGGTTTAAGCCAGAGCATGTGCTTCTTCTCATGCCCCTCTGGTCCAATTAACATTCCTCTTTTCTTCTTTATCCCCCCGTTCTCTCCCCTCCCTCTCTGGCTCCTTCGTCCCCCAGCCAAAGGGGGCAGATCGTAAGCAGAAGACGGACAGAGAGAAGATGGAGAAACGGACATCTCAGGAGAAGGAAAAATACCAAGCTTCCTACGATACCACTATCCTGTCAGAGGTCAGTATCGACTCCCTAACCCCGCCAGCACGCCAAGCTACCACCCTGCCCTCAAACACGTGACTGGGCTAAACCTACTCCTTGTCCAGAAGCACAACTGCTAACTAGGCCAGGTCCCCACAGCTGTTAATGGTTCGATATTCAACGGCCCCCAAATCATGGCTGATGCTTGTCTTTGCTCCAGACAGCCCAGAGTCAGTTAACCCAGCTCAGCATCAGTCAGAGTCAGGCTCACAGGTTTTAATCTTTCAGTGTCCATGCCATACCAAGACAGTGTTAACAGTGTTTATTGTCATCGGCTAGAGGCAATACTGCAATACCATGGTGTGTTTGTGTGTGTCGACACTCACTGGCTTGTCTCTGGTGTGTATCTGTAGATGAGGCTTGAGCCCATTATAGAGGACGCAGGCGACCACGAGCTGAAAAAGTCCAGCAAGCGGACGCTACCCGCTGACTGTGGCGACTCCCTGGCCAAGAGAGGCAGTGTAAGCCCCCTGCTCTCCTCCTCTCTTCCACTCCTTCCCCCTATCACTCTGTCCCCGCTCAGGCCCGAGCTCCTACTCCTCAAACTCCTGGGTAGCTGGGAAAATCCCATCACAGATATATAAATATATATAACCCAATATTTAGCGTACATTAGACAATGCTACTGCCTTGAATCTACTCATTGTAAATGCGTAGTGTCTCTGAGGTAGGATAGAGTAGATGATTTCTGTGCAGGGCTCTACAATGCTACTAATTAAGGGGCACACAGCCCTACAAATCTAAGTGTGCTTGTGGTAACTATGGCACGCACTACCCGAGTTTCTGAGCCAAGATATTGGTATACTCTTTCACTCAAGGGGTATAAGTGCTCTTTATTTATTTCATCACAAACGCATTCATTCTGTAATTCATGTGCTCACAGGCATTTAAGTGCTGTAAATAATAACTCTAAAATCTGTGTGCTCCTGAATGGCATTGTAGGCTGTTGCTTTTTCTTTCTTAGCAGCATATGGGGGTAAAGCTTTAGTGTAGAGTCCTTCTGGTTAAGCCCCCCCCCACCCCCCCACCCCCGCCTACTACTCAGTCTCCTGAAAAGCAGTGTAGAATGAGGGTGCGCCCAGTGTGTCAGCCGTGTGTGTTAGTATGCAGCCCAGCTGTGGTGTTTCAGCTAAAGCATCTGTCCCCACAGTGCTCCCCTTGGCCGGACAACGCTTACGTCAGCCCCAACATGGCAGCTACTCCATCCTTTACCTCGTCCCCCCTATCCACCTACACCGCCTCCTCCATACCTGACAGGTAAGGGTGCGCTCTGTGTCTGTGTCTGTGTCTGTGTCTGTGTCTGTGTCTGTGTCTGTGTCTGTGTCTGTGTCTGTGTCTGTGTGTAATGATAGAGATTTGAGATAAGTTGAACATTTTAACTGTTAAGAGCAGTAAAAATACATCCTGGTTGGGATCCGTCTGCGTCAATGTCCAGAACCGTTACTAATGCAGGGGCAAATGCTGAAAGATCAGTATGGCTGGATTAACCTGCAAGAACTGATTTTTATAATTTAATATTTTGGAATAATAATGTTATGGGAATTGTCATAACAACCAATTGGTAAACGTTATACTATCAATTGGAGATCAGATGGGAAAAATACTCACCTTTGCACCACACTTTACATTTATCAATGTGGTGTCAGCTTTTCCTTGTGGTGTTATTCGCATGTGTCATGCACCAGTTCTCACTTGTTGATGTCTCCTTGTTTGTTACTGAGTATTTGGCAGTGACTCAGTGTTTTGTTCCAGTGACGACTCCTCACCTAATCACCAGGCAGACCCTGTCATCCAAGGCACTGCTGAGGTAGGCATCTGAGTAGAATAAATGGCGGAGGAGAGGAGGAGAAGTGAGGCGTGGGTGATGCTCATTCTGTGTCCTATACAGCTATACATTTAGGCTGTGATAAAATGTTTTTTTCTTTTTCAATAAAATGCAGCAGCTCAGTCCTACTGCCTCCATAAAGGACGCTCAGAAATGGCTGCTCAAGAACCGCTTCAACTCCTACACACGACTCTTCTCCCACTTCTCAGGTAGGAGCCAACAAGGTCACATACGCTCACAGGTAGTTACGTAGACAAGCATATGATAAACCTAAACCTAAGGTCAAAACCCTCTCTCCCCTTGTCTACTCTCGTTCTTCACAGGTGCTGATTTGTTGAAGCTGACCCGGGATGACCTGGTCCAGATCTGTGGCCCTGCCGACGGGATCCGACTCTTCAATGCACTAAAATCCAGGTGTTGTGTGTGTGTGTGTGCACAGTATACCGTATACTTGAATGAGAAAGCGTGTCCAAACTTTGGACTGGTACTGTGTATATATAGCAGCGTGCCCTTCACTTGTAACTGGCCTATGTAATATATTGGTTTGGGTATGTGTGTGAGCAGGTCGGTGCGTCCCAGGCTGACTGTGTACGTGTGTCAGGAGTCTCTCAGTGAGAGCCCTCTGCTGGAGAAACGCTGTGACAGCGAGAACGGAGATCACGGCGACCCTTCTAATTTATATGGTACGTCCCTTTGTCAGTGAGTGTTTTTGCAGCTTGTTCTAACTAAAAGGTTTTTCTATTGATTTTGAATCCATTCATACTCACGTAAGGATTGTAATGGCCTGTAGACATAGTTTCCGGTTATGGACCAGGATAGTATTTTTGAGAGGCTGTTTCAAAGTGAACAAGTTCTCTTTTTCATGCTTGTTGGCGTTGTGCAGTGTACCACGCTCTGTACCTGGAGGAAATGACTGCTTTGGAGCTCATCCGCAAGATGGTGTGTGTGTGCAACTTACCGCTGGGACAGATCAACCAGGTTTACAGACAAGGTCCCACGGGTATTCACATCCTGCTTAGCGACCAGGTACTGCACACACTCATGCCCTTCACATTTTCCCCCCTGTTCTTTATCTCACCAGGAAGAGCACATCTTTCCATTTTGCTTCCTTAAAATTTGCATGGTATTTACATGCTCCCCCTCTGTTAGAACCGGGTTGCCCCCACCAACTAACAGATACACATCACACACAGCATAGTGCAGTGCTCCGTTTCTTTACCAACGTCTGCTTTCACGTCATTTTTTTATCACATTAAAAGCACGGTTTTAAAAAAAGAGTATCTACCTAACTGCTGTAATGTTTGATCTTTCCAAGATGGTTTACAACTTACCTGACGAGAGCTGTTTTTTGATCAGCACAGTCAAAGGTACGTTTCCTGGATAAAACGGATATTTTTTTTGCCTCATACCCAAGCGTGAAAAGCTTGAACAAAATATGAACATTAATGCCTGACTATAATTGTAAATTGTTCTTTCTTTCGGCAGATGAATCGGGGGAAGGGATTCACCTGATCTTGAAGTAGCGATGACAATTGCTGACAAAGCCGGATAACATCACCACCACATCACAAACCCCTTCATCCTGTTTGGAGAATGGAAGCATTACCCTCTCTCTCTTTACTCCGTCACTCCTTTACCGTTCTCTCTGAATGGACCTGGTGGCTAAATGGAAGGCAGACACGCAGACTGAGCTGAGACATGTAAATGTTAGAATCTGACATGGCTTTGTCCTTTGTTTCATATTGAAATCACTATAAATGAGTGGCCCGACGTTTAGAGAGATGGGGAATGTGGGGGTAGTGAAAGGCTTGTGATGCACAATTAAATTAATATTTTGTGTTTGTATGGTTGTATTTTAGGGGGGAGAGGGGGTCAGGGAGATGGTCTGTCCTAGCTTGGCAGCAAGGAGGAAGAGATAGGTGTTGTTTTTTGATACCTTTGTGCGAATGCCCTCTCCTATCCTTGTGCTCAACCAGTGATAGGCCAGTATTTATATTCTGAAATGTATGTCAACTTACTAACATATACGTATACTGTTCAAACACATCTCAGTGGTTAGGGCATGGCCGAATTTACCCACCACCCTCTTGACAAATGCAACGTTTCTTAGAAATATGTGGAACTCTTCTAGTTGAAATTTTAGAACAGAGTTCTCCTATGCGGGTGTTGCCAACATTCTGGAGTTGTGCGATTGTTCATCCGTCAGCTCATATTGACGGAACTAATTTCATACACTTGATCACGGTCGACTTAAAAGTCTGTTAAACTACGTTTTTCTAGCAAATGCTTCAATTGTTTTACATTGACATTTTATTTGTGTGTTACTTTCCATGGCTGTCATGTAAAATGACACGTTTCTGGTGCCATACTGTTGCCATTTCTCTCTCACACATACAAATACACACACACACACACTTAAGTGCACAACTCCTGTCCATTTTCACTGATGAGTGAAGTGGGTTTCAGTTTATATTTTATACCTTCTGGGAACTTCAACTTCCATGAAATGGACCAAACTAGTTTTGGATAGATCTTAGAATCATGTAACGGTGTGTTCGGTCATTAAAAAGGCTTTGAATGTGTAGTACATGCCACATTCTTTTGGCCAAACTCCCAATGAAAACATTCAATTGAACTGAACCCCCATTCCAGGGTCTGTTCTGTTTAATTTTATGACAGAACGTTCTGATAGATCGTCTCGATAGAGCGACGCCTGGGAGTATCTTACGTAGACTACCGAATTAAAATGGCATTACTCCGCTACATTTCTATCTGCAGTGGTGTGTCACTTTTCTCTCATTGAACCCAGGAAGGCCATGCTGCTTGTGTTGGTGTCACTTTTTTCTCATTGAACCCAGGAAGGCCATGCTGCTTGTGTTGCCATCTCCTGAGAGTGGACACAGGAACCCCAGATGGGAATGGAAAGCTGCCATCGAGTGTGCAAGTGCATACAGTGTGTGTGCACACTAGTTGATGTAAGAATGTGTATGTGTGCATGTGTTTATCTTTGTTTTTTTGAACGCCTAACCTAGTTTGATCCTTTCAGTAGTTGTCACATGAACTTCTCCTGTTCTCCTGGCATGATAAACCGTGTTTAGTTTGCCATGTAGTGAAGAGCATGTGAGAGGGAAAAGGGAGGGAGGGATTATATGGCATTAAAAAAGTGTAGCCCTCGCTTTAGTCCCAGAAGTTAAAAGACCAAGTCTGCACTGAAAACACAGAACTCAAACTTGATGTGTAGTAAATAGTTAAAAAAAAAAAAAACACGCCTATCACTTTCTTAATTGCCTGTGAGAGAAAAAAATTTGAAAAATGTTGAAAGTGAAGAACCACCTCCTGTGTTTTTTGTATCACCTCATGCCAGAGACTGGACTGTTGCTCTGGGGGACATATGCTCATGTTTTTCTTACCACAATGTCATGAGCTCTCATAAAAACTATTATCCAATAGTATCCATAGGTTTATGTGGGGAGGTTGAGGTACCATCAGATAAGGATTTCTAATATTTTAAGCATTATAAATACCCACACAGCCTGTCCCTGATCTCTGTTGGTATGTGAGTGGAGAGGTCATCACTGTGTCTGTACAGCCTAATGTCAATGAAGATGCTTTTCATGTGCACAGTACAGTTTGCAGGAGATGTACACAAATATGTGCTGGAAATAAAATAATTTCATAAGTCTATGTAAATCATTTGGTTCTTACTATAGTTATAAAGATGTTGACATTTTCAAATTAAATTGCATCAACAAAACAGCTGATAAAGCTGGTCTGACAATTTTCAGTAGGCTCATGCACATTTGTCCAGTAGGCTCATGCACATTTGTGAGTATGGCATTAGATACTTGTCCTGTAAACAGCTTATACGTATGTTTTTCACAGAGAATTAAGTATGGAACAGTCCATGATAATGAGGCACGCTTAATCATTTATGTATCTAATAACATTTTTGGTCGATTAATTTGCAATGCACACTTGAAACTCAGTATTTGATGAATAGGAACCACGTGTAGTGGCTTTTTTAATCTTCATAGAGCAGGTATGCGTACAGTGCATCCGGAAAGTATTCATATCCCTTCACTTTTTATTATGTCACAGCCTAATTCCAAAATGGATTAAATAAAAAAAAAATCTCAACATTCTACACACAATACCGCATAATTGACAAAAGTGAAAATGTTTTTTTTTATTTTTTGCAAATGTATAAAAAATATCACATGTACATAAGTATTCACACCCTTTACTCAATACTTTGTTGAAGCACCTTTGGCAGCAATTACAGCCTCAAGTCTTCTTGAGTATGATGCTACAAGCTTGGCACACCTATTTTGGGGCAGTTTCTCCCATTCTTCTTTGCAGATCGGCTCAAGCTCCATCAGGTTGGATGGGGAGCGTCGGTGCACAGCAGTTTTCAGATCTCTTCAAAGATGTTCAATCGGATTCAAGTCTGGGCTCTGGCTGGGCCACTCAAGGACATTCACAGACTTGTCCCGAAGCCACTCCTTTGTTATCTTGGCTTTGTGCTTAGGGTCAATGTCCTGTTGGAAGGTGAACCTTCGTCCCAGTCTGAGGTCCAGAGCGCTCTGGAGCAGGTTTTCATCAAGGATCTCTCTGTACATTGCTGCATTCATCTTTCCCTTGATCCTGACTAGTCTTCCAGTTCCTGCCGCTGAACCTCCACCCCCACCCCGCCACAGCATGATGCTGCCACCACCATGCTTCACTGGGATGGTGTTGGCCAGGTGATGAGCGCTGCCTGGTTTCCTCCAGACATGACGCTTGGCATTCAGGCCAAGAGTAGAATGGCATTCAGGCAGAGTTCAATCTTGGTTTCATCAGACCAGAGAATTTTGTTTCTCATGGTCTAAGAGTCCTTTAGGTGCCTTTTGGCAAACTCCATGCGGGCTGTCATGTGCCTTTTACTGAGGAGTGGCTTCCGTCTGGCAACTCTAGCATAAAGGCCTGATTGGTGAAGTGCTGCAGAGATGGTTGTCCTTCTGGAAGGTTCTCCCATCTCCACAGAGGAACACTGGAGCTCTGTCAGAGTGACCATCGGGTTCTTGATCACCTCCCTGACCAAGACCCTTCTCCAACGATTGCTCAGTTTGGCCGGGCGGCCAGCTCTAGGAAGAGTCCTGGTGGATCCAAACTTCTTCCATTTGTGAATGGTGGAGAACACTGTACTCGTTGGGACCTTCAATGCTGCAGACATTTTTTTGTACCCTTCCCCAGATCTGTGCCGCGATACAATCCTGTCTCGGAGGTCTACAGACAATTCCTTGGACTTCATGGCTTGGTTTGTGCTCTAACATGCACTGCCAACTGTGGGACCTTATATAAACAGGTGTGTGGCTTTCCAAATCATGTCCAATCAATTGAATTTACCACAGGTGGACTCCAATAAAGTTGTAGAAACATCTCAAGGATGATCAGTGGAAACGGGATGCCCTTAGCTCAATCTTGAGTGTCACAGCAAACGGTGTGAATACTTATGTACATGTGATATATATATATATTTAATACATTTGCCAAAAATTCAAAAAACCTTTTTTCACTTTGTCATTATGCGGTATTGTGTGTAGAATGTTGATAATTTTTTTGCATTTAATCCATTTTGGAATTAGGCTGTGACATCATAAAATGTGGAAAAAGTGAAGGGGTATGAATACTTTCCGGATGCACTGTATGCCATAACTAAGTGACTAACGTTTAGATGCACAGCAGCGAATCTCCACCCAGCCAAGCTCCTGCTCACCCTAGCATGCGCAATACGCCACCCTGCTCACAACGTCATCGTCAACTCAGAATTCAATCCAGGAAGTGGGTCGCGATTTGTTTTGGTCTGATTGTTAGCGAGCGATCTTTGCCAATTGTACTTGTCATTTCTACCGCCCGAAATGGCGACGTTTATATCGGTCCCGTTAAAGAAGTCGTCTGAAGTGGATCTGGTCAAACCGCTGTCGAAATTTGTCACGACAACTTACCCAGCTGGTGAGGAGCAGGGAGAATATCTTCGCGCCGTGGAGGAGTTGAACAAGCTCCGCAAGAGTGCACTGGGGAGGCCGCTAGACAAACATGAGAGCTCGCTGGAAATCCTCTTGAGGTATTCAGTATTCGCTTTCTCTGCGGCAGCTCGGCAAACGTTAGCCGGTCAGCTTTTCCCCCTAAAGTGGAAACAATTAGCGAACGGTTTGCCGCACCCGATTAAGCTGGATACTAGTACGTTAGCTAGCTAACGTTTGCTCTTGTTCGGCTATATATAGTGCTGACTGTAGTCTGAAGCTTGTTAGCTAGCTAGCTAACACGATACTAGTCCAGCCAGATCGCCAGAGATCATACATATTCTTATGAGTCATGGTCAAGGTTTGCCTGACACACCATTGTTGTTAGCCTTGCGTTGATACTAATAAATAACTATGCTGTTTTTAGAGTTTGTCAGTTTTAGCCACGCGGAATATCATAGTCTTTAATGAGTTATCTCTGTCTCGCACACCTGTCTGTTAATTTATAGTTGAAAGAGTCACATACATGTGACTTGGGTAAAGTATTGTATGTTAGCCGGGTTTAAAAAATATGATACTTAAGTTAGAATACTCGCAATTTAATTATTAATACCAGTACGAGACTGTAGATAGACATGCATATATTCCAGTCTTTGTAATTAGATGCGCGTGAGATTTATTACAGATTCATGTTAACCCTGGCTAATCTCCGAGATATCATTTAGGCAAACAAATTAGGTTGTATCAATGTTGTTGAAAGGTAAACCATGGCACGGATGCATATTTTATCTTAATAAGTTGTACTTGTTGGGGAGAGTTTGGCGACCCGGAGCAGATAATAAGCATTGCCGGTGTTTTGCATTTTAAATAAACTATGATGGAAGTCGGACTTTATTAAATTAGTTTCTCTTTGAACGCCAATCGGATGTAGGGGTGGGACTCAGCAGAGAATGGACAATTTGCTATTATTCCAATATTTGGGTCACCAGATTTCCGTGACTGTATCATTGTACATTGTCTAAATTAGGCAAGTAGGGAGAGCATACATTTTGAACTGAAGAAATTCTCTTGAGTACTGTCATCGAAGGCAAAATGTAATAATTCTAAATATTTTATACTATACTCACTGCTTTAACTTTTTCCCTGTCGCCAATCTGTGTTTAATGTCTATCTCAAGTTATAGTGTGATTTATTTTACACTGTATGGTATTCCTATGGCAAGGCAGGGATGTGTAACGGTTAATTGACTGCCTTTGACTCAAGTTTGTATATTACTTTTTCAGCTGACAGAGAAATATTTAGACTTTGACCTTTTAATCGTTCCCATGGACATAGGTGATGCAGAGGCTGGGACGGGTTATTGTTTGCATTAGGATTGTCCAGCCCATTCATTATTATTAACACTAGAAAAGTGCTGGCCTACACCTTTCTCTCACCGTGTTGCCTAAGGGGTTTTGCCTTGCCAGAGATTGGCTTTGTGCTTTATGTTTATGATAAGGTATTTGTCAAGATACCTTTTGCATTTGTTTTATAGGTTAAGATAACTCTGCAGTAGAACTTGTAAAGCGTAATATCAGTTGCTCTGTCCTATCCATAAGTCACCCACTGAATGCCATGGTGTCAGTGCCATGAGGGGAAGTGGAAGTTAGAATTGCTGTGCTATGGATTAGGCTTCTACTTTGTTCAAGTACTCTGTTAGCCTTGGGCTAGATTGCTATGGCAACTTGCCTTGCATTTGGTCTGTCCTGCTCTGGCCCCCAATCCCTTTCAAAGTGCCAGGGGATAGGCGGCCATTGTGTCGGCATGGTAACTTTTGTTTGGACTGGGCCTTGGTCGTTTCGGCTTTCCATTACTGGCTCGAATGAATGACACTCCTTGATGCAAGAGAGAGTTGAATCCTACACGTGGATTTCTTGCAATCCCTGGTCTTAAACAGGGGCTTTCTTTACTACGGCCCTCCGTATTTCAGTCCCAAGAATAGAATGTTCCAAATCGCAGGGAGGGGCTGCTGGTAAGGGGGAAATGTGGAATGCCAGTGTCATCGTAGCCTTGATTGTGTGTTAGGCCCTGTGCTCATGGTTTTAGCACTCTCATGGTCATACATACCGATCCCCGTATTTCCATTACCAACTCTCTGACTCACTGTCATGTTTTTGCTAAAGTAATAGCACTTCCTCAAATACTTCCACATAGTAGTAAAGGTTATGACTCAGCAGATGCACGCAAAATGTCACTTCCCTGCATTGTAATTAGTCTAACTCAATGCCAATACTGTCCTCTTTTCTCCACAGGTACTATGACCAACTTTGTGCTGTGGAACCCAAGTTCCCCTTTTCTGAAAATCAGGTAGTTTGTGAATGAGATTTCATTACTGTTGTTTAATTGCATGCAGATGTCTGTGTGTTTGTCTCTAAACTTTGCCTTTTCTTTTTCTGTAGCTATGTTTAATCTTCACATGGAAAGATGCTTTTGATAAAGGATCCCTTTTTGGAGGCTCAGTCAAACTCTGTAAGCAAGAATGGTGCATTTACAAATTAAATTTATACTGACATCTAGTCAGTAATTGAATGAATATTGCAATATGCCCACATATATGCAAAGTAATGGTATTCCACTTGTTAATTATGCAATTTACTTAAGCTCATTCCTAAGCCTTTGTGTCACTCTACTCTAAGGAACAGGACTGACTTGTTGCTGTTGCGTGTGTGTAGATTGGTTAGTAGTAGTAGTAGACTAGTTCATAGATTTGTGTGTGTGTGTGTGCGCGTGTGTTTGGCACGGACACAGAATCACGCATGCCCTGGTCACTAACCTGTGTGTGTGTGTTTTTTTTTTTTTACTCAAGCTCTGGCCAGTCTGGGCTATGAGAAGACATGTGTGCTGTTCAACAGTGCGGCCTTGGCCAGCCAGATTGCCTCTGAGCAGAACCTGGATAGCGATGAGGGACTGAAAGCTGCAGCCAAATTCTACCAGGTAAACCCAGACTGTTGAGACCGTGGCCGGGGCGCAGTCCACCACCGTGTGTCTAGTACTGCGAATCAAAGTGTTATGGCGTTCCCCCTCTGCCTGTGTCTCACTGTGTCCCCCACCTGTCCCCCGTTCTACCGTCTCTGTTTCTCCCCAGCTGGCCAGCGGGGCGTTCGGCCACATCAAGGACACCGTGCTGACGGCGCTGAACAGGGAACCCACCATGGACATCTCCCCTGAGACCGCAGGAACACTCAGCCTCATCATGCTGGCCCAGGCCCAGGAGGTCTTCTTCCTGAAGGCCACTTCTGGTACACACACACACAGAGTCAGTCACATACGCTGTAATTCCAGGCCACGGCCAGACAAGGGTCCTCTAGAATGACCTTGAAAAATCTGGACGCACAAGATGTTTATTATTAAGAAAAAAAAAAGTTATACTGATTGTCGGACTCCTGTGCTTAAGAACAATGTACCGTTTGTGTGATTAACCATTTGCGTAACCATGGAGGAATTTGCTCTATCTTCCAGATAAGATGAAAGATGCCATCATCGCTAAACTGGCCAATCAGGCAGCAGATTTTTATGGAGATGCTTTTAAGCAGTGCCAGTACAAAGAGAACCTGCCTAAGGTATGTCTAAGCCACAAACACACGCAGTGTACGTTCGCTTTCATAATTTGCTTTAGCAGTTGATTTATTGCAGGGGAAAACCCCAGAAACAAGAGTCTGGATTATACATGTTTATTTGGGTGTGATATTGTGAGTGTTTTTGTCAGTCTGTGTGTGTGTGTGTGTGTGTGTGTGTGTGTGTGTGTGTGTGTGTGTGTGTGTGTGTGTGTGTGTGTGTGTGTGTGTGTGTGTGTGTGTGTGTGTGTGTGTGTTTTTGCGTGTATACTGTGTGTTGAATGAAAGTGAAGCACCACACCAAACAAGGTTGAAAACTCAAGTTTGTGGAGCTCACCAAACTCAACCCTTCTCTGTCCTCATTAGTCCATTTCCATACTGTTTTCGTCCTGGTTGGTTCTTTCACTGCTGTTCCACTACATTCTGATTTAGATCTGTCCTCATCTGATCTGCATTCTGATTGTTCTTTTGCCACCTAATAATGCTCTTCTGCAAGGGTGCTAGGCAAATCACTGACCAGTTTCACAGCATGACTGATTGTAAGCACGCTTGCGTACGTGCAACCCTCTATAACGCATGACCTCCACAGTACAAAAAAATGGGTCGTACAGTTTACAGCCACTCTGCGAAGAATAAGAAACTTTTGTTTCCTAATTGAGGCCATGCAAATCAGGAGATCCGTTTGCACAGTGAATAAGACTTCAAACTCAATTTGAGAGTAGCGTGATTGCTTTGCCAGCCACCTATTTGTACAAACAGGAAAACAGTGTCCAACCTGTTTGTCCACGATGCTCTTTAGCTCATAATAATGTTCAGATGTATTGTGAAGGGGCTCGGCTGTCTTCACCAGTCATCTTCATTCACCGGTGTGCTTTGACAGCAGCTCTTAACAGTGACACAGCGTTTGCTTTGACGAGAGGGTTTGACCATTCTGGTAGGGCTCTGAGTAGCAAAATAAACGGAAGCCATTTTGATAGCACACGGAAACGAAGCAACATTACAGAACAGTCTGAACTCCTATCAAAGTTGATAATGCCCGCTCATGTGCGCAAACACACACACACACTCACACTCACACTCACACACACACAGATAGAACAGTTCATAAAGGTTCAGCAAAATGTTTCTGATAGGTTAAACACTCATGGCCTGTTCTGTTTTCTCTCTCGTTGTCTTTTCTTTCTGCATCCCTCGTGGTCGTTATTGTGTGTGTGTGTGTGTGTGTGTGTGTGTGTGTGTGTGTGTTTCTGATCGCCTGTGCCTGTATGTGATTGGCTTCCATGCTGTGCATCCTCGTTCGTGATTTGCTCTTGGTGGTGTGTGTTTTGTGCCCTTTTGTGGTTTGCCCTGTTGCGTGCGTGCGTACGTGTGTGTGCCTGTGTATGTGTGCTGCTCTGTGGTTGCCTCTCCCTGGTCAGTATTTTTATTTTCAGGAGGTGCTGCCGGTGCTCGCAGCCAAGCATTGCATCATGCAGGCGAACGCTGAGCTGCACCAGAGTATCCTGGCCAAGCAGAAGAAGCGCTTTGGAGAGGAGATCGCTCGTCTGCAGGTGACCAGCTCTGGCACAGCCATAACCTCGCCTCACACATGTCAAGTTTCCAGTGACATTATGCCCGACTCTTACCTGGAACCTTAGAAAATACAAAGGAGTTATCTGTTACCTTTCAGACAAGAACAATTCAACCTGAAACAACCTTTGTCCCATAATGTTGGTGAAATATTCCTGATCGACCCCCGCTCCTATTCTCATGTCCATCCCGGTTCTTTCCGCCCCCAGCACGCGGCGGAGCTGGTGAAGACGGTGGCGTCTCGCTACGACGAGTACGTGAGCGTGAAGGACCTCAGCGACAAGATCAACCGCGCCCTGGCGGCCGCCAAGAAGGACAACGACTTCATCTACCACGACCGCGTGCCCGAGGTGAAGGACCTGGAACACATCGGCAAGGCGGCGCTCGTCAAGGCCACCGCCGTCACGCCTCCCCTCAGCCAGAAGTTCTCCGGTGAGAGAAAAAGTCTCACTCTTAACAAGGTTTGAAAATCAGATGGTGTGTGAAAATCGGGCCTGACAACCTTTTTGTGTGTGTGTGTGTGTGTGTGTGTGTGTGTGTGTGTGTGTGTGTGTGTGTGTGTGTGTGTGTGTGTGTGTGTGTGTGTGTGTGTGTGTGTGTGTGTGTGTGTGTGTGTGTGTGTGTGTGTGTGTGTGTGTGTGTGTGTGTGTGTGTGTGTGTGTGTGTGTGTGTGGTTTGTTTCCCACTGGTCGTTTGCCTTTAGACCTGTTTGAGAACATGGTGCCCATGGCAGTACAGCAGTCCATGAGTGTGTACAGCCAAAGGAAGGCTGAGACTGTCAACCGGCTGGTGGGAACCATGAGAGAGGCTACCAACCTCTGTAATGGGTAGGTGACAACGTAACCATCTCTCAACATATCTACATTCACATAAAGCTCTTTATTTTATACATTTTTGTAATTGTATTTATGATTTGGCCATACTAATTTAATAAACACACATCGTCCCTGTCTTTTGTCTGACAGAGTTCTGGCGTCCCTGAACCTTCCGGCGGCGCTGGAGGACCTGTCAGGAGATTCTATCCCACAGTCCATCGCCGAGAAGGCGCGGGCCATCGTGCAGCAGGGAGGGCTGCAGAGCATCGAGCAGCTGATCCGAGACCTGCCCGAACTGCTGACCCGGAACCGAGAGATCCTGGACGAGGTACGGCCACTGCGCTGAGACGTTTTAGCACCCGGTACATAATGAAAGGTTGGCTATGCTAACTGTGTCCGTTTGCGTTGTAGTCTCTGAAGATGCTGGACGATGAGGAGACCACAGACAGCGACCTCCGCACCAAGTTCAGCCAGCGCTGGAACAGAACTCCCTCTGGAGACCTCTACAAGCCCCTCAGAGCAGGTACGTACTGACACAGTCACAAAGAGGTGAACTCGCATACTGGGCCAGTATGTTCTTTTGAAACCAGAGAAAGGATTGTATTTCTTCATTACTATAAGGGAAGTTTTACTTTTGTGTAAATGCACCTTTTACATGCATTCAAGTTGTAGAATGTTGAACAATGTTAGGTCAATTTAAAGTCTGATAAAACGAAATGTTGTTGGGTCTATATCTTGTACTCCCATCCATCATCCTAAACTCTTTTTTCCCCATCTGTCTGTCTCTCCATTCAATAATCCTTGTCTCCTACCCTGTCTGTCTCTCCAACCCTGTCTGTCTCTCCTACCCTGTCTCTCCTCCTGTGCGTCGTTCCCTCCAGAGGGGGGTAACTTCCGGAGCGTGCTGGACAAGGCGGTGCAGGCCGACCAGGTGGTGCGGGAGCGCTACAACACCCACGGCGAGATGATCGCTCTGCTGTGTAAACCCGAGAACGAGCTCTCCGCCGCCATCCCCTCGGCCAACCCGGCCAAGACCCTGCAGGGCAACGAGGTCAGTGTGTTATTCACCTGGCTGTATGTGCCTTTGCATGTGTCGGGGGAGAGGGAGAGGGAGAGGGAGAGGGAGAGGGAGAGGGAGAGGGAGAGGGAGAGGGAGAGGGAGAGAGAGAGGGAGAGAGAGAGAGAGAGAGAGAGAGAGAGAGAGAGAGAGAGAGAGAGAGAGAGAGAGAGAGAGAGAGAGAGGGGGTGTCCTGTCTTAACCTGTGCGCCTGCCTTTCTCTAGGTGGTGAACGTGTTGCGCTCTCAGCTCGCCCAGCTGGAGGCCGTGAAGAAAGAGCGGGAGGGCCTGGAGGCAGAGATCAAGGCCGTGACCTTTGACATGGCCTCCTGCTTCCTGTCGGCCCTGGCCCAGGACGGCACCATCAACGAGGAGCAGGTGTCGCTCAGCCAGCTCGACCAATTATACGGAGCCTACAGCCAGAGGGTGCAGGCCAGCCTACGCACCCAAGAAGAGCTGCTAGGCAACGTCCAGGTAGCAACACACCGGAAAACGAAAAAACACATATAATCATCTACATATAATCTCCACATAAAACATTATACGTTCATCAGCAGCTGACAGATTTGACATATTTTATATTTACTTATAGAGAATTGAAATATGTGTCTAAGTATACTCCGTACATTCCCTTGTGTCCTCTTCCTGCCGTCCCTCTGCCAGACATCTCACCAGGAGTTTAGCAGTCTAAAGCAGTCCAACTCGGAGGCCAACGACCGCGAGGAAGTGTTGAAGAAGCTGGCCTCAGCCCACGACAGCTACGTGGAGATCAGCAGCAACCTGCGGGAAGGCACCAAGGTAGCCCGGCACCACGCTGTCACTGGGAGGAGACGCTCAGGAGCCCCGGGGGAGATGTCTGACTTGTTGTTTCCTCTCCCTCTCTTTCTGCAGTTCTACAATGACCTCACGGAGATTCTGCTCAAGTTCCAAAACAAGTGCAGCGACATCGTTTTCGCCCGGAAGACCGAACGCGACGAACTGCTCAAGTACGTGCCGACGTCGCTGACCGAATTTTCACTGCGAGAAGCCTGTCGGCACACAGGTGTCACCGTCTAATATTGTGGTTGTCGTGGTTACCCAGGGAGCTGCAGCAGAGCATCGCGCGGGAGCCGAGCGCGCCATCCTTCAACGTCCCGGCGTACCAAAGTAACCCCACCCCCACACCGCCAGGCCCCACCCCTGCTCCCAGGACGGTGTTTGTGAGTATCCAATCACAGTTGTTGCTGAGGGGGGAGGTAGCAACTCATCCAGGCTCAATCTCAAGCCTTCCGTTTTCCTTTTCTGTTTTTGTGTCTTGAGGTCGCGCAGCAGCCCCAGCCCAAGCCCAGCCCCCCAGCCAGACCCCCACCCCCTGCAATCACCCCCCAGGCTGCTACCGGAGCCCCACCGGGATCCAACGCCCCTCCCGCCGCCCCACTGCAACCTGGCAACCCCCCGCCCATGGCCCCACCCTCCCAGGCCCAAGGACCGCCCTACCCCACCTACCAGGGCTACCCCGGGTGGGTGATCTATCGCAGCTCTTCAGGCTGATCCCCAGGCTGTCTCTCTTTGCATTCTATGATTATGGATGATACATTATTTAACCAACCATTAGGATGCGATGATAATATTATTAGTAGAAATAATGTTTGGGTAATAATGAGTGATTTCTAAGTCCACTCTTTATCTCTGCTATTCAGATACTACCAGATGCCCATGGGCTACAACCCTTATGCAACCCCAGCCTACGGACAGTACGCCATGCCCTACCAACAAGTGCCCTACCAGCCCGCTCCAGGACAGGGGGGCTTCCCTGGAGCCCCCCCAGCCCAGCAACCCTACCCTGGCTACCCCCAACAGCCCCCCCAGCAACAACCCTACTACCCCCAGCAATAACTTCTGCTGCACTTTATATTTTTCTCCATCTTTCCCCTCTATTCCCCCTACTGCTATTCTCTTCCTTTATTGACCATCGAGGGGGGAAAAACTTAATACCCCAGCAATAACTGTCACCCCTAAAATCGTCTCTGGTTTCCTCTTTTGTTAATAACCACAGCCGTACTTGCTATGGCGGAGGAGGACATGTAAAGCTGCGTTGCACTTCTTCTTTTTACACTCCATTGCTCCCTTGGCCTTCCTGTGATCTCTCTTTTACCAGTACATATCTCACATTATTCTTTCCCTCTGTATCTGCACTCACCTACTGCACTTCTGCTTTTTTTCCAAAAGCAAGTCTCTTCCATTTCTTACTCTCCTTCTTCCCTGCTGTCGTTTGTTATTTACTTGTGTGCTTGCACATCTCTTTCAGCGCTTCTTTCACTCATTTCTCGATGTCCTTTTTTTTCTTCCTAATGATTTGTTAATTGAAACCAGAACTTTGTTTCTGTTGTTAACTGACTCTTGTCTGGGCTGGACCGCTGTACAACACTATAGAGGAGCTACACAGGACCCTGGGATAGTGCTTCCTAGAAGGAGGGGCGTATTGGCATGTCTTTATAAAGGGTTCCGGTAGGAGTAGTCACTTATCGGTGATGTCACTGAAGGGTGCCATGGGCCTGCCCTCACCCATGTCTTCACACCCCAATGGAAGGCTCCCGGCGCTTCTATATCGATTATATTCCTATTTTTGTAATGAATGCACTGCTGATGTAGAATCCGTAAAAAAAAAACAGTAGACGTACCCTTCAGGTTTTCTAATGTATATGAGGACTGTTGAGAGTTTCTTTCTTTCTTTCTTTCTTTCTTTCTTTCTTTCTACCCTTTTCCCGCTCTCTCTGTAACCTAGTGAATATTGGCATATTTCTGTTTTACAATCAGAGGCTGTACATGGCTGTTGACCTGGGAGAAAAAGGTTATATTATATCAAAGTATATATAAATGGCTCTGTATGTGGTTGGCCTAACCAGACATGCTCTCTGTGTTCTGTTTGTGTTTCCTTGGTTCTAATGTGATTAAAACACCTGTATATCAGCCGTTGTTTGTCTCTGAAATGCACCTACTTGTGTGTGTGTGTGTGTGTGTGTGTGTGTGTGCGCGCACGCGCGCGCACCCAAGTTAAAACCACTAGGGGGCTATTAAAATTTAGATCAACAAAAATCTCACAGTATTTGAGAGTAGTTCGTTGTTTCATTCATCCAATCGGCAAAGGAGTTACTCCATTCCACCAATTGGAGACCTTTTTGACCTTCTGAGCTTTGATGCGGCTCTTCTTAAATTATATGCAAATTATGTTCAGACGAGGTCCTGATCTCATCCAGTCGTATTTCCCTGCAGGTAATTCTCTCTGATGTATCATTCCAATATGTGTGTGTGTGTTTGTCAGTGCATGTTTACAGGGCTGACAGATGATTTTTCAGTGTGGTAACTGGAGGCAAACAGGGATATAGAGATAGGCCTACTGGTTCCCCACATCTATCCTTTCCCTGTTCCTCTGATCCTTCTCTCTTCTTTTCCCACATAATGGTGCTGAACTCATTCAACTGCACAAAACGTATCCTAATGTTCCCAATGTGCTCTCACCCTCACTCATCGTTCTTCTCTGCCCATACATTTTCTTTGCCCCCTCTTTAGCTCTCGGTTTGCCATCCTTATTTCGCCACTGCCACAATCGCAAACAGTAATGAGTGGTAGATATTTACAGTTTGTGTTTCTGTCTGCAGGGGAAAACTTGATAGCTGTAGGGTTTAATCCGATAAAACAGCTTTCACCTACCTCACTGCCTCTTCCACATACAAACACACACCCAAGCTTACTGTCAAAACCAATTCATGCACTGAATGTGCTTAGCTATGGTGTCTGTGTGTCAGAGGCCCTTAATTTTAACAAGACACGCAGCTGGAGGAGTGTCACTTTTTAATTGCACTGAAATGGTGGAGAAAGACAGCGAGCAGCTCTGCAGTGGAAGGGATTAATCACCTAGAATGTAATGACTCGCAACCACATCGCTGTGCCATATTGTGCACACATTTTTTTGTTTATCCTCACTCATAAAGCCCTGCTGTGTGAGTGTGCGTTTGTGTTTGTGTGTTTGTTTGTCCATAGGGGAGAAGGCCTGAAATAGCTCTGAGTGGCAAGCTGCAACAGAGGGGCACAGTTACTATAACAACTAGAAAATCTGCCGCACTCTTCTCTCTGACTTTCTCACGTTCTCTTTTTCTCGCTGTCTTTCCCACCTCCTTGTCTCAATCCTTCACATTCTCACTGTGAATGTGACACCAATGGATGTCAATTTAAATCATTATTATTATTTATTTTTTTACAGACTTGTGCAAAGACAAAGAAAGTGGCTGAAGATTATTGAGTCTAAACTCTTTGGGGGAAAATGTTTGCCAGTGAGTGGGGCTGGGCTCTGTTAAAGCAATATTATATAACAGGTATGCCTTTAGCTTTACCAGTCTTGTGTAATATAGTTGGACCCCCAGCCTGTGAGCGTGGATGTGGGTGTGCATGTATTTGCGTTGGACAGCTCAGCCCTCAGAAATGATAAGTGCATTTCAGGCACACAGAACCCACGGGACTGACATGAGAGAGAGAGAGAGAGAGAGAGAGAGAGAGAGAGAGAGAGAGAATAAGATAGAGTGGGGGTGTATATGTGTCCTGCTGGGAAGAAGGACGTAAGCAGTGCCACCTGCTAGAGTGGGATAAAGGTCAAGTACACTCTCTCTCTCTCGCATACACACACACACCACTCAGAGATCAAAGCAGTGTCTCTCTTTCACTGACATACTGTTAATGACGTGATTTACTGACCACAGTCGGCTGAAGCTCTCCCACTCATCTTTCAAATGCTGCTGTGTCCTCTGCTTATTTATGTTTACTTCCTATCCTACTTCTCCCTCTCAATTTATTTATTTGGCATGTTATATCTATCTTTTTCTCTCTCTCTGTTTTTTTCTCTGTTTTTTTTCTCTCTGTGTCATCGAAGACAAAAATGAGACTTAAAAAAAAACTCCAGCCAGACCTGGTCTAACCACAGCAATGCAGCACCTGTCACTGTGTTTGACATTGTGTGAGAGAAGGACCTGTCTCTCTGTCTGTGGTGTGCAGCTGTCTCATAATGTTTCCCGCATCAGAAGAAGAACAGGGGATAGCCGAGATGTAGAACATTGCTCATGTTTACTGCAAACATCATCAGTACCTACCAGTTTGCATGCGTTTTATAAGACTTCTGTCAGGACAAGCCTAAATAACCTAATAGGTAGACATCTTTGTGTGTGTGTGTGTGCGTGTGTGCGTGTGTGCGTGTGTGTGTGTGTGTGTGTGTGTGTGCGTGCGCGTGTGAGTGAGAGGAAGAGTATGTAGATGCATAGTGTTTAGATTGTGTGTGTGCATGTGAATGTAGGCTCTAATTCCTTCTGTGTTTGTTACCTCTCACTCTAACTTAACTCTGTTCCGGCGTGCAATGATTTCTTGTGTAAGTCAGTCACAGGAAGTGGGATCGTAGTTCTCAAAACCCATGTGACCCCAATCAGAAAATGAAACTCCGATTTCTCTCTGGGTTGATTGCTGGACCCTTTCTTAGATCACCTGTTGATGTCTTCACTTCGTTCTTACCACAGTATTTCAAAATTAGGAAGAAATATGTATGTGCGCTGCATTGAGTTTTGATTAATCAAGTTTAAAAACGTACTATGGATCAATTTTAATTGTAAATGTTTAATTCTGATACTGTTGATGGACATTAGAGTGGGATATGCTTTATTGTGTTTATGCAGTTTTATATATATATATATTTCTTCTATTCTTTAAGATATGAGATTCTGTTTTTTTTGTTTGACTAAGGATATAACACGCTGGGGAACGCACATCCCATAATAACACGTCTAAAGTAAGATTTTATGTGGTATCCAAGTGCAGGGTATCCATAGAGACTGTTGCTATGGCATGAATAAAATCTCACCTCATTAGAGACAAATAAAAATAGCTGTGCGACTCATCCTGCAGTCATGATATCCACAGCTGAGAGAGGATCATTCTGTCTCACAGGTCAACAGGAGAATAAGAGAATAAGAGACAAAGAGAAAGGGAGAGAGACAGACACACACACACACACACACACACACACACACAGAGTGAGTAAGAGACGTGGGAGTTTAAGGTAATTTGAAGAGAAATAACTGAGGAAGTTAAAGAAAATAATGCTGTGAGTAGGTGTGATAAAACTGTATTGAGTAGAAAATAAAAATAGGCAGAGATGTTCAGCAGGACAAAAAAATATATAAGATGATCAAAGGGAGAATTTTCCAGTCGTCTACCCACTGCAGTATTTATGAATAGGTTGGAGCCAAGTGTGTTGCACTTTAATGACACAAAACAAAGCATTGGCTTTTAACTGTGTTTTACAGACTCTGCACTCTGCAAATCTCGATATATTTTCTCTTCCTTCACTCCTTTTCTTTCTTTTTCTGTCTTCTTTTCCTTATATTTTGTGAGTGTCAGCGCCCCTGGGTTTACAATCTGCGTGTTGACTTGTCAGTCATCGTTTGAGTGACAGATGGAGGTCTCGAGAGGACAGACAGGCCGTCCATAGAAACACAGATCTCTTGTTATTTCGGTGTTGTGTGTGTGTGTGTGTGTGTGTGTGTGTGTGTGTGTGTGTGTGGGGGGGGGGGGGTCCTTCACAACATGTTTAAAATGACCCCTTTAGCACTTTCAGCATGTAATGACTTTCAGACCATTAATGATAATTACAGCTCTACCCCCCCTCTCGCTTGCTCTCTCCTCTCTTATGCGGTTGGATATATTTTTTTCCTTTACATACTGCAATTTAGAGTTTGAAGTTTTCACTGTGTGTGTTTGTGTGTGTGTGTGTGCGTGCGTGTGTGCGTGTGTGTGTGTGTGTGTGTGTGTGTGTGTGTGTGTGTGTGTGTTTTATAAGTCTAATAGCTGTTAGATTCCGTCCCCACAGGGCTTCTCCCTGAGGAGTTAATTGTCAGTCTCCCTCTCCCTGTGATATAACCTCAGAGAAAAATGTCGAAAAAACAACAGAGAAGATGTGGCCGAGTCAAAGCACTGTGGAGGGAGAGACGGACGTTCAGGTGACGGGAAACGTGGGTATAAGACATGAGAGATTTGAAAAGAAAGAAAGTGTGACTCTAAATGAGATCACCAACTTCCTTTCGACATCTGTAGCCCCACACAGCGACCAAGCAACCTCAAATGCTGGTTTAGCAGGTGCTGTGAACAGAGTATTAGGCCTACCTCTCTCTCTCTCTCTCTCTCACACATACACACACACACACACACACACACACACACACACACACACACACACACCCTTGAGTAAACTTCTTTGACGCAGTCTGCAGTTACATGTAAACCGCATGATCTTTTTTCAATAGGTAGGCCTACATCTAAAAAAACGGTATTGTCTTAATGATTTATACTGATGTTCCTGTTACATTAAAGATTGTGACTGGTATAAATGGTAGAAAGTTTATATTTTAATTGTCTGGCAAGAGTTGTCTGGTCGCCTGGCTACAGGTTGACTGACACTCTATCGTCCATTGTGGCTTAAATATTCATAATGCACATTAGACTGAATATTCATAGGGCTCTGGTTAATACTCACAAGGAGCGCTAAATTGGTTAGGAGTAATTCTTCCTTTTTTCTTATTCTCCCACACACAATTACATAGAGTAATTAAACAAATAATCATAAATACTTGGTCAAGTTTTAGGGTGGGATATAAGTAGGCTACTTATGTGAAATACTCCACAGACTAATTATCTCTATTACATTCCTGGATCCAATGAGGGCACCATACACTGTAAATGATGTAAGGACCTGAGTCGTAAACACACACACACACACACACACACGCACACACACACGCACACGCACACACACAGACGTAATCAACCACAGGCAATCAGCTGTCCTCTTTGTTATAAGGTGATTTTAATAAGAAGGTTGGTCGTTGGTGCTATTTCTGCACGCTTGCCATAGGGAAAAAAACGCCACACAGTCTCTATTGGATGCCTCATGCCTAGCGTGCCGCTAAACCCACCCGACAGCAGGTGCCAACTGTGTCTGAGTTCTGTAGAGGGAGATTGCAACAGGAGAGAGAGAGAGAGAAATGCTACTTGTTTGAAGACCTTAGTTTGCGCGTGCGTGCATTTGTGTGGGGGCTCTTGGTTGCTACTTCCTCGACTGTGGGAAAGCTGCTCCTGACATACGTTACAGTTCACTTGAAGACGGACCACTACTCAACATAGCTGTGTTGGGACAGAGACAAAACTAGCATAGAACATCTCCCGAAAGGTAAGAAAATAAAATGTATTTGACAAACGCATGAAAAGGTGCATAGGTTATACATTGGTCAATATGATAACTCAGTTTGTCTACACACTAAACACAAGTCTTAGTTTAAATGTTTGGTTGAATCAATGTGCCCACAGAGACGTTCTTCAGAATAAAGATATAAATACTTGCTATTTGATTATTTTACTTATTAATTGATTGTTTAATTCATTCTTGTATTTTTTCATGTACTTCTTTATTAATCTATTATAATTAAAGCAACGACGCTCATTCTCGGGGTAACTTAAGAGTTTGGGTTTAGTAAGGCTTTACGTGAGCGCGCGTGTTCCTATTTCTCTTTAAACCATGAAGAGTTTCAACTGTAGGCGTGCATATTTCAAGGTTTTTGTCCAGTCACTGTCAACTGTGGACCGCGACGCCGGTGCAGCTGACAGTAAGATAATATCCAAGAGCAGCAGGTCCTCAATCAGTTTTTAAAAATAGTGCTTGTCAACTCTGCCCTGGCGCGGGAAGGCGAAACGACTGCACCACGCTCACTCACACGCACGCACAAACATGTACACAAACATACGCTCCTATTTAATTAAACACGCACAGATATCTCAAACCTTATATCATCTATGTATCTGTGTCTGTTATATTTGAGTCAGGTGGATAACACAGTATGACAGTACACCTGTCTGTTGTAGGACATGTATGTTGAAATCAGAACGTGACAAAGAAACATTGTGAAATTCAATACCAAATAAGGCCTGTGATATGACCAATCCAAGCATCAAGGTAGGGTTAGCCGTGTTGCATGGGCTTTTGTTCGCGCTTGCAGCTTTTCACGCTGCCGTGAAAATGACCCATCACCAGTATCAAAGACAATCTTTCTCGAGGTCTTCATGAAGAACCAAAGGTGTGCCTCCACATGGCAGGGGAGATGCTTCATTCTGCCCACTGGTTTACTGTCTTCACTTCAGCGCCTGGCGCTGTACAGAGACTGCGGTGTGGATTAGAAAGCAGTGGGGATCTGGCAGGAGAGGAATGGCTGGTGGCTAGAGGCTCCCGTGCAGGCTGAAGGCACCGGTGAACGCAGCAGATGGATGATGGTGCCCCTGGTGTGTCTGCTCCCAGTGTCCCGGCGCTATCTGTCACACGCTAATGAGCGTGTCACACCTTTTCCCTGTGCGGCAGGCCACTTTTGCAGAGTTCAGCTCAAATTGTGGAGCGCTCGGCTCCAGTCCCGTTTCCACGGTGATCAGCTGAAGAGCGTGGTGACCGCACTCTAGCTGACTGTTCACTTTCTCTCTCTCTCTCTCTCTCTCTCTCTCTCTCTCTCTCTCTCTCTCTCTCTCTCTCTCTCTCTCTCTCTCTCTCTCTCTCTCTTTTGCACAGGCAAACACACACACACACACACACACACACACACACACACACGCACACTTTAGCTCCCTATATTGCTCCCTTTTCTCCCTTCAAACATATTTATCTGCCCTCCCTAGCTTCATTGCCATCTATACGCAGTTGAAACTGCTGCACTCTCCTTTAGGGATCAACCCTGGAACCCTGCATGCACTGTTCACTGAGAACAGAAAACCGATGGGTTTCTCTGTAGAAGGGAGGTGTAGACCGTCGTGCATAAGCCCGATGATCCCAGATCACGTTATGCAACAAAGGTGTTACAGGAATGGACCTCCTCCTTCATGAGAGAGGCATGTTAGTGACGAGCGCCTGCTCTTCCCGTCCCTGGTGTTGCGGGAATAGGCGTCTCCATACGTCCCGTGCTACAGGAGAATGTGTCCCCTGTGGGGGGACATGGGCTGGAATGCCCCTTCATCTAGCTTCCTCTCTTTTGGGTGTCTGGGAGCCCGCAATATGTGTTTGTTTGGCTTCCAATGATATTCCCACTACTGGGATAAAGAGCTCACTTTGACATTCTGGGAATATCAGCGCCGTCCAGCCGGGCGATACTCGACACAGCTGTTGCTTCTAAGAAAAGCTTTTCAGAACAGACACACACAAGCATAGCCAGACTGACGCAAACCCCCCACACACACACACACGTATAGGCTAGAAACGTGTGTAAGCATACCTGAATACACACCATATATTTATATATATATATATATATATATATATATATATATATATATATATACTCAGTATATACTGTATATATATATGTACAGAGCAGCAATCATCTGTCACTCCATCCGACTGCTTTATCATGTCCAGAGAAGAGTCTAATGAGAGACACACGCACACACACACTGGAGCCAGCTTTGTTTAATCCCTACCTCTAGCGTAATGTGCAATCAACTCAGGGGGCAGTGTGTTGGTGTGGGTGCGTGCTCGCGTCGTAAGATGGTGGGCCAAAGTCGTTCTTCCATTTGATTGTATACCATTTTTCTGTGCAGGTATCCTTCCTATCGACACCTCCTACTTGGAGCAGAGCTACGGCTGTGAGGAGGGAGGGAGGCAGCAGAAACAGAAAAAGGAGGCGGAGTAGAGAAGATTATCCCATCTTGTCCTGCCCCATGGGGTATGACTTCATCATTCTGCGAAACTCTAGTACACCATACAACGTCCAGACAGGTGAGGAGCACAAACACGCCCAAACACACAAACATAATCATTTCATCACTAGAACAGACCAATGCATGAATATATTGAATGTCTATTAAAATACATGTAAACTATAACGCTAAATATTCCATTGGACAAGTTGATTTTCATTGTGCCGCCATTTGTTTTGAATATATGCCCTGTGGAATATTGTTTAAGATAACGACTACAAATAAAATGAGATTATTTGTATTATTAATAATATAGTTATATGGTACAGATTTGGTTGGTTGTGCTTTTGAAGGATGTCTGAAGTGGACATTGGAAGTGCGGAAGACCTTTCTCAGATTTCGGCAGTAAAGTCGTGTGGTGTCAGCTCGCCCTTGCCTCCGCCATGCCGTTCCCCGTGCACCAGCCAAAAAGAGGTAGAGGGTCACCATGACAACAAAAAGTCTGATCAGACTGTGAGTTCTTACACCACACGTCTGGCCCCCCTCCTCAAAAATACATTACTTCAAATCAACGCTATTTAATCCCTGATATCCCTTTCTATCTCAAAAATATGTTTGCTATATAGAAGCGGACTGGGAATCAGGAGCAAGCCAAGAGAGGACCCAAGGTATTTTTACATTTCCGGAAAAACGCCAATATCAATGCAAACTAGTTTTTTTTTCCAGATAGTTTGCATAGCAAAGTTCTTCCTGGACCCATTGCTTTTTTGTTCAGGTTTTGTGTCGTTGCCCTGGCGACCAGATGCCGTGTGTCGTACAGTACCTGAGTGTTTGGGTGTGTGTGTGTTTCAGACAAAAGGGAGGTTGGTGCGAAGCAAAGCGGTGTGTGACGAGTCCTCTCCACTTTTAGATATTACAGAAGACAATCAGGTAACACGTACACACGTACACACACACACACGCAATATGGGCAGTACATCCTCTTCATCATCCCATTAAAAAGGAGTTTTTAATATTTCTTCTATTTTTCAGAGTTCTGTTGAAGCAGACCTACCTGCCAACACAGATGTATTTTCCTGTAAGGACGGGGAGCAGGAAATCAGCATTAGGCAAACAAAGACATCTATGCTATCCAAAGGTAGGTGTGTGTGTGTGTGTGTGTGTGTGTGTGTGTGTGTGTGTGTGTGTGTGTGTGTGTGTATTTGTGTGTGCTCGTTTGCGTGTCTGTACTGTCTGCAACTCCGGATGGCCAGTTATTATTTACCACTAACTTAGACTTAGAATACTGTATCAAGTAATCTCACTGTGCCTTCTAATGTGTCTAATATGTTGTTATTTGTTCTGTTGTAATGCGGTTGGCGTGTTTCAGAGCCCAGTCTGGAGTACACAGATTCCACGGGCATAGACCTCCACCAGTTCCTCGTCAACACCCTCAACAGTAACCCCCGAGACAGGATGATGCTGCTCAAACTGGAGCAGGAAATGGTCGACTACATCACCAGCAGCAGGTGTGTGTGTGTGTGTGTGTGTTTGTGTGTGTGTGTGTGTGTGTGTGTGTGTCGGGTGTGCGTGTGAGAGAAAGAGATTATTTCTGAACGTGAGCTTCTGCTTCTCAGTTTGACTGCAATTGAATTGAATTGACTGCAGTTGAATGTGCATTTTCAAAAAAATATTACTAATACTTATAATTGCTTTTACAGACATCATGAATGATTAAAATATAAAAAATATAGCTTAGAAAATATATAAAAGCCTCTTGTTTTAATTGTAAACCTGTGAACATTAAGCAGTGCTTTGCTTGCAGCCCTGTTATTTTTTACTTAACCTTTAATTAACCAGGTGAGTCCCATTGAGATAGGTATCTATTTTACAAGGGACCCCTGGCCAAGAGGAAAACATCAGCATTAAATATTACAAGACGTGAAACAATAAAACCACCAACATAAATATTAAAACGATAAAGCAGTCAAAGTAAAAAGAAAAATTCATGTCCACATATTATTTAAAATAATTAAATATAAGCGTCCCCACTGACAAGTGGGTTTTTTAAACTCAGGCAGCGACACAGAGATTTTATCTTGCAAATAAATCCCAGGACCACGGGACCAATAGCTAAAAGCATTTTTCCCCTCAAAAGTAATTTGGACGAAGGTTATAATTGCTGGTTGAATTTTTTTAAAGGCTGCAAAGATAAACAGGCAGTTTCTCTAAGATGGCTTTATATATAAATAAGTACCAGTGGATCCATCTATGGAATCCCAGAGATCTGACATATCTCCCCTCTCTCTCTCTTCTTCCGCCTCTCAGTCCCTTTAAGAAGTTCCCTCACATGTCGTCCTACCACCGCATGCTGGTGCACCGGGTGGCGGCGTACTTCGGCATGGAGCACAACGTGGACCAGACTGGCAAGGCGGTCATCATCAACAGGACCTGCAGCACGCGCATGTAAGTTTCAAAACGGCGCACTGTTTTTGTGCACATGATATCCTCTGCTGCTGTGAACGGGACGTACATAAATATCTGTGCGTTTCAAAGTAAGGAGCATTTAAAGTAATGCTAAGTCTGTGTCTTTATACTGTATATAAGGACTCTGTCTCTTTGTCTGTGTAGCCCAGAGCAGCGCTTCTTGGATGACCTACAAGACAAGGGAGAGGAGGTCCAGTGGAAAGCCATTCTGAAGAGAGACAACAGCTCCGATGACAAGGTAAACACGTGTGTTGGTCTGCTTGTTTTGACGCCAGTCTCTGGATCTCGTAGTTTGTCTGTTGTTGGTGTTTAAAACGGATATGTTCTAATTCGACCTGCTTCAGGCCCGGCACCAGCTTTCACGCGAGGACAGACTAAACAAGTCGATGGAGGAGAGAGAGGAGGAATACCAAAGAGCACGCGATAGAATCTTCAAGCAGGAGGTACACTAGGCACTGTTTGAGCACACAGAACCACACACACAAACACACACACACACACACACACACACACACACACACACACACACACACACACACACACACACACACACACACACACACAGACACAAGTGCGAATTTGAATCTCTAAATTCGAATCCCTGCTTCCTCTCCGTTTCAGCCTGCACACAGCCAGGAGATCGTTCACAAACAAAGCAGGTAACTTATATTCTGTCTGTCTGTAATATTTGGTACTACTGGGTCGTTCACTCTCTCTTATGGGTTTTGTTTGGCTGTCTCTTGATTAAATTAAGACAACCATCTCTAAATGTGTGTGTGTGTGTGTGTGTGTGTGTGTGTGTGTTCTTCCTGCAGGGCTGTGGAGGAGTATAATACCTATACTGAGACCCAGAAGAAAAGGCGGATATTCAGGTGGGACCCCCTCTGCACACTAGGCAACAAAATGGCAGGCTGGCCTGATCCGTTTAGCAATGAAATATTACCCTGCTACCACATTCCAAATCAATCTGAATGGGAGATGTGATTTTATCTGTGTGTGTGTGTGTGTGTGTGTTTCCTCAGGGAGAGCCATGACAACTCGGGCTCCAGCCACGGAGGAAGCCTGCAGAGCAGCACTGAGATGGACTGTCGCTATAGCAACGACCCTGCACCCTGGAGCAGCACTGACTCCGACTCCTCGTACCATTTGACAAGCCCTGCCCCCAAACCGCGGCCAGCCGCCAATCAAGGTTGGGAGCTGCATGGAGCTGGTACGTTTAGGGGTTCATCCCTGACAACAGCCTTGGCGGTAGAGAATCGTCTCTGCTTCCTGGTTCTGAAGTCACGGCCTCTTCTTCTTCTTCACCTCCTCTGTCAGGATCCATTCCTCTCTACCGAGTGCCTTTCCATTCTTCCTGCACCTCCTCCCCTCCCGTCCCGGAGATGACCGCCCCTGCCTGTAACTCTGCCCACAGTATGGAGAATGGTATTCCACCAGGAAGCATTCTGATGAACCCGCGTACGGGTAGGCCTGCTGCTGACACACACACTCTCTCTCTCTCTCTCTCTCTCTCTCTCTCTCTCTCTCTCTCTCTCTCTCTCTCTCACACACACATACCCCCACACACACACACGCTGCAGTTTTAAGCAGACCTTCTCCCCCGTAGGAAAACCCTTCCTGAATCCTGATGGAACCCCTGCCGTCTACAACCCTCCAGAGACCCAGCCGCTAGGCCCGCCCGCTCAGCCTCAGCAGCCAATGACAGCTCACGATCCCCAACAGGTACAACAACAGAGTGTGTTTGATCAGAATAAAAGTCAACTCTGCCCGGAGCTTGTTGTCTCATTCTTTCACTCTCTCAGGTGATTCACTACTTGCCTGTGTCGAATCCTCCCCCAGAGATGCTGCCTCTCACCTCATCACAAGCCTACAACCCAGGGGTGGGCTATTTTGTAGTGTTTGTACGCGTGAAATAAAACACACTTTTTTTTATCATTTATCTTTGTGACGGAAATGGCTTTGGAGTGAATGTAATGCCTTGTGTGTTTTGTAAGGACATTCACAAATGTGTTGGTGTCATCGTGGTGTGGGGCATGCCTTAACCTCTCACTGTGATCAACAGGTTGAGGAGCTGTCATCCCAGTTTGCACAAGTCACGATGAACTGTCATTCAGCTGGGGATGCCCCGCCCCTCTACCCTCCCCCACAGAGCTACTTCTATATGGGCCCTCCCCCTCCTAACCCCTCTAGCAACTGTCAGCCCCCTCCCCAGGTAAGAACCCATCTTAGATCAAACACAATATTTTCCAGTAGATCTTATTTTTTCGAGTGAATGGTCTTTCATGTAGGCACCATAAAACAAATGTGAAAAACACTTTGTCTTTATAAAACGAGTGTATTGGATAACGTTTTATTCTTCCATTCATTGAGGTGTGTTTGTCTCATAGATGCCTGGGTGCTACTGCTCTGTTCAGCTCCCCACCTCTGGGGGTACGCCCACCAAGCACAGTCAAAGCCAGTCAATACAACCTACAGGTACACCTGACAGGGACCCTGTGTACATGTGTGTGTGTGTGTGTGTGTGTGTGTGTGTGTGTGTGTGAGTGTGTGTGTGTGTGTGTGTGCGTGTGTGTGTGTGTGTCTAAAGCAGTAGGGAAGGGGGCCGTTACACTGTCGGAGATGTGGTCTCAGGTCTCACAGTGAACCGGTCTCTTTTCCTGCTGCTGCTACTCATCAGACAGGGACAGAAAGACATGAGAGAGATGACATGCTTTGTGACAGCTACTCAGAAACCTCACAGACTTTCCAATTCAAGTCAGTCTGTTACAAATCATATGTGTGTCTCTGCGTGTTTGTGTTTGGGGGTGTGCGTGGTAGGTTACCCATATGCGCTCAATGTCAAGCCTCCCCAGAATCAATCCCAGACGATGTTGGGGTCATACCCACTCTTGCAGTCCCATCAATGTGGCCCGTTCCAGGTAAATACGCAGAGCTTTGGTTTTTACTGCATGCCATCTTTATCAAGGCCATGCCATAAACACTGTTGGTAAAATACAAGGGGTCTTGATAACAGTCCTAAATGTATTTATGTTACTCTCCAGAGTGGAGGGTCGGCGTCGTACCCCCTGCCCCAGAGTGCTCTCTGCCTCGGCCAAGCTGTTGCTGGTGACGGGGCCTACTGCTACATGGTGCCTCCTCCCTGTGGCCAGGCACCCATGCCTCAAGCCCCAAACAGCTGCTGTCAAGTGACTGGCCTGTCTAGTTTCGGCAATCAGGGCTGGCCAGCATAATATTGACTCACAGCACCTCAGATCATGGAGGTGATGGGCTGATGCGATTTCTCCCCACACTCATACACACGCGCACACTTTGCCTTGGCTAGTTCCTCACCTGAGTCACTCAATGTTTTTATAGTACACACACACACACCACACAAACTTTGTTGCTTTCTTCTCTGCACACACACACACACACACACACACACACACACACACACACACACACACACACACACATACATACACACACATCAAACCAAAGCTAATTTCAGAGATACTGTACTGTATTCATTATATATATAAATATACACACACAGCTCTGAAAAAATTAAGAGACCACTGATGGTTATGGTTTTACTATTTATAGGTATGTGTTTGGGTAAAACTAACATTAGTTTTATTCTATAAATTACTGACAACATTTCTCCCAAATAAAAATATTATATTTATAGACAATTACTGGGCAAAATAACCCAAAAATAATTTGTGTTTTCAGAACTCGAATAATGCAAAGAAAACAGGTTCATATTCATTTCTAAATAAAACAATGCTAATATTAAGTTTTCTTTAGCGGAGTTCAGAAATCAATATTTGGTGGAATAACCCTAATTTTCAATCACAGCTTTTATACGTCTTTCACATTGCTATTGGGTGTCGTTATGCCACGCCTGGCGCAAAGATTCAAGCAGCTCGGTCTTGTTTTATGGATTGTGACCATTCATCTTCCTCTTGATCATATATTCCAGAGGTTTTCAATGGGGTTCAGGTCGGGAGATTTGGCTGACCATGACAGGTTCTGGTGGTCCTCCATCCACACCTTGACCTGGCTATGAGACATGGAGTATCGTCCTGCTGGAAAAAACAATCTTCAGAGTTGGGGAACATTGTCAGAGCGCAAGGAAGCAAGTGTTCTTCCAGGACAACCTTGTACGTGGCTTGATTTATACGTCCTTCACAAAGACAAACCTGACCAATTCAAGCCTTGCTGAAGCACCCCCAGGTCGTTATTGATCCTTCAAATTTCACAGTGGGTGCAAGACACCGTGGCTTGTAGGCCTCTCAAGGTCTCCATTTAACCATTAGACAGCAAGGTGTGGGGAAAAGCTGAAAATTGGGCTCATCAGAGAAGATGACCTTACTCCAGTCCTCTACAGTCCAATCCTATTGTGGTCTTTTGCAAACCTCAGCCTGGCTCTTCTTGGCTTCTAATTAATGAAAGACTTTTTTCTAGCTTTGCACGACTTGAGCCCTGCCCCTATGAGCCTGTTTCAAACCGTCTTTGCCGTGCACTTCACCCCAGCTGCCTGTTTGCCATTCTTTTCGTAGGCAGCTTAATATCATCCTACAGTTGTCGAGTGAGTTGGCGTTCCCACTCAGTAGAGTTGTTTTCCCCCTCTGCCGGTCTGTAGCTTTGTTGTCCCCAATGTCTGCTGCTCGATCTTGTTCTTATGAAGCACTATCTTGGAAATGTTATGGATGGAAACAACCTGACGCTCACTGTATCCCTCTGGCCAGGAAAGCCAGAATTTTCTTCACTAAACACTTTTTTCAACTTTTTTTGGCATGGTCAATAGTTATTTTTTGAGTGATCTCTTAATTTCTTCCAGAGCTGTATATAAATATATATCCTTCAATAGTTTTAAATATTATTATCACATTTTATAACAAAATATATTCTGTATTGAATTGAAATGTGTGAAAATAAAGTAATGTTACTGGATTGCCAGGATTGTCATTTTTGCATTAATATTCTTTAATTTTCTTTTTTGTAAGTTGTTTGATCATTTGTCAACTTAACTAGTTACATTGGTTCATATGTAATAATGAGTGCAAGTGACAAATAATCAGCATTTACACTTTAAGAATAGTATATAGGAATATAAATTTAAAAAAGTGTGGTGTTTGGGAGGAAGTTTTACATGCTGTTTTATATATGTTTATTTCACTTTAATGTAAAAGTACAGTATGTCTCAACAGTCTGCGCCAGGTAGAAATCGATAGGTTCCTAAATCGGGACAAAGTACTGTGTGCCAAATGGTAGAACTTTGGCGCCCTCTCCTGTGATTATTACAACTTCATGTATTTTAAAATATTTCTGACGTGGTCCACATCAAATGATGCACTGAATATGTCTCTCAAAGACACCTTCACCTAGGATGTCAGTGATGCTATGCCATTCAGAGAAACGCCAATGTGCAGTTTCCATGATCTTTAATAAAAGGCACATGTACAGCCATAGTGAGATGAGTGAGTCCATTGGCATAGACACAAGCATTAAAACACAAATACAGGAAGTGTAGGCCAGGAGGAGAGAGATCTATCATTACAGTAGAATCTATTTTTTTAGTAACATCATCTCTTCATTCAAGTAATTCTAAACACTCTAAAGCATAACTCACAAATATACACTCGCAACTCGGTGTCTCGTCCCCCTGCCCACGTTCAGATCTTGAAGGGGTACTCTCGTCTTTGTAGCAGTTCCGATGGAGAACGACATTCTCTGTTAAGAACATGGTTTGTGTGATCCAGGTTCCCCGGAGTGGGATTTCAGGCTGTTTGTTCTGCAGTTTTGGAAGATGTCCTGGAGCAGCCCGTCCAAATACCACTCCGGGATTATATATTGTTAATGTAGGGATGTGTTCACTGAAGGCCATGGGAATCTCACAGTCTCATAATGTGTATTCACACTCGCACTCACTGTGTCTCACACACACACGCACACGCACACGCACACGCACACACGCGCGCACACAGCCACGCACACCTACCCTCTAAAACCTAAACTAACTAAAAAGGCAGTTCACAGGTACTTAAATATTTAAGGGTTAAACAGAAATAAAATTGTTTAAGTTAGCTTATGAGATTAAATAATACAACATCTGAAAGACTAAAGGTAATAACTAAAACATGCATGCAGCCAGACCATCCCTCCTGTCATTAAAATGTCAGGGTTCTAAACAAAAATATTACCACCTTGGTTCAGTTAAACTCAATGGTGGAAATGGCTGGTAATGACTTGGGGGACGCCATCGGGTAGGGGGATCCAGGGCCACTCTCCCCTGTGAGAGGAACCTTTTTAAATGTAATAACCAAATATCAAGATATATATCAGAGTCATTTTGTTCGAAATATATGATTTGCTTAAAGTTGAAGAAAAATGTTTATATAATTCATAAATTAATATTAGATAAAGTTCTAGGTTAAATTATTGAATTTGGTAAAATAACAAATACAAATGTAATAAAATAATAAAGAATATGGTCAACTGAAGATCTTAATTAGGCTAAAATACACAATTTAAGCTAATAAAACAATTCCTCTTCAGTGATAAATGGGGGTAGGCCATTGACTAGAAAACTGCAAAAGACTCTTAGCAACTTATCCAACCTTTTAGGCTCACTGATGTTTTTGTGTGGGGATAGAAAAAAAATGATTAAGAAAGTGTATTTCAAAAATATTTAGAGTGATTGTCTTTAGATTTATCTTTCACCTTGGCTGTAAGTCTTGTAATTGTTCAGTTTTGATACCTTTTTTTATGTTTTTGGTTTACATTTCGTATTACTGGAGGCTGACTTTGTCAGCAAGGACTGTGTCTTATAAGAAAACATCTTGTTTCGGGTAGGTGCGTAGACGCCACCAATGCATTCAGTCGAATGGATGTCAGCTCGCCTCAAGACCAATTGTGTTTTAATAGATAAGCTTGCCACATCCCATGCTATGCTAAGGCCATGGGCCCATGTCAAATCATGAGAGGTTTACAAGGCTTCAGCTAGAGTGGGAGTCAATTAGGTTTAACAGGGTTAAGAGGATTTCTTCATTGCCTTATTTTCCACCATTGGTAATAGCATACTACAAGATTGAAAATATACACCCATTACAAAATGGAAAGCAGGGGTGTTGGCTACATTTGAGCACTTCAAATAGAAAGAGAAGAAAAGCTTTCACACATATGCACATACGCACGCACGCACACACACACAAACATACACATACACGCACACACGCACACGCACACGCACACACACCCACACACACAGGCACAGCTCACAAAGTGGTCAACAAAAGGTAAGCCCCTCATTTTCACATTCAGATCTTTGGAACATTCACGCACAAGCACACAGTTTAAACTACAGAGATCAGTCACAACAGTCAATCGTACAATCATACAATGGGCCCCTCTGAATCAACTAAAAGTGGTATCTTTCTTTGTTTTCACCCAACAAACCCGGACCGTACACCACACACTACTTTGGTTAGTATGTGCCACCTTTGGCTATAGGGGTCAGGGGGCAAAGGTCACCAACCCCGTAGAACTGTCCCCCTGCCCTGTCCTACAGAAACACCACAGCATCTCCATCGCAACCTTAACAACTCTAGGAAAGAACACCTTACCTACTGCATCAGTAAAATTGGAAGTGTAGATAAGAAGTGTTTGTGTGTGTCTGTCTGTGAGTACGTGTGTGTGTGTGAGTGTGTGTGTGTGTGTGTGTGTGACAAGAGGTCTCAGTGGTTTAGTGGTGTCTCTTTAATCTCAATATACTTCCTCTTCTCCCTTCGAATCCTTTTCCTCCCTTTCCCTCCTTCACCTCCACGCGCCTTTCTTCTCCTCCTCTTCTTCTTATTTCTGGATCTGGAAGATGAAGAGGCGCAGGTTGATGTTTTTGGCGGCCAATAGTTTGTTGCACTCCACTGAGTCGGTGATGGGCAGGAGGACGTAGTCAGTCTCGTTGGTGTCGTTGCTGAAGGCGTGGTGGTGGATGACTGGCTTGATGCGAACGTCATCGTACGGCCCCTTCAGCAGCAGGAAGGAGCACTCCATCACTGAATTCACCTGGTGGAGGGAGGAGGGGGGGGGGGGGGGGGGGGGGGGACAGGACAGAGTGAGTCGACGGGAACAGGGAGGGGAAGTAGGGGAAGGGTTGCTGTGATGCCCCTGTGTGCGAGCGAAATAGATCTGGGAGTTTGTACCTTGCTTTTAAGGATAAGCTGGAAGGACAGGGTGCGTTTGCAGGACAGGTTGGGGTTGCGTTCCGAGTCGTTGACGCGGGCCTTTAACACCCACGTCTGGTTGAGGACCGTGAAACGTGGCGTCTCGTAGTACAGACGGGTTATGAAGTCATCGGTGCGATAGGGCCTGAACTGGACCTCTGTGTGGAAGGAAGGCCAGAGGTACGTGAGGATTAGCTGGCAGTCATCAAATAGGTTGTGAAATGACGGTTCTGTTTGTATCTTAATTTTAGGTTACCGTCAAATAGGTTTCAGTACAGCAGAATAAATATGCTCCTGTTTATATTCTTAATTCATTAAAAATGAATATCTTTCAAAAGAAAGAGGCACTTAAGCTCGGCAATTACCGTAACATAGCTCTCTCGATTGCTCGAGGCTCCAATAGCTGTGCTACACGACTACATCAATAATTTGTTATTTGGCATGTTTGAAAGGCCCTACCCTCTGACTGTGGAGGGGACTTCCTAGAACTGCTCAATATTTTCTTCTCTAAAACGGAAGAATTGCTGCATATCCGCAGTTATACAAGTCCTATTGCATTGCCTTTTTTCAGCAGACTGAAAACCAAAAGTGATGGTGTCTCCGTTTCCTTACTCTTCTGACTGTTACCCTGGGATGACAGGTTTAGATGTACTGGTACTGACGGACTCTTTGCCCATCGTAGTGGTCATCCACAAGGAAGTCATAATGCTTCCAAAATGGTGGTATAATAACAAACCAGGAGGCTAATCTAGCACTGTCTTGTCTGGGGCATCCGCTAACTCTATCCTGATCTACTGCTAATGCTTTTCAGACATCGATTTGATACGTTGAGATCTGAATATAGATTCAGGAGGAAATGGGCCTAGGCTAAAGCAATATTTGTGTTAACCACAGCAGCTACTGTGCATTGTAGCTAGTGTCTATGAACAGGAAGACAAGTTTTTTTTGTTTTGTTTTGTTTTGTTCAAATTTCGTTCTTGCTTAGTTTGGGTTGTTGTAACATACACAGTACAAAATTATTCAATTTAAATTCAGGAACCATTTCATTTCCAGTAGCTTGTAGACACAAGACTGAAAATGTTCCTACAATACCCCGTAGTTTCAAAGCAAGGATTTGCGGTAAAGCTATGGGTGGGAAATGCATCCTGACTGTGATCTCATCAGGCTGTACCTGTGAAGCCTATCTTCTCGTAGCACAGGAGGCCAAAGATGCTGCTGTAGAGCTGCACCTCTCTGCGGTGGCTCTGGTCCATCTCTCCCAGGATGCTCATAAGCTCCGTGCCGGTCTTAGACGGATGGGAGCACTCGCTCTCGTGGGCGGGCAGCTCATGAAATGGCCCCTGCCACGGGCAGCCAATCCGCTTGTACTTGCACTGTGTCACCCTGACAACACAGCAGGAAGTGAGATCTCAGTGAGAAAGAGCAACCACCAAAAGCAGGATTATACCGTTCACCTTGAACAAATTCTTACACTGAAAATACAATTTTATAATATAGTGATTTAATCAGATACTTACTATTTCACATCAACATTTTATTCCCAACCACAACAAACCTACTTACTCTACATAGACACATTATATAGCTCTACTTCAGTAAGTGTTTACCAGCTACAGAATGAGCATACGGTTACAGCATAAACCCAATTCAGATTCTTTCTGCTTTTCCAGCTGGACATTCAGTTACACTTGGGACACGACCTAAATGTTGCCATGGAAACACCACAACAGCAAACCTGATTGCTAAGGTCACTAGACCCCCTGGCCTTGGTTTAAAAAAATCGCCCACGCGGTGACTAATCAAGTTGGTCTGTAATTAGATCAGCTGTTTTCCTCAGAAAAACAGGTCACATGCCCTCGCTCTGCTTCCAAAACACCCCGTCTCAAAGTAGCACAGCCCACGGCATCATGCTACTCCTCAAGGGCTGCAAGGGCACCTTAAGACCCGGAAACGGTGATGTCACCTTGCATACAAAACTTCAACGTGAACTAGCCTGGGGGTAGAATGAGTGTGTAAGTGCGGACTGAGCAATACAATGGGTGTATCCAGGAGGCTTTACCTGTCTTGGCACTCTTCTTTCTGGTGTCTTTCTAGACTGGAGCGAGGAAACTGTTTGAGACAGAAGGTGCAGTCGGTCGGCAGCTCGCTGACGGCCTTCTCTACGGCCAAGTTTCTGCAGCACAGACTCTTGCTGATCTCGCACCTGCCAAAAACAACCATAAACAGCATATTTTATTGATGATACATGCAAATAATATCGTAACCTCAACATCAAAACGTATACTGGTTCATGTAATAGCAGTCATTGGGTTACATGGGTTGGTCACCTAATAACCTTGTGGATGCCTTAGTTTCCCTTTTCTCTCAAATATATATTATTCAGTAGAATTCAATATAATCAGTCTTGAAAATGTGTGGAATTTTGCTAAAAGATGATGGTAATAATTAATAATTACCTAATTAGCTCAATGGGGTCCCACGTCAGATATACTCAACTGCTATTTTTTGTATTTATACCTGCAAAACGTGAGGTAATGAGATAGTTGGTTCATTGCATGGCCAAAGGGCCATTTGATGTACCTGCAATTTGGACATGTGGCTTGCTCCTCCTTTAGACGAGAGTCAGCCAGAAGGTGGATAAAACAGCCTGCACACATCAGGTGGCCATTTGTACACTGTAGATAAGAAAGGTGTCATGTTACCACTAGAGACAGGGAATGGATTGAGTGTAGGTGTGTATGACACAGGATAGTGTGTGTGCTTGTGGTATAACTTAAGAGTATGTAAACTAGCACAAGGAAAATGTCTTTGGGGGATTTTACCACAGTGGACTGATTAGCCAGTGATACATTGGGGGGATTCTGTTTGGCTTCTAAGTGACAACTAATCACGGTTTGGGGGGTTTAGACTAGGCTTGGACAGGGGAGTACTGCATACATAAGGTGTGGTGAGTTGAAGGACTTTGAATGTAAAAGTAATCAGTAGTTGTGACCTTGTTGAATAGTTCATTCCAGTACATTATTTTTTAAATGACTCAGTCACAAGGTGAGTTCATAATGTCCCAGCTGACCAAATGTAACTGGACTTGCCTCTAGGGCACAATACATTTCTGAAGCTTGAGCTGGCAACTTGTGTACTTGGGCATAGTACATAGATTTCACAGTAACATTTCTGAATATTCTGGTGATGGGAAACAGGGGCAGTCTTGGTTATAATGTCTACTATGATGAGGGTGGGGTGGGGCAATCTGTGTTGCAGGAGGTGAGGGAGGGGGTGACATTTCAGGTCATACAAGCTATAGTTGTAATGGGGGTAGGGGTTGTGTGGCAGGTGTGATTGTGACCATGTTTACCTGGTATACAGAGGACTTGGGCAAATCTAGGCATACAGTGCAGCACAGCACTGAATACAGTCTCTCCTCCAGCTTCCCTGCCTCTCCTCCGGGCAGTCTCATTCGCTTCTTGGGAGGCTCCTCCGTCTCAGACTCGGCCCCCTCTCTTCGTATACCGATCTCCTCCTGCATTGCTGCAACCCCCGCAACAGCCTCCAGCACTGCACCCACAGCCCCAATACCTAGCCCGGCCGAGGAGGAGCCAGGTATGGCTGGAACGCCCACCTCCCTCTCTTCTAGTGAGGACATTGTGGTGATTGTCTTGCGATTCACCGCGGTGTACCTGCCACAACCTGACCGAAGCCGAAATTAGCAGGTTAGCTATCTAACTGGCAAGCTCCTGCTAACGGTCAGATGACAATAACCTAGCAGGCCAACCTAACATTTGCTAGCTTGCAGGCTGTCAACATGTAATAGAAGAAAACTTATATATCTATCTTTATTATTTCCCGAAAAAGAATTTATAATTGAACACTCGAACGTTCGCATATTAAAAGGTATATTATATAATGTATGACCAGGACAATGGTCCGATTATGATAGTTTTGCAAAATAACAGTTGATTTTATGTAGACTTACAGTTCGGCTAGCAAGCTATGGCTAGCTCGTTCAGAAAAACACAGCAGAGCAGTCCTTCCCTGCCCTGAACAAAACAACCCAGTCGTCACTCAGCTGTTGTAGTACTGTCGATGCCGTTATTCGCAGTGACAGCGCATATGCTGCCGTTCACCAACAACGACCTGGTTTGTCCGCTCGGTTGTCTCTCCCCCGGTACCAGCTGACTGTCCACGGGACCTACGGGACTTGTCAGTGTTTAAAGAATAACAGATGTACAACTAGATACTTCGTTGTGAGTCTTCACTCTAGCTACACAGCCATCTTTGTTTTTTCCCACTGCCCGTCTCTTCAGTCTTTAAAGCCCCACGAGTCCCAATCAATTTCGTGAATACCCAACGTAGGTCACAAACAAGGCAAATCCAGACCTCCGTTGGTTTCGAGAGTGTCGATATTTTGCCAGCAGTGGCTATTACCTCTTTTCCAGTCCTAACGTACAGTTGCGGATTGGCTGTCAGTGGAATGTTTTGTTGTACTATCAGATGACTTGGGGTATTTAAAGAGTTGTTTTTGGCGCATGCGTGTTAGGCATCTGTGGGTCAGTGGCAGGACTTGAGGAGTGCCAAAACACAATATGCGACAAAATTAAGCACAGGTCGTCGTGGTAGTTTTGTAGAAAATGTAATCGGCCTCTGAACAACGAGAAACGTCTTCATTGTTGGTTTATTAAACCTGTTTATGGCTAAACTCAATTTTGTATTGTTTATTTCAGTACTGTCTAGGTATAAGCATCTACTTGCTTCCATGCTTATTATGAGGCTACAGTTTCTTATGGAGTTGACTTGAAACAAACTAAGCCTCATCCTTCTGGATGCCACCAGGATTTTAAGACAACAAGTCAACTTCCTCCTACTTCATGGCATGTTGGGTATGAGAATTCTGTCTGACAGCTGTCTTTCATACAAGCTTAACCAGTTTGGATAGAGAATGAACCTACAGAAAAAGTGTGAATGTGTGGTTGTTTGTTTGTGAGTGTCAACGTGCCCCCATGTTTGATTTTTAGACCAGTGATTATGTTTCATCCATTCCCCCTGTAATTCTTAAACTTGAGGGTATCTTTTCTCAGCAAGGGTGGGTTTTGGTGGAGTATGTTTGGTGAATGTATGTTTCAGGGGAGGTGGGGCAGGTTGGTATGGTGTCAGCTATCTGATCAGGAGGGAGGGGGCCATCAGTCACTCCCATTGGTCATTCAGACCAAAAAAAATATGCCATATTTGGTCTGAGCAGACTAGCTTGATGTCAAGCTTCCACAATTACACACACACACACACACACACACACACACACACACACACGTGTGTGCGCATGCACACAAACAAACAAACACACGCACACAATCCATGTGTGACCTAGTAGATGCATTTTTGCTTTTGTGTATGATTTTACACTGGTGACTGACAACTTGGTTATTCAGCAACAATCAATCCCATTGGTCTTGTTTACTTAATATATTACTGTGTGATAAGCCTACATTATGACGTTGTAAAATATGTTTATTTGCATGGTACAAAAGAGCACTTAAAAGCAACAAACATATAGCTACTGATAAATAATTCAAATCAAATGATGTATGTTACTGTGTATAGGCAAAACATTTAGATCAGTTTCACAGTCCATTCAAAGTTATGACTTCAAGATCTCTCGGACTTTATGCTTCTGGGTTGAACCTTCCCAACACAGTGCAAAATAATGGCATATCATGAAATAGAATACTGCAAAAATATAATTTACCACACAGGTGGGAATTGGCTAATCTGTACATCCTTGCCCTTATTCGCAACTTTACTCAATTATTGAGGGTATGAAAGGAATACGCCTGTTTTAAGTCTGGTAACCGTGTCAATATAACACCATTCAATCAGCTTGAATAACCATTCAATAATTCAGTTACAGTCCCTCCGTGAATCAGGAGACTCTGTCACAAGTGATGACCCTGATACAATCAGTCAGATTAAAGACAAACGGTAGAGGGGGGAGCTGCTGGGTGGGGCCAATCGGTGTGGGATGTCTGTTTGTGTTTGTTTTTGTGTGCGTGTTGGAGTGGGGGGATGGTGTGTTGAAAAAGCTGAGGAGGTTTAGCTGTTGGTGGGGCTACGAATTGAGTAGTTGGGCGGAGGACTTGGCTATGCAGTTGGTAGGAGGGGTTATCGGTTGGACTGTGTCGTTGATGGATTTAGAAGTTGGTGTGTTGATGGGGCTAGGTGAGCAAAGTGGTTGGATGGGTTTACGTGAAGAGTATGGTATTTAGTGGCGCTGCGAGGGAGATTGGCTGCTTTCAGGCCGGGGCTGAGGTTGTACAGCGGTGATACTGCTGGGCAAAGCACTGGATGGGCTCGCTGTGTTCCTGTTGGTCGGTGAACGGGCTGAAATTCGATTTGCCTCTCGACTGGTGTCTTTGTGTTGGGCGGCTGTGATCTCCGATACACTGTCCACCTCCCTGCAGGTTTGCCCTGGGGGTCGCTGTTGAAGTTTGACCAATGACAAGGTGTCTTTGAGGGTTCCCTGCTGATCAGCTGCCGTTGACGGATGCTGCTCCTTGCTGGAATGCGCTGGTCTATTTCTGTTTAGGTTGAGCTGGTCTGATTTACCATGGTCTCTGTCATGTGTCAGCGCCCCCTGGCTGTAGGCCGAAGCTGCAGGCTGAAGCCAGGGATGCTGCAGGGCCTGAGCTGCCGTCAGCCTCTCGGTGGGTTCTACTTGTAGCAGAGCTATGACTAGACCTTTTGCCCCTATACAGACACACACCACGCACACGCACGCATACACACACACACACACACACACACACAAACCATTATCATAACATAAGTAAGCATGGTTATGTATGCTTTTGCAAACATTGCCTTACTTGCTTTTTTTTTTATGTGTAACGCAGTGTGTTTAAGTGTGTGTGTATGTGTGTGTGCGCTCCTCACCCTCTGAGATAGGGTCCCAGTAGGGGGACAGGAAGTGAAGCTCCCCCCGTTTGATCAAGAGGAACAGCTCTTCCTGGTCCCTGTCCCGGCTCCGGAATGGAGGAAAGCCGCTGAGTAGGATGTACAGGATCACACCCAGTGCCCACACATCCACTGCTAGACCATAACCTGCAAGAGTAGACATATAGTTAAGTTGAGTGTTGAGTGATTGAGACAGAGAATGACTGGGTGCAAAGGGATTTGCGGAATAGGTGTGGAGATTTCTCATAATGTTCGTAGAAATACATAGCTTATCAGCTTTTTAAATATAGACAAAGTAGGTTTAGGATTAACATTGGTCCACATCTATCTAAAGATTTAAATCTTTCAATCTTATACTAGGCAGATGGTACAATGATGTTGGCTGAACAACAGGGTTTGATATTGCAGCGCACTTTTTGAAATGTGTTAAAAAGCACAAGTGATATTGTGAGAAGGAAAGACAACCTGTCTCTGAAAGGATCTCTGGGGCTACGTATGTGGGCGTTCCACAAACGGTGAAGATGGGCTCCGTGACCACCATGGCCAGACCAAAGTCCCCAAGCTTCAGCCTGCTCCTGCCGTTGCCCTTATTCTCCAACTAAAGAGAAGGGAGAGGAGGGAGATGAGTTGACAATGTAAACTTTTTTCTGCAGCATACTACAACCAAAAAGCACACATTTGTTAAACGCTCACCAGCAGGTTTTCTGGTTTGAGATCCCGGTGTACGATGCTCTTGCTGTGGATGTACCCGAGCGCCTCACTCACATCTGACACCATCAGTCCCGCCTCCTCCTCGCTAAATTTCCCCCTCCTTGCAATGGCCTCGAACAGGTCGCCCCCCGCCACCAGCTCCATGATCAGGTAGGAGTGGGTGTCCGTGTGGTGGTGTGTGATGAGCCTTACCACGCGTGGGTGACACAGAGAGCCCAGGAGGCTCAGTTCATTTTGCATCATGTGCTCTCGACCAATCAGCTTTGAGCGTTCAACGATTTTCATGGCCACGGTCTCGCCGTTGTCGCGGCGACGGCACTCGTGTACGACCGCAAAGTTCCCGTCTCCGACCACGCGGCCGATGTCATACCAGCGCTCAACATCTGAGAGAGTGACATCGCTCTTGTCCGGTGGAAGGTTGAAGGCCATGCTCTCCTCTCTGACTTCTCTTTTGGAATCCACTCTCTCGAGGTGGCATGAGGACAAGCATTCTGATGGACTGAGGCTTCTTTTCCCCTCTTTCATTGGCTGCGACTGGGGAGAGGCGGGACTTGTGTCTCTGCTCCTCACTTCCAGTTCTTTCAGCGTACTTCTTTCTTGCTTCCTGGTCACGGGAGGAAGTGGGACCTTCCCTGACCTCGGACTGGGCCTTTTTGACCCCGGGCTTTGACCTTTAGTCACTCCCCATAAACAGTTTTGACACTGTGTTGAAGATAGTGGGCCCAATTCCTCACATTGCCCATCTTCCTGTTTGAATGGGCCTGTGATTGAGGGCTGTCTTTCTTTGGTTCCTCCCCTCACTCGAATCCTCTGCAGGTGGTTGGGAGGGTGAGTGGGTTGCCGGCATGTGTTTGCATTGAGATGGGAATTGTTGCACGAGTCAGATTTATGGTCCGCATTCCTACGCACGTCCGTGTTATGAAGTGGGTGTGTAAGCCTGTGCTTGTTGAGGTGCCCTGCGAGGGTGTTTGCTTCTTTCTTCGTGTCCCGTGAGGGGGCATCAGGGTCGTCTGTCCCCTCGCTGTACCCGCTGTCGGCCTTGGCGGCTTTGTCTGGCGGCGGGCGAAGCCTCCTCTCCCAGGCCCGCAGTGCGTCCTCGCGGTAATGGCAGCTCTCTGGGAACAGCTCCTCCAAGGCTTCCTCAACGCTCAGTAGCGCTGGATGAGCCTTTCCAAACGCCAGGAAGGCCACTTCACCACGGAAGAAGTCGCACACACCTTTCACCTGGGACCGGATTTAAAGGAAACCATCAGGAAAACAGCACATCAATTTTATTGTATATAGAAGTATCCTTGTTCTTCAACTCTCTTCTATTATTATCTCATCCAAATCATTTGACAGATGTATTTAAAAAGTACTTTTGTGTGTTTGTTATTACCTCCCGTGCGTGGGGTGTATAGAGGCGCGTCACTCTGGCTCTGTGCCAGCGAGGAAATCCCAAGGCCTCCGACACGTCCAGTAGCAGCTGCTCAAAGGAAACAACACCCCTACGGTTCAGCAGCACTGTCACCTGGGAAAAATAGGTACATGCTATTAGATTCTAAAATGTGAAAGAAAAGCCTGTTGAGAAAAAGGTGTGTTGATCCGATGTGAACAGACCTGGAAACACACCAAAAAAAACAGCCGCTAAAAACATATTCACTTGTTTATAGGCCGAGTCGTTTTGAAGTGTTCCTGTTTGGTCTTGTCGTTTACCTTCCTGAGGGGGTTCTGAGCACTTGGTCGAACCACGGTGATGAGACGTGGTCGCTCAGCACTCTGCTCCGCGTGCCGTGTGTGGAAGAGAGGGAAGGAGAGGGGAGGAAGGCCCTGGGTCCTGGACCCTGCTCCTCCGGGGTGGAGGTGCCGCTGTGGAGGCCATGGAGCTCCAACCAAACGCTTTGAGACAGAGACAGGAGGGGCTGATGGAGGGGAGGAGAAAAAAGAGGGAGAAAACAGAGGAAAACATTTACAATCGAAGTGCACTCGGGGCATTGTTGTTGCTGTCGATTTGGCCAAGAAAGAAAGTCCATCACAAAGAAAGTCCAATAAGTAACTTGAGACTGGGGTCTCATTGTACGCTTTGAGTGTGTGTGTCTGAGTGTGTGTTTACCTTAGTGCAAGTGAGTGCGTGTATTTTAAGGAAGCATAAATAATTCAGTTTGGAGAGCAGGGTGTTCAAAGAAGCTCAAATGGCCCCTCCACTCCAAGGGATGGAAAAGACTCAAATCTGATCAGCTGGATTTGTTTACAACCCCCCCCCACCCCCACCCACCCACACACACACAAAAGATGGTTGTGGTGAAGGTTCTCCTATGGCTACCTTATTAATGAAGCATCAGGGACCGCGTCAAAGATGAGGATGTTACACGTTTAGGCAAGCACGCACTTATTAATGTTATCTCATACTGGGTTATTGTTTTGTTTTGGAATAAGAGGAAACACAAGACACAACTTTTTACCAGGATGTAACACGGCCCTTTTAAACAGTACGCCCATCTTTGAACCCCTGGGATCAACCAAAATTACAACAGTTCACTGAATTGAATTTGACCACAATGGTACATCTAACAATTAAGCTATGGTACTAATAGAATAGAAAGTCAACAAAAAAGATTCTGGCTCAAATTTGTCCTCGGGTGACTTACCTGCCGTTTTCCACCTTGTGTCCATCGGCTGGCATCCCTGGCGCGCTCTCCACGCGGTCATATTGCTAAGACAATGTCTACGATCACGGGAGCGCTCGGATAAACTTTTCTTTGACGCATTTTACAGGAGTTGTGTTTGCCATATCTCAATGGATATTCGCTATGACTAGTAACAGGATGCCTGTGCTGAACAGAAGCTAGACACAGACCTTCGAGACAGGTTGCCATGGCCGCGCCTGAGGGAGGAGTCAGGTCAAATAAACTCTCAAATATATTTGGAGATGGGGCTTTGCGAGCGAATGGCTTACGTCAGGTGTTGACCTGAAAGCATCCGTTTCGTCTCCAAACCAAACCGCGCAGTTAACTTAGCGTGCAAAAAGTTGTATTTTTTAATCAGATCAGCTTAATTGTAAACTAGCATATCCTCCTATAAGTATTTGCTTATGCCAAATAAAACACTAGCATCGTTCTTGTGTTTTGGCTTATTGCTGATTGAAACCTTCGCAAACTATCTTCCTATTCTAATCTATACACTAGGCTACTCCTGTAAAGTAAGAATAATAAACGGGACAAGGCCATATATACTCACACATTTAATTTGTATAGCTTAAACCTATCTGTAAACATTTTGGTTTAATAGTTTGAATTTTAAATATTTACCTCCAATCGTCATAGTAAAAACAAACAGGACAAATACAGAGTCAACTGACAGTGTGAAAAAATAAAAACATAGTTAGAGGTAAGGAGAAGGTCTGTGATGGATGAGACAATGAAATAAAGACAGATTGAGAGCACTCATTCTTATAAATTGTTTCTTTGGTTTCCGGTATGAAACCCCAAGGCACAATTTTTTTACCCACACAAATACACAGACACACACTGCGTCCGGTGTGTTTCTTTATGTAGCCCTCCCCATGAGTCTGTTTCCATGGGTACCGCTAACACTGGATCACCAGGCAACAATGCTCAATCCGGACATTCATCCTGGTTCTGCTTCAAAGACACCAGGACCAATGTGTGTGCCCGTGTGTGTGTTTGGTTTATACTTGGTGCACGCAGGCCTGTCTGTGTGTGTTTGAGATAGAGAGAGACAGAGACAGAGAAAGAGACAGAGACAGAGACAGAGACAGAGACAGAGACAGAGAGAGAGAGAGAGAGAGAGAGAGAGAGAGAGAGAGAGAGAGAGAGAGAGAGAGAGAGAGAGAGAGACAACACTACAAATAAATAAAAGACTGTGTTCATGTCCACATGGTCAGATGGTTTGGGATTTGTTTCCTCACAGACTGCATTTATATAAGCCTTTTTAGTTGTGCCATTCATTATCACCACATACCACCCAAATATCTCTCTCTTCCAGTATTCATTCAAATGTAAATTTGTACTGACAGGACATGTGTCTGTTTCCCCTAGATAAGTTGTTTTTTTGGTCAAGGATTTGATCTGCTTTAATCTGGTTTGACCTCAAGGGGATATGAAGATTGATCAATATGCTGATATGAGATTTACAATGAACACATTCTCTCTCTGCCTTTGTGCATGGTAAGTAAAGGGCTATTTACTCCATAGGAACATTAAGGGAGGGTATAGACTTCTAAAGTGGCTGAACAGGCTTGCTACGTTTGCTGTCAGTCCCACACCCTTCCCGACCCTGGCTGCACGAGGACAGGCATCGCAGATCAGCACTAGTTCATGTCATGCCTCTGCCTAGACAGCAGAGGGAGAACTCACAATAACAAACAGCATGCTGTCCTCAGAAGTACTGTGGAGTACCGTTACACTGTCTGTAGGAACATTGCAGCAGTACCAGTTCTGAGATAGCGGAGGATACATTTATACACTAGCATAGCTATGACCTTTTTGCGTTTGGCAGGTAATTTCTATAATTAATACAAAGTTAGGCAAGAGTAGTTTTGTGGTATGAAAAGGATCTCTTGTTGGAGCTCATCTGGAATAGTTTAGGAATTTCCCTAAGATCAGAGAATATAATGTCGTCAAATTTCCCTATGAGTCACAACAGGCCTTTTGACTAATTTCAACTCTTTTTAACCCTCTACCTATCTTGTCCTTTAACTATCCATCAAGCTTTGTCAGTGTGTTTGTTGACAGAGGATTTGTAGTCCAAGGCAAGGAATGTATCCACGGCCCCTATGCTTAGGTACCACAAACACACACACACACACGCACACACAGTAGACCTTTTGACCAGTCTGTGCAAGTAGCAGAAAGGTAGCAGCTTAAAAGTTATGTTACTCTTTTTTCATTCAGCACATGTTGTGTTTTTTTCTGCCGTTAGAGCATGGTCTGCCAAAGCGTCATAATGCCCAGTAAAGACAGGGACTGAAGAGAGATGAAAGGAAAAGAGCCCCAGCAGTCTAAGGTGAGACACCGAGGAAAATTGATAGAGTCTGTGTGGTGTTCATGCTGAACACATGGGTCAGGGTCATTTTAATGTGAGAATGTACCCAGATGTTTCTCTTGTTAAAATGCCTAACAGAAAGCTGCCTGGGAAATTGGTGAACATTCCTGACTTACTACGACTAGAAGAACAGTAGAACTTCAGCTTTTGCTCACCATGAAAAGGTTTATTGTCAAGTAATGTAATTATTAAATGTCAAATCATGCCCCACACACACACACACACACACACACACACAAACACACACACACACACACACACACACACACACACACACACACACACACACACATTCACACACAAACTCGTCACATCAGTCCGTCTTTCTTTTGGTTCATGCCAAGGTAAACAAGACTTTGTGTATGCCCAACACAGGTTAGGGTGTGTTTGCAGGATATGCGGTGTAAGCTCCTTACCACAGACACATATACAGCTTTTCAAGACTGCAGGCAAATAATAGGAAAATGATTAATTCAAATTAGATTAAGTCAATAGTTAAGTTGCTATGTTTGTCTACGTGATCGTACTCTACCTGTTGACATTTTGGAGACGCCTGCTAGCCCACTATAGAAATAGCATGGAACAGAAATGGAATTGGAATTCAAATGCCGTCTGCTTGTAGGGCTTCAGATTTTCCCATGCAGAGACTGAATGCACGCAAACACAGTAACCATGCAATCCTCCACCCATGGCTGAATTCAAGGTAACCGTGTACTATGTGTGCTGTCCTTAGATTTTCTCATGTGTTTGGGCTGCGCCGCGCCAAAATAACTGTGGGTGTGTGTTTGCATAAAGCAATTATGGGTGGCTTAGCTGCTAGCAATTGCCTTTACACGCTTTTAAGAAATTTCGTGCAAAGCCCTTTGTTAGTTTGAGTCAGTGCCAGATTTACCTCAGATTTACTTACACACACACACACACGCAGATACACAATGTATCTTTCTGAGAATTACAAGAAAGACAGTGAGCTAATGCACGCGCACACACTTGCACATACTCGTACACAAATTCTCATAGCTGGTCACCCTGGGACCGTACTTTAAAGGGTGTGACCTCTCACCTCCTCTCTGTCTCTCTCTCAGGCTCATCTCTTTCCAGCCACCTGTTTTTGTCAAATGGGAAGTACGTGCACACTGCGTTCCCATTTCGACACACAGTTGAGACAAGAAGATCGTTTCAGGGGTGCAGGAGGAGACATGGTTAGTGGAACGGGGTGTGAGTTCATGATGTAACGAAGTAAGCACAATCAAAGCTTCTGCTTTTTTTTGTCTGTGCACGTCGTGTGCGTCTGTGTTTACACAACTATGTGGGGGCCTTGTCCTCCTCCTCTGCCTGAGAGTCTGTGCGGGGGAAAGGTATAGGGGACTGGGGTCAGTGTGTCTGCATGTACCTTTTTGAGATGGCAGCCTGTTCTTTGGTCACTGGTGGGCTGATAAGGCTGTGTGGGATTCAAGTCCTGGTCAGGGTGTTTTTGTCCACACACACACACAGTCCCTTTATCCCCGCCCACTTTCCACTACCTTATTCTCCCTTTTTTTCTTTCGGAAGGGCATTGCCCAGAGAGACAGAGGTTATCATAAAGTTGAGTGAGAGGGAAATAAAGAGGAAAAGAAGAAGTTAAAGATTTCAAACACACAGAATAGACATCGCTAAAGAGAGAGAGAGATTAGGAAAGAGGTTGTGAGAGAACACTTGCAGGTCGTTACTTTTAACCCTAAATCAATAACCCCCTCCCTTTCACCCCTCGTTCTATGTCCCTCTAAGCCCTGTTCAGACAGGGGCAGCTTGTCCCTCCAACCCTCCCCCTACGTCTCCCTGCTTCTCCTGACTTTGCCTCTCTGCCCTCTTTGTCTAATCAATTCACCATGCCCCATGTTCCCTCCCTCTTTCTCTCTCCCACGTCCCTTCACTCCCTGAGTCTCTTTCTGTCTGTCTTTGTCTCCCCTCCTCCTTCCCTCCACCCCCCACCCTCTCCTCTCTACTCTCATGCCTCCTCTGACCCCCCTCCTCCTCCCTCCCTCCTCTTTCATTTCTCTGCTCAGCCTGATGACATCACGAACAGCCGGTATAAATCCAGCCAGTAGGGTTGCAGCATAGCTGTGGTTCTGACTCTAGTCTCTCTGTGCTTCATCCCCCTCTCTCATTCTGTCTCTCACACTGCTGCTCCCTCCTTGACTGGGTCCTTTTACACTTGTGCACCCTCTTCCCAATACGCTACTGCTATCATGGCTGAGGCATTCGCTGGCACATGGAACCTCAAGGAGAGCAAGAACTTTGATGACTACATGAAGGCACTGGGTGAGTGCCAAAGGGCTGGTTGGTGTGTAGTTGGCAGTGTGTGTCTGTGTATGTGGGTGTGTGGTGTAACAGTACAGGATGCAGGGTGGGTTGGCTGCTGTTGCTGCAAGTGTGCACATGTGAAAAGGGTGTGAGGAGGGTAGAACTGCATAAAGGCGTGTGAGCATTTCTGTGTGTGTGTGTGTGTGGGGGCGGGGGGGCGGGGGGGGGGGGATATCAAGATCGTGTTTAATCGGTTTATGTGATAAATCGGCATAGGAGTGCACGGAGGTCGAACATCTCGTAGAGAAAACTTGAATGGAGGGAATGTGAGAAGGATAAAGAGGAAGAGAGAAGACAAAAATGAGATGGGTCGACCGCGTGGTTTAGGAGTGGAGCAGAGACGCTGGGCTGGTTGAACGGGGGAGGGAGTTAAAAAAACTCAAAGAAAATGGCAATGGCTTGCACTGTGTGCAGCTGTGCGTGCAGGCACATGCACACACTCAAGAATATGGCATGATTGACAGGAACAGAAACTAGCGTGAGATTTGCTGTGTAACTTTACATATGAAGGAATATGAATATGGTCTTCAAATGCCCTTAGGGTTAATAAAATCAGACCTGTCGGCCGTCGCCAAAGACACGCCACCTCTGACCTCATTCTCCTGATGACTGAAGCAATAGGCACACCCTCCTGCAGACCCTGACTACTGTATTTACTGACGGTCGGGGTATTGATTCACAGTGCGGCTGTTATAGCCTTGAGAGATTGGCCAATGTAGCAATTTAACTCTTTTGATGCTAAGGGGTGGGAGGGCTGCTCTCTCTCTCTCTCTCTCTCTCTCTCTCTCTCTCTCTCTCTCTCTCTCTCTCTCTCTCTCTCTCTCTCTCTCTCTCTCTCTCTCTATCTATCTATCTATGTCTGCCCCTCTCTGTGTCTGCCCCCCTCTCTTTGTGTCAGAAAGTCAAACAGATTAACAGGCAACTTTAGAGGCACAAACATGTCCACCAATAAAGCTGAGCAGTATTTGAAGGGCATGGCATGGGTTCAGACAATGACTAAATTGAGATAAGGTTGTGTATGTAAGAGAAACGGGAGACTTCTAAAGGAGCGCGTGGAAACAGACTCAGATCCACCAGAATGTCAGAGCCAAATCCTATACCGGGCCTATGTTGTGTGTCTGTTATTTCTCGAATAGTTAATTTTTATAAAAATGTGTGTACGATGTGTCACATCAGTCCGTTATTGTACAATGTTAGGTTAAGCTGCCTTTGATTTGACTGCTCAAGACGACCTAAGGACTAAAAGGTGCTACCCGTTTGTCTTGGACCTGCAGGTGTGGGCTTCGCCACTCGTCAGGTTGGCGGAATGACCAAGCCAACCACCATCATCGAAGTGGCCGGAGACTCAATCACGCTGAAGACACAGAGCACCTTCAAGAACACAGAGATTTCCTTCAAACTCAACGAAGAGTTCGATGAGACCACAGCCGACGACAGAAAAGTCAAGGTACGGGTCAGAAGTTAGAAAGTTCAGAGTTGATTGCATAATGGGCTTGAGAAAGTCAAAATGGGGCATGGAGGAGTTTATCAGTCTAATGGGGGCAGTCATTTTGTTTTTAAGAGGGCTGTGGGGGTGAGAAGGTGAAGGTTGAGAAGGGGTTATTTATGATTGGTAAGTATGAAAGGAGAGCGGACACTTTAAGTTTATGCAGCTGCTCCTTGTATTACAAGAATGAGGGGTTAGGAGGGGTCAGGAGGGGTCAGGAGAGGTGAGAGCATATAGTTTGGAGATAAATCAGAGCTGTGTAAGACAGCGGAATAGTATTTGTTGGACTGTCCCCACAGACCGAGATACCAGGGGGGAGGCAAGGCTGTGCTGACTAAGCCTTTCTTGTTGAAACAGCGGGCCAGGATAAAACCAAACCTGTTTTTAAACATGCTGCAATTTACATAGTGGCTCACATCTGCTCTCTCTCTCTCTCTCTCTCTCCCTCTCAAATAAAGGTGTGCTAATACTCTTTCTGTGGTTCACATTGACTTAATTGTTTTTCAGTCGCTCGTGACGATAGATGGTGGGAAGCTGGTGCATGTCCAGAAATGGGACGGAAAAGAGACCTCTCTGGTTCGGGAAGTCAGTGGAGACAGTCTTACCCTGGTCAGTTGGGACAAAGAAACGGCTGCATAATGATGTTTAGTTGTGTTTCTACGCGTCTATGTGTCTGCATGTGTGCACATGCTCAAGCACAATGTCTATTGCAATCAATGTGCAAGAAGATGTTTGTATTTAATATAACTTGACTGGTTTTACTATTATCTTTCGGCATACTGTCACAGATTAGTAATGGTTTCTAACTGTTCCCTCTCTCCGTCTTATCCACAGACTCTGACGCTGGGAGATGTAGTATGCACACGTACTTACACAAAGGGAGAGTAATCGTCTTCAGAAATCTCCAGCCCATGAACCTGCATCAGCCAAAGCCCCACCCTGAACCCCCCTCCTCCTGCTTCCCTCTGAGATCCCAAAGAACCAATACACTATACTATGGATTCCCTCCCCCAACAAACTCTAACCCCTTCAAAGTAATACCTTTAACCCCCATTGTGAACTCTGACCTTGTAATGCTCCCGTCCTTTGTATGAAACACTGAATAAATTACTTTTTTGTTTGTTTTATCTAATATGTCCAGTGTACATATCTATTGATTCGTATTACATATTCCATTGTCACTTCATTTGTGAAGCCATCTTTGTTGAAAAGCAACAATAAAGGTTAAAAAAATGTGTTCTCAGTTTGACAGATTCCAGACAAATGGTTAAGAGATGAAAACACATTTCAAATCCACTGTTTCTTGGAGCTCTGTGTCCCTAACACACAGGTCTGCAAGGGAATAGTTTAGCAAATCTTTTGTAAAGCATACGTTATGTCATGGGGCACACAATGTTTGACGCATATGTTTGTTGTGCCTTTGTGGTGACCAGATGAGGAGACATATTTCATAGGGCCTGTAGGTGTGGGCGCTCTTGTCCTGTGAGCTAGGTTTGTTCTAAATTGGGCACATTCCCATGTGAAGGCTGGTGTCATGTGTTAAAAGGCGGGCTGCCAACCAGAGGCAGGGTGAGTGGAGAGGCCGTCATAAAACACCGCCACAACTGACACCTTTACACTGACCGCTTTGACCGCAGCATAGTGACCCCCAGATATATTGGCACCCGTGGTACAGATGGGCAAACAGTGAAAAATAGGCTTATTTGTTTACAGTTGGCTCTAAATAATCTCAAAATAAAGCCGTAATCCAACCAGTGGAGTCAACACAAATACAAAGCATTATATAACAGAAACATTTTACTTAAAGTAAACAAAATATACATATATAAAAAACTGGCAGTGGGGGGGCTAAGACTGAGTTGTGTTGGATATTCCAGAAAGACAATGGTCCATTTCTGTGTTCACTTCATCGAGCATTATAGAGGACGAATCATAGCTTTTATTTGGCCTAAATAGTGCACAATGTTCTAAATTCAGCACTGTCAAATATGCCAAAGATGATGGCCTGTGCCACATGCCACAACAATTATAGATATTTCGATGTCTGTTTTCCTTCAATAGGTTCTTCTTTTCTAAAACGATGATTGCATGAGTAGCCAAGAATATTTTTTGGAGGGCACTTAATCATGTGGAACATCTAACAATGACCGATACTCAACTATCTCAGGTTAACTGCAGTGAATCTGACATGATCCCAGCTGAAGCTCTACTTGCCTATAGCTGTTATCAAATTACGAATTAATCACTATTAAAACACAGCATAAAAATGTATCATCCAAAATCACCAGCGTGAGATATCAAGTGTCTAAAAACCTAATCACATAAGCAAAACCTATTTCTGTCCAAAGGACATTCAAATCAATACTAAACTCAGAAGACCTCTTAAACTAACAGTGTCACATGGATACTGTGATAACAGGTACCAACAACAGAATCATAATCAGCATTTTCAACCTCAAATAACAGGACCGATCCTGAATACCACGAAACCATTCCTCCTGCACACGCAACTAAACGTGTCACTCAGCATTGTACGTTTCTGTGAATGTTTAACCAAAGACAATAATTATGACCTTAACATGTCCCCGAGGCTTGACTGCTCTCATGACGTTTTGTTTAAAGCCCCGGAACAAACAATTCACGAGACATTTCACCGGTAAAAATATTTAATGGAGTTGACAGTTGACATGCTTGCATACTGTAGTCAGTTTAGAGCTATTCTGACAATTGTTCTTCATTACCATCTTAATCCACTCAAAGGAAAAATGGGTGTGTGCTGAGAACACCTTCAAAATTTGAATGCAAAATATTGTTTAGCAAACAAACGACATAATTGTCAGTCTTCTTCATCCCATTTGTCTCTGGGCAGATAATTTTGCCCTCATTCACTTCAAACTCGTCAACACTTTTGACGAAACAGTTCAATTCTAGCGCCGTTTCTAAATTAGGGGAGTTTTCCTTTCTAAGCAGAAAATCGAATACGTGATAACTTTACTTGATAAGTCAATACTGCCAAACTGAGTTCAAAGTGCATTTCTTTGCATCTTTATAACTTTTACATCACTCACACACACGGAGGCTTCCTCAAGGTATCAACATGGTACGTCTGTCTGCATCTCGTGTGTTACATGAACTTTCCGTTTTCACTTTCATTTGTCTTTGGGATAGCACGCAAACACCTGCAGTCTTTAAATGCCCGAAGATCCTATCAATAGTAATCAAACAGGTTTTAAATGGATTTCCCTGTTACCAGGTCTAAGGAAATGTAATAAATGAAAGTAATATCTAGAGCTCTAATTACTGCCTGTTGCCAGATTGCTTACATCGATCAGGTTACTTAAAGTCTATGAACAATCAACTATCACCATAGAGGGCTACTTGAGACTGTAGTAGTGGCTTCCACCAAAATACACATTATAGTGAGTGGTTCAGTAAGAGGTTTGAATGGACTTCCTATTTAATAAAAAAAATCAAAAGTCAAAGGATTAACTACATTTATAAAACAAAGAATTACACCCTCTAAAATGAATTGGCAGTGACACAAAATCTACAAGGGGAGAATGTCTGTCTGGATATCGTCTCTTGGCTGTACCCACTTCCCCTTCTTTCATTCTGTGTATGTGATGTAAGTGTTGTTTTGCTGCGTTTGATGTGCTGTGTATGTGTGTGTGTGTGTGTGTGTGTGTGTATTTTCAAATGAATATCTCTGTGTATCAGCTATGTTTGTGTGATTTGTGTTTCTTGTGCTTCTTCTTCTTCTTGTCTTCCTTATCGTGAGAGTCATGGCGCCCCCTCTTGGCGCGACTGGGTCTCTGCTCCCCAGCGCTGCTGCTACTGTCACTCTCGGACTCTTTTCTCTCCCTCTTCCTCTTCTTCTTGGCCTTCTTTTCCTGGTGGTTTGCCAATTAGACAGAACACACAATAAATTATAACATGATAACAAAGCTCCACCCCACTACAGAGGGACTAAATGTTTCTACAGTGTGCTGAACTGTGCTATTTGGCTTGAATTACAACATATCTGTTCTACGCTACAAAAACAATAAACAAACAATCACTACTTCACACAGTCAGATATTTTTAAGCGTTCTCCATTCGGCCAGCGAGGGAGGGTTTATTGGGCTAGCAGTTGGGTTAGAGATTGATGGGGAATATTTAATGGTGTCTCATAGCTCGGGCTTCTTGCGCACTAAGGTGACAAATGCCTCACGTTCGAGTCACAAAAGAAAGAAAGAAAAAAAAAAAGAGGAGAAGACGAGGACTGAAATAAGGAAGTAAGAGTAACCCAAAGCACTGCTGTCGTTACCTTCTTCTTCTTCTTTTTCTTCTCCTCTTTTGAGTCCTGTGGTTGTGGTGGCATGATGCTGGGCGGTTGTTGCTGCAGTATGTCCTCATCCTCGTCAGGGAGCAGGGCATACTGCAGCCCTGGCGTTGAAAAACAGTCCTTGGAGAAGTGACCTGGTGAGACACGAAAAGAGGTATTATAACACACACACACTATCGCTTGTGTTCGGCGGTCCACAGAGCTATGGAGGCGGTGAGTGTGTCGATGTTCTCGTACCCTTGCAGCCGCACTTGGTACACGTGGTGTTGAGCACGGCCTCCAGAGTGATCCTTCGCCCCGTGTGATCTCTAAACTGCCTGCGTCGCCTCTCGTCCTGCCTACAAAACCCGACATCAGAAATGCAAACAACACACATACATCTTCTCTCTCTATACCACGACCACCCACCCCCAGTCTTTATCACTAAATAAGGGAAAGGCAATGCACTTACTCAGCCATGACATTATTGGGGTCCTGGTCCCGTCCGGTTCCCTGATTCACAGCTTTCATTGAGAAGGAGAGCTTCACTTTGTCGTCCCTTTTCTGAAAGCAATGCCAATATGGTGGTCAGTAAATACTGGATTCTCTACTACAATCGGCCTTTTAAGTTGGACAGTGTTTATTTATTCATGAGTATTACCTCTCTCCCAATTACTTTGATCCACACCTGTTCCCCAACATCTACAATCTCTGAGGCATTTTCCACTCGACAGGCAGACATCTCACTCACATGCACCAATCCTGTATGTGTGAAAGAGACAGGGTTAACACCTAAATCAAATGAATCTAAAGTAATTTGACCCAAGACTTTTGGGTTTAAGTCATACAGATGATCACTTATTATACCATTCCGGTTTAAAACAGCATTTTTTCGCCATAGATGCTCCTTTGAAATATATGCCACATGTAATCTGTTTAGTGAGTTATAGGCTACTTTAAAATCAGGGTGAAACAATAAATGGGTGGCCATGGGAGTCTTTCAGAGTGTTGTAGCGAAGACCTGTGTGCACTGGAACTGGGCAAATGGCCACCTTGCTTGTTGTATCCTGGGATCTTAACAAAGGCCCCATAGGTCTGAACTGAGACCACCTCGCCCTTCATGATTCCGTACATCGGTGGAAGACCGTCTAGCCCTGCGGGCTCTGTCTCCTCCTCAGAAGACATTCCCCAGCTCAGGAATGTCACCGTTTCTGTAGACACAAGAAATTATGCTAAAAAAATCGGTACATTAAAACTTCTCTGTCCACTACTACTTTGAATATTGTATTCTTTGCCCACATCCATGTTGGAAACCAAGCTAAAAGCCCTTGGGTTAGACTGATTGAAGTTATATATGACTCCACACACAAAAAAAGAAGTAACATTTAGATTTACTGTGCACTAGTCTTGAGGCAAAGTTTACATCCTTCGGTATAGATTAGCTCCATTTACAGGTAACGGCTAGGCTAAACATCATCACGTTAGCAATGTCAATAGCTGGATAACGTGGGCTTTTTAGCCTCGTTAAACAAATGGCTAGCCAGCTCCAGTACAATAATGCAACACAGTACAGAACGTTAATAACGCAATATATCAACATCGGATTTCAGTTAACGTAAGGGTATACCTACCTTAAAAAATGATTAAAACTAGGTTACCTTGCTCAATGAATATTGCTGCGGAGGCCTTTCTATACTTGTTCCGGTGCAAACACATTTGTCAACAACCACCAAATTCAGCCAATCCCTTTCACCAGCGCAAAACTACGCCAATCAGATCATTGGCGTATCAGGAAGTACTTTCTTTTCTTTCTTCGTTGGTGTTACCTACGTTTTTCGTCACAAGAACAAAATTCATTCAATTTTGCGTCAGAAACTTTTAAACTAGTGCAGTCCATACTTGTGTTTTCGTTACATCCAGCTATGATCGAGCCCAAGAAGAGAGCTGCAGACATGGCTGTCGTCCCCACGGGTATCAAGCGGCCCCGTACGGAGCTGATTGCCGCCTCTCAGTCCCAACAACTCGTGGCAATGGTTAGTATAGCTGACGATTAACGTTAGCCAGCTAATGCTACGTGCGAGTGATAATCGAACTAGAAATTCTAAATCTGCCTTTATATAGCTTGCTTTTGTTTTAATAGTTGTTACATCCCAGTTGTTATTAACATTTTAATAGAACTTTCAAACCATCTTACAGATCACAAAATGTGTAAGTTGATGGTTGGTACCCCGGAGTCAGGTACCGTCACTTATGTTGTGAAATTGCAGGGTCCTCCACGAAGCTCCAGTCTGCAGGCTCCCATAATGTTGATGTGTGGCCATGAGGGAGAGGTGTACTGCTGCAAGTTTCACCCTAATGGTGCTACCCTGGCTTCGTCAGGATATGATAGGCTTATATGTAAGTTATTTACACACACGGGGATAATAGACTCTTTGTAGCTAATTCAAATTACAGATTCGGCCTCATATTATTTTGTTCCTGTGTCTCCCCTTTAGTGATGTGGAATGTATACGGAGATTGTGATAACTTTGCAACCTTGAAGGGCCATAGTGGAGCTGTAATGGAACTGCACTATAGCACAGACGGCAGGTATGTACACGACAGCCATCATTTGCATTTTATTCATTATTTATTATTCTTTTTATCTTAATGACAAGAAACAGAAAAAAATCTAAACAGATGTAAGCCAGGTTTGTTGATCAAGGATGTCTTCTTTCTTTCTTCTTTGTTAGCTTGCTCTTCTCGGCGAGCACAGACAAGACTGTGGGTGTGTGGGATAGCGAGACGGGGGAAAGGATCAAGCGTCTCAAAGGCCATACCTCCTTTGTGAACTCGTGCTACCCTGCCCGCCGTGGCCCTCAGCTCGTATGTACCGGTAGTGACGACGGCACTGTCAAGGTAACCATAACAACCACCATACAGGCCCCTGGCTGCACAACCCATTTAAGCAGTTAAATTAGTTGCCGATGGCAAGGGTTGATGCCTTGATATCTGTATTTTTTGTGTGCTAGGTTTGTTTTGTGAATTTTGTTTGTAGACGTTGGACTGTTGCAGTGTAATGTTAATAGTCATGTATGTTGGTGTTTTTTACGTGTGTCGCAGCTGTGGGACATTCGTAAGAAGGGAGCGGTCCATACCTTTCAAAACACCTATCAGGTTTTGGCGGTGACCTTCAATGACACCAGCGACCAGATCCTCTCGGGAGGCATCGACAATGATATCAAGGTAGATCATCCAAATAAGTGCTGGATTACAATCAGCCTGTCATGGAACAAACTCACTTCATCAGAGCTTGTCAACTAACTACTGTGTGTGTGTGTGTGTGTGTGTGTGTGTGTGTGTGTGTGTGTGTGTGTGTGTGTGTGTGTGTGTGTGTGTGTGCCTACTTGCATGTGCTCACACCTGTGTACAAAGGTATGGGACCTGAGGCAGAATAAGCTCATCTACAATATGCAAGGTCACGGCGACTCTTTGACAGGACTCAGTCTTAGCTCTGAGGGCTCCTACCTGCTCTCCAACTCAATGGACAACACAGGTGTGTGTTCATTTATGACTGCAGATGATGTGTTTCCTTTGAATATTTATGTTAGTGTGGCAATTACAAATGTTTTGTGTGGGTTACCCTTGTAGTGCGAATTTGGGATGTTCGCCCCTTTGCTCCCAAGGAGAGGTGTGTTAAGATTTTCCAGGGAAATGTTCATAACTTTGAGAAGGTAACAATAACACTATATTGTTCTGAAGCACAATATGCCTTTAACATGTTTACGTTGCGTTCATAAGCTCTACACAGCACCTAAGGAAGTTTTTTTCCCCCTATAGAATCTATTGAGGTGCTCTTGGTCTGCAGACGGCAGTAAAATTGCTGCTGGCTCTGCTGACAGGTAAGAATGCCATCTGTTAACACACTTGTAATAACAATTCGCAAATTTCTTCATCTGTAATTTTGTGTAACGTGACATTTTCCGTTCGTCACTGTTTTGTATTTGCCCGTTTGTCTAGGTTTGTATATGTGTGGGATACCACTTCGCGTAGGATCCTGTACAAACTCCCAGGTCATGCTGGCTCAGTCAATGAAGTGGCGTTCCACCCAGAGGAGTCTATTGGTGAGACTAAAGAGCGTTTCAATCTTTCATCCTTTAATTAGCTTTCATCCATCCTTTGATTACCTCTCGGGTGTGAATTGGTTCAAATAAGCTGCCTTACACTTCAGCTTTCCCATTTTCTTTTCTCTGACCCTTGAAAGAATATTTGTAAATGTTCTCTCATTAACTGTTGCTTCTCTTTACCCACAGTGCTTTCATGCTCCAGTGACAAGAGGCTCTACATAGGAGAGATTCAGTAGTGTGTGTATGTGTGTCTGTGTATGTGAGAGAGAGGGGAAAAAATCAGGACGCTTGTTAGTGTGTATGTACAGTGTTAAATGTTTTAACTGAACGAACATCTTGCTTGTCTGAGTACTGGAAGTGTTGTGTACGTTGATGCTTCGGTTATTTGGAACCTTCTTGCAATGTGTGTTTCTGGGTTTATTACACAATGCCTATACAGTTGTCAATATCTAGTTTTTTATTTTTTCTGAATAAACTCAATCTGAAAAGTCCTTTGATGCATCCTTTTTACTTATCTGATTTTATACCTAGGTAATCAGCTCAAAATGATTGTTTGTAATTATAGATAAGAACATAATTTCTCAGGGAAATACATTTTATCTTTAGAAATTTGGTTATAGTCTGATGGGTTATCCTGAGAGATTTTAATCTGTTATGGATCCCTCTTGAATCATTGTCATTTACTTGTGGAACTCCACACAGACCTTGGTTACTATTGCCTTAATAAGCCCGGCAAAGGAATTATTTATTTAATTCTAAAGAACATGGTCAGCCAAGGGTTATTTTTCTGTTTTCAATCAATCCATTAATCTCTGGGAGTTAATAAGGCTAGATTTTTTTTATGATGTAGTTATAATTCATAATGCCAGCTACATTAAAAAAAGCAATAGTGTCTTTTTCCATTTACTTTTTTCTTTGGTTTTCTACAATGTTGTGTCGGTAGTTGGCTAGGCTAAATAGATTTAAATAGAAATTAATTTGTGTTGGCTCCGATATCGCAAATCCTGTTTCTTTTGTGTCTACTCCGGAGGCCTCGCGGTCCTTCACGGCCGCGCGCACGTACACTAGGCTGCAAAATTTCAGTTCCTAGAGGGGGTCGCGGTGACTGGGCTCTCCACCCCTTCTCCCCCGCTTCTCTTGCACCCGCCCCGACACCGATTGTTGACAAAGGGGTTGCGAAAAGCAGCACGAGTTTTGGCCCAAGCCGGGTTCTACAAAGGTTCTGTCTAGGCTACATCATTTCCTATTCCTTTAAGCTGGAGCGATCGGGACGGGGAGCTAGAATTGAGCGCCTTGGACACAGTAAGTTACAATGAATCGCTTTGTGTCGGTAGCAGATTTAATTCAACCAGCCATACCTCTATTAGGTCTATTCCCTACTTCCTCCCCACGTCCCCCCGTGTGATCCGTTATCATATGATATTCATTTATGTGGTTAACCAGGGTCATATTATGACAGCTTCTCTCTGTCTTTGTGCCTTTGTGTGTGTCCCCTCCGCGCGCCGCCGGAAGGTGTGGCCGAGGTGATTTGGTAATTGTGGTCGGACCGCAGACCTCTGTGCGTGAGGTGGACATCCCCCTTCATCTAAACCACGACCACCGTCGTCCAATACCATCGTCTGCGGATCAGGTCGGGATGGGTCAGTCAGTTTGATTGAAAGTGGGCTGAAACAAGACTGGAGGAGGATCCAGAAGGGAATGGTGTGAGGTAAAAACGACCAAGCAGTCTGGATCTGACCGGGGACCCGTCATTCCCCCGGAGCCTCCGCGGCCCCAAGCCGCGTCCTGAGCCCTCCAAGATGGGGAAGTGCGACGGGAGATGCACATTGGTGGTGATATGCTCGCTGCAGTTGGTGAGTGCGTTTGCGCAAGCGTGTTTGTATAGCTGATCAACAATGCACTATTTTACTTTAACAAACATATTTACAGATTTCACTCAGGGATGTGAGCTTTCCCGAATGATAAGACATGTTTGGCTTCTTGGCCGTGTTCTCTACTGACCCATGCCTAAATTCTAGTTTGCCCTTGATGTTTTTTTTAAAGTTATATGTCTTTACGTTATAGCATTCAGACTTGTCTAATAATATTTCAGAAAAGCTTTTGAACTGCCAGCTGCTAGTATGGCATGCTGCTAACACACAACCATAGATGTACATGGGTTGGGGAGAAGGGCTTTAGAAGTCTTTGTGCATGCCTGTGTATAAAAGAGATAAATTAAGTCTGTATTCTGGGAAAACAATGTGAACAGGAACAAGCCAGTCTTTAAAAGACAAAATGGGGAAGACCAAGGAGTTAATCATGGATAGGTATTAATATAAACTATAACACACTCCTTGGGGAAGATGACAAAACACTCTTCTTTCTTCCTTCTCCAATCAGTTCACAGCTGCACCTCTATTTTATAGGGTCTTTGTTTTGATATTTGTTATTTATTGAGGATAATACATTATTGATCAATTATTATTATTATTTTATTGATGCCTTTTATTTAATGATTACTATTTATGTAATCTATTTTAGTTTGTGTCAGTCTTCAGAGCATTTGGTATGTGTGGTAACAGGAGCAGATATTTCAATTATGATATAATTAGCTGTCATTGGAATGAGTATCTCATACAGAGAATGCTTTCTTTTTTTTTTAGATAGTAACAGGAGCTTTGTAGAATGTGGTTCAGGCCATAGAGTCCCGTTAGTTTGGGGAGTTTTATTTTGGTGTGGGGGGTAGGGGGGCCCTCTTTCACAGTGACTGGGCTGGTGCTCAAGGCAGTTACCATGGAAACAACTGCGGCAGACCTGTGTATGTGTGTCCCAGCTTGTGTCTGTGTCAGTGTGGGAAGTGTGTGTATGTGTGTGAATGTGAATCTGGAGGCCTTGATCTGGTGCTCTGTTTGCTTTGTTTGTTTGTGTATGTGTGTGTGTAAATGCATGTACGTGTTTCTGTGTGTGTTTATTGGATGGGTGGGTGGACCTTTATGTAAATGCCTTTACACATGGCATTGTGTACAATCAATGTGTGACAACAATACCCCTGTCCACTAGGTGGCAGCGCTCCAGAGACAGGTCTTTGATTTTCTGGGCTATCAGTGGGCTCCCATTCTGGCCAATTTTCTGCACATCATGGCCGTCATCCTGGGGCTCTTTGGCACGGTGCAGTTCCGCTCCAGATACCTCATTCTGGTAAGTGTACATAGATCACTCACTCACTCACTCATTCACTCACTCACTCACTCACTCACTCACTCACTCACTCACTCACTCACTCACTCCGCTTTGTGATTCTCTGTGTTTCAGTATGCAGTATGGCTTGTGCTATGGGTGGGCTGGAACTCCTTCATTACCTGTTTCTACCTGGAGGTTGGACACCTGTCCCAGGTAAGGTCCAACGTTTTTCTCAGGCCGACGGAAAATCAATCCATTCAATGTTGACTTATTTTGATGGGTGCCTGTTCAATGTGGGTTTTTAGGATAGGGACTTCTTGATGACGTTTAATACGTCACTGCATCGCTCCTGGTGGATGGAGCATGGTCCTGGTTGCGTGGTAACACCGGTTTTGGACTCTCGCATTGACCTTGACGACCACCACGTCATCACTGTCTCTGGGTGTCTTCTAGACTACCAGTATATTGAGGTGCTGAGTTCAGCTCTTCAGGTTCTATTGGCTGTGAGTAACTCTTTCACTCACATACAGATGCTTGCTCATTCGTTTAATCTCTCACATACACACACACACACCCTCTCTCTTGTTCTCACTTTTTCTCTCTCTCATTTTCTGTTCCTTAATTTCACAAAGAACACAGACTCACACAAACACTTGAATCAGAAACAAAGCCATCATCATCACTGACAGTATTTGTTTTTTCCTTTTCATCTCTCAGCTCTTTGGCTTTGTTTATGCCTGCTACGTGAGCAAAGTCTTCCAGGACGATGAGGATAGCTGTGAGTGTTTTTTATCAAGTTTGTTTGAACTTACTTTGTCTAAAATACAATCTATCTTTTCTGCCGGAATTGGTGCATCCATCATTTTGACTGTACCGTCTGTTAGATTTGGAGCTTTGTTTTGTATGGCAGTTTTCTGTCTATCACTGTATAGTACCATCTGTTCCAGCCCGAGTGTCCTGTCAGTATGTAGAACAATGTTATCAACATGAGTGTTAAATGTCTGCCTTGACGGTTCCATACTTCCCCCTTAGATTTGCCTCTATGCCCGAGAGTACAGTAGCACTGAGAAGCCATAGATTCAGCGCCCAATATTGCCCAAAGGAGCTTTTATAGAATTGCACATGGCTGATTTTAAAAGATTCACCAGAGTTCCCATATCGGTTCTTAAGAGGCCTAGTATAAAATAGATGCCACAATGCTTTTCATATTATGTATGTGTAAACTGACAGTAGATTGTCTGCAAATATATTGTCGAAGGTGTCTGTTTTGTCTTTCAAATGCTTATTTTTCTTATTTTCTTGGCCTCTTGAGAAAATAATTTTGGATTAACAGTGATTTCTGCCTGTACATACAACAGTTAATTATGTGGATCATAACGATCTATACTTTATCGATTGTTAAAATTATATGTTGTGTTATTAATGATTGTTATGTCATGGTTGCTTATGATGTGAAGTAAAGCTAGACGCTGATTTTCTTTTCTTCCAACAGTTGATTTCATTGGGGGGTTTGAATCTTATGGTTACCAGCCTCCTCAGAAGACCTCTCACCTGCAGCTGCAGCCTCTATACACGTAGGTTACACCATCACATATAGCACACAGCATACAAAGTCAAAACCTTACTTCAAATCCTCACTGCTCTTTCTCTGTCCCTCTGTATCCCAGGGCTGGGTAGGCGATGGCAGCGCCCCCCATCAGGCCAAACCCTGGCGTTGGCAGTGTGGATGCAGCCGGGCCACCCTGAGAACACTCACTCTGTGTCACAGTTCAACTGAATAATGGACTCACCAAATCTAGCGGGAGAGATGTGTGTGTATGCCGTATGTGTGTGTGCACGTGTGCCTGAGTATGAGCGAGAAAGAGAGACCCCAGAATAGAATGTACAGACTTCAGGGGGGAACCAGCCTGGCGCAGAGTAAAAATGGGGGTCACCTGTAAAGGAGATCTTGGGAAACGGGGCGCAGATAACACTTCGTCAAAAAGCACCATCTCTACACCCCCACAAATGTGTGTGTGTGTGTGTGTGTGTGTGTGTGTGTGTGTGTGTGTGTGTGTGTGTGTGTGTGTGTGTGTGTGCGTGTGCGTGCGTGCGCGTGCATGTGTGTGTTGACCTCTCCGGGTGAAGTTGGTACGCAGTGGATGAACCACAGAACTCTAAACGCAAGGTGCCTCTGTGTCTTTGGAGTCAGTAGGAGGCACTGCTCTTCATGTTGTCGTTTTAGATTGTGATGATGTCCTACTAGAGCAGTCTTACAATTCCCAATCCCAAATCCGTCCTATCCAATAAACTCCACTGTTCTGCTGTCCAGGTCTATTGAACAAGCCTTTGGCTGTTGTTGGCTTCTTTTTTAGGCCATTACCAACACATATGATCATAGCCATCGATTTCGCCAGTGGTATGTTTCAACTGAAGTATCATCATTACAATCACCACAGCTTGGTATTCCAGAACAGTCTGTAAAACTCCCCCGGGTGTTTCCGTGGTCTGCAATAAGGATATATTTGGGATTGGGCTTTAATGTTTTAAGGGCAGTGGAGAATCTGTGCATGTAAGTAACCAGTCCATGATGTTTTTGTTGGGTTTCATTTAGACTATAGGTTGGTTTAAGTGTGGAAAAGAGACACACTATTATCCTTCCTACCTGTGTTTCTACTTTTCAGAGACAGAAAAGGCTCAGTCTTAAGCATAATAGACTTCTCTCCACTCCCTTTCACTACCTTGATATTTCTTACACTGCTTTCGTTAATGTTGATTCTCTCAAGAGAGAAAAAAAAAAGTTTTCTATCCATACCACAATAATTTCATGGAGGGAGGAGAGAAGGGTGGAAATGTGAGGGACAGGTAGGTAGGAAAGAGGGATCTACATTAGGGCATATAGGGGAATGTTTGAAAAAATAAAACACTTTTGAAATTAAAACATCTGTCCATTTTTATTTACATGCATGCCACCCCACATTGTTATTTAAATAGGCCTATAGTTGGATACCGTTACTACCAATGTAAGGTCCCAAATGTGCTCGTTTCAATCAGGGAATCTCGTTGAGGCTGTTTTTATATTTTTGTTCCATTTGTATCAACACGTTCCAAATGTGATGGGTAGCCTATTTGTTGACTGGCCAGCTCAAGCCTACTTTTCACACCAGCCATTTACATTCCCGCGCTCTAACGGAGCATCCAGCCAGCCCTGTGACAGTGTGGCGCAGTACGTTGCCATGTTGGCTTGGACATCACCCCTGTTAACTAAGCCGCATATTACATAGAACAGTATTTCTTGGGGGAATTTCATTGGCAATGCCATTTTTTACATATACTACTGTTGAGTGTAGCTGGTTAAAACACAATTTAGATAATATTGTCCATGCTCGTGTGTTGTATGTAAGATAAGCAACAATAAGTATCGAGAAAACAACAGCCCACCCACATATCGGCTACCTAACAAAAGGACTTCTGCGACCCTCCCCTCATCTCCCAGTTGGCGCAATGAACCGCACGCTTGGTGTCTTTCGTTCCCATCATGCAGCGCTTTCGCCTGCTCCAGTCGAGCCGCCATGTTGTCGGAGTGAAAGCCTAGAAGTCGGAGAGAAACTGGGGCTGAAATCTACGACCATCCACCCTCTCCGCCTGTAAGTACTTCTATATCGTGATTGCCCTGAACACATAAGCCCAGTTTCTCACGCATCGATCAGAATATTGGTGAGAGCAGGCTTGAATTGAGGTCCAAGAAGGTATTTTTAGGCAGTTCTGCCGCCTCCCCTCTTCTGCTCCTTCCTACCGTTGTCAGTCTTCCGCTCCAGACAGCTCAGGCCTTTGTTAGCATCCGCGTCACGGAGACCTGTAGAGCCGCAAGCACCGGAGGCTCGACACGAACACTATGTGTCACCGAGTACCGGTGAAGTGTAGTAATTACCTTGCCTAATAATTTTAGTGTCTTGCCCGTGTTTGTTGAGACTTCACCGAAGCAGTCGTTGGGAGGCCGTCTATAGTTGGTAGACACAGGCAACAAACCCACCATTGGTGCCCAGACTGACAGTCATTACTAATGTAGCAATGTTGCATGTAATGTTCAAAGGCATGGCACCTGTCAAATAATGAAATGAGCAGTTCATCCTGTCATTTAGTTGTGGTGTAACGTTAGTCGTTGTTCTGGTGTCTACCTTTGAACGACTACTGTAGGTCTTGTACTAAACAAGAACTGTTGGCAATGTTGCATTAGCTAGCCACTGAGCTCAGTCTTGTACTCCGCATATGTTGTCACACCCCGGTGGCCGGTTTGCGGTGTATTGATTCGCGGTATTGAATAATGATTAACTTAAGATATAGACAACGATGCATATTTCCGGGTGGTGGACAAGTAACAACTCATGAACGCTTCGGTTTTACATAAGGCCACTAGTTCATGGGATTTCCGGGTAGTGTAACCAAGTAAACTGGCCTGTTTTGCTCCGCTGTAGAAATTCTGGATTGTGTTGATTTAACGTTATTGTGAATTAAGTAGACTAGAGTGGACATTAGCTCATGGGTAATTGATTGAACGGTAATCTGCAGTGTTTGTCTGACTGTGGGTGCTTTTCCCCCGAAAGTCTTCGTTGGAGGTTATGCACGTCTATTGCAGTCTCTTGCTTATGCTTGCAGCATACTTGAAGAGCTATGTGGTTGATGGATAGTGCCAGTGTGTGTGGGGACGCTGGTAAACATCTCTCATTCTCTGAAAAAGTATTTTGAGCTATGTAATTCCCCTATTTTTGTTGTATTACAATGAAAACATATTGTCTAATCTAGTTAATTGAATTGGATTTAGGTTTACATTACACATGCTCTTCCTCAGATAGAAAAACTGATGCTTGGCCATTCAGTAATTCTTTGTCGGATTTAGGCTCCAAGTGGACTAGAATGGATTGTCTAGTTTCACCAATCATTTTACATTAGAGAATCTAGGATATAAATTTGAGAATGCTGCTTCTTTCAGAAAATACCTTCATTAGATACATGAGGTATCTGCTTTCCTTTACATTTTTATGATTTTATTTTTTTTATTGCATTGTGACAAACTTCAAGTCTAAAAATGTGACGTTTAGATTTGTCTTGATTTTTCCAGGAGCGATCTGGTAGGGAATCGTGGATATTTTAAATTCCAACTGTCATGAGAACTCTGTCTTCCGTTTCACTACCCTAGACTTATCACATCTGAGTTCTTCTCTGTGCTATTTTGGAAAAATTGACTGTGCTTCTGCATTGACAGACTGTTAAATCAGAGATTCCTATGGAAGTAAGCTGTTGGTGTGTGGTTCTGGGGGGGCTGTGCGGGGGCGGGGCTTAGTGGAGCCATATTTCGAGAGCGTATACAGACATTATTCTTATAAATAGAATTAACGTATATGATAGTGTCCAAGTTGTTACCATGAACAAATAACTCAAACTGTTGCTAACTCATGTTATCGTTTCCCACGTAAACCTTCAGTTATAAACTGTCCTCAGCTGCTAATGAAAATAAACATTGTGCAGGTGCTGCTTTGACATTGCGAATTTATGCCACAACATGTATTGTGAACTTTACGCCACTTTGACTGTGCATTTTCACTGGACTTCGCGGTGTCATATCACTCCATTTGATTTCGTCTCCTGTGTGCAGGGGATTACATAGCTACATAGCTTGTATAAACAAGGATATGGACATTCCTGCACAAATTGATTGTCTTCTCGCTTTGAATGACATTTTGGAGGGATCTTCTTAAACTGTTTGACTATTACCAGTGGTGGCCTGTCATTAAGGGCCGGTGGGGCCGTGCCCTACTGACAAACAGGGCTCCAGACTGCGACTAGACTGGTCACAATTGTGCGAGTGCATGATGAACATAACATTAGGCTGTTTTGGTGCCGCTCCTGCAATCTCGATCGGAATGATATTTATTGGTCGAGCAGTAAGTAGTGCCGTGAATATTACAGACAGTCTGAACATCTAGGTGAGCTGCTAGGCCAAAATCTGTCTGATTAGTTCGAGATTGGCATTGTTTTAAAGCTATCAAACATTCCTGTGAAAAACGGTGACATTTCTCGCTTACTCCGGTGATTTACATATATTTCTTAGTGCTAGCTAGAGGCAACAAAAACAAATACAATCTAGCGATGTCTCGATGTGCCTTGCTCAACATTTTTTCAGGGGAATAGGAAGACTGTTAGATTGTCAGAATGATAGACATAGTATCGTAATCTAGGCTATAAGCCAACAAAGAATGGCGCATGGTTAATTTTAACCGTCCAATGACGGTGAATCAGCATTGACGGTTAAAAAGACTAGGATTTACCCTTTGCAAACATACATTATATGTACACTATGTACATCTGAAGTCGTTAGATACATGTGAATCTGTAGTAAATTATTTAGTCTGCACAATTGTATCTTGTGCGGACAAGATAAGAAGTTGTGCGCACAAGATATAAAAAAACAATCCTTTCAGGACTTTAGGGGCTCTGTACCGTGTCGGAGGTGCACCAAAAAAGGGTTCGACCAAATTATGTGCTGGTGTGGCCAACTGAGATAGTTGGTTGCACCAGTGCCACCCGTGGAAAAGTTAGTTTGGATCCCTGGACAAAGTTATATCTATTTTTTTTTTTTTTTTTTTTATAGAACAAGGGAATTGTAAAGTTATAGTCAATAAAAAAAAAAAACGATTGTCAAAACTTTGATGCAAGTTGTCAAAATGCCTACAGTCCTACAGTATGGAAAGTCATGACGGTTATAACAGTATGATAATAGTATCTTCACTGTTTAATCACTTCATAAAAAAATACATGAAAACAGGTTTGACCTGCTTGTCTTAAGGCATAGCTTAGTCAAGTCCGACCATACTGTCAATGAGTCGGACTCGAGGGGAGCTTGCTAGCCTGGCGGATGTCTTAACGAGAGCCAAGTTTCACTGCAAGGTAACAAGCAAAACCTGCTATGGATTTTCAGAGGTGGCTATTCTCAAGCAATGAAATCGAAATGGATTCATTTGGATATGTAACTGATTTAGCCCATGTGCAATTGGCGGATTGTTTGCTGGTCTCCGGATTGATTGACAATTTTATTGCAGATACGGTCAAATATGCACAAGTTTGCTAGCTACAAAATCAGTGTAAAGCTAGCTATAACTATTATAACTATATTATGCAATCATAGCTGATGATCAGGCAAAATGAGCACAGGTTTATTTGATTAATTTTGATAAAGTTTGCGTTAAATGTAAAATACAAAGTTATTATGAGCATACAGTTTACTAAAACATTTCCATGAAACAAACAAACGGGTGAAAAAAAAAAAAGAGAAAGAAAGAACTGGAATTGGCCAAAATTGAAATTGGCACTTTAAGACTATAAAAAAAATCGGAAATCGAAATTGGCCAAGAACATTTGCTATCGGTGCATTACTTGTTAAAATAGTAGTTTATAACTAAAAATGAAACAATATAGGCCTAATTTCTCAAAGCCCTAATGCATTGCATTGTCAAGTGATCAGCCCTGTGACATTTTCTGTGGTGTATGCTATAGTTTGCACATCAACGGGTGGGCCTTGTTTCTAAAACAATGTTTTTGGCACATTTAAATGTTGACAGTTGTTCTTTGTTCTCCACTGGTAAATAAATCCACCGGCAGCCACTGACTTACTATGCGCTGTCATACTCAAGATCATCGTATTAATCTCACCCTTATTGAAGACGATTTGCACACTATTAAAGGCTATTTGCATACTATTAAAGGCATTTTGTGGTTTAGTTTCGAGATGCACAGAGACCATTTTACGGTCACTCTCATAGCAGCACCTTTACACACGGGACAAAATACTTATTTTTTTCTGATTTCATTTTAAAGGTAACATCGTGGCTATTCTTAGTGATAGCTCGGCATTTTGGGAAATAAGATATGCCCCAACTTATCCCTAGTCACCCCTAGATGATTGCCATCAATCTTATGTCCATACGCCCAGTATTGAGTTAGTTATGTGGTCATCGTAAAAGTAGCCAAGTGAAAGAGTAAGCTAGAGATAACCATTAGCACGTCTCCCAAAAGTGACTACATACACCTTAAAAAAATTCCAGTGCTGTTATTTACGTGTTGCATCTTGTGTATTTTGCAGGTGTCTAAATGAAAATGTAAAAGCGAGATGTTGCTGTTGTTACATATTGTCAGTATACGTCTATGGTCGCCATCAGATGTTAGGTCCCTCAACCTACCAGATACAAGGTGAAACAAAGGTTCTGCAGCTTACCTCGAGCTTACTCGTTTGATACGACCACGTAACAACCAATACTGGTTGTACGGACATAAAATTGATATCAATTATCCCGTTTGACTAGAGGTAAGTTGGGGCATATCTTATTTCCCAAAATGTTGAACTATCACTAAGTGGTAGGCCCTACCTTAAGTGAACTAAATAACAGATTTAGCAAACAGTACAATCGCAATACGCTGCTAGAGCCCTCATGAATCACAAGTGCAGCGTGAGAACGGCACAGCCTTTTGGCTTGGCAGCCCTTAACCTTTTTCATATTGTGCACATTATCTCAGACTACAAAGTGCAGTTTCTTTTTTGGATTATGCCATTTTTCATACCACCAAGTAGTATCAGTGCATCTCTAGTTTAGCTATTTGGCAACCAATAACGTTATCTAGATTTTGGCAGCTTTACTTTGCTGAAAGTAGCTGCATGTCCTCCCCTCCTTAAACTATTAGCTTGCTAGTTAGTTAGTTACTCAGGTAACTACAGTTTTCGAAACTCACCAGGACAACCAACCAGCTAGGAAACCTTTCCCCAAGCAGCATCCCTGACTTTGGTTTTCCAGTAAGGCCTCAAGGTACAATCATATGAATTCGGAAAGGTCGAAACGTCATTTCATACGCAAAACGAATATATATTTTTTTAGCAGGGGATGGTAATATATACTAAGCCCGGCTGTCTTGGAAAACTATTGGTTGTTGGGATGTGAACTTCTCCTTAATTTGCATGGGATTCAACATGTTTCCGTATTTGTCATTGCTTCACCCACCGGGTTTCACCATCCTGCCGTCCCATAATGCACCACAGGCTGACTCTCGCGGTATCACTCTCTATAGAAAATAAATAGGAAGCAAATCTTCGCATCCTGTCATCGTGTCCAATGAAAACGCACTGTAACGTTGCTAATTAATGCTACATAGCATTGTGTTGGGTTCTTAGAAGATAAAAGTACTTTCAGAACTGGTGGAAAGGAGACCTCCGCTCTAATGGACTGTACATAGATTTGAAAGAGAGAAACGGCATCTTCCAGCGTGTTTATGCAGAAATAGATTATATAAAATTTAAGTTTCTTTGGAGATGATCTTTCTATGAATATTTTACTCAAATGTAGGTCTTTTGTTTGGCTTAAATGAATTTGCAGTGGCGGGAACGCTATGGCAAAACAAAGTCAGCGGAAACCCTAGTTAAATGGTACAAATGATAAATTGACCCTACCTTGAGCAGTAAATCAAAAGGAATGGGAAGTATGTACAGTGGGGCCAAAAAGTATTTAGTCAGCCACTGATTGTGCAAGTTCTCCTACTTAGAAAGATGAGAGAGGTCTGTAATTTTCATCATAGGTACACTTCAACTATGAGAGACAAAAATGAGAAAAAAAATCCAGGAAACCACATTGTAGGATTTCTAAAGAATTTATTTGTAAATGATGGTGGAAAATAAGTATTTGGTCAATAACAAAAGTTCAACTCAATACTTTGTAACATAACCGTTGTTGGCAATGACAGGTCAAACGTTTCCTGTAAGTCTTCACCAGGTTTGCACACACTGTAGCTGGTATTTTGGCCCATTCCTCCATGCAGATCTCCTCTAGAGCAGTGATGTTTTGGGGCTGTCGCTGGGCAACACGGACTTTCAACTCCCTCCACAAATTTTCTATGGGGTTGAGGTCTGGAGACTGGCTAGGCCACTCCAGGACCTTGAAATGCTTTTTACGGAGCCACTCCTTCGTTGCCCGAGCGGTGTGTTTGGGATCATTGTCATGCTGGAAGACCCAGCCACGTTCCATCTTCAATGCTCTCACTGATGGAAGGAGGTTTTGGCTTAAAATCTCACGATACATGGCCCCGTTCATTCTTCCCTTAACACGGATCAGTCGTCCTGTCCCCTTTGCAGTAAAACAGCCCCAAAGCATGATGTTTCCACCCCCATGCTTCACAATAGGTATGGTGTTCTTGGGATGCAACTCAGCATTCTTCTTCCTCCAAACATGACGAGTTGAGTTTTTACCAAAAAGTTCTATTTTGGTTTCATCTGACCACATGATATTCTCCCAATCCTCTTCTGGATCATCCATATGCTCTCTGGCAAACTTCAGACGGGCCTGGACATGTACTGGCTTAAGCAGGGGGACACGCCTGGCACTGCAGGATTTGAGTCCCTCTCGGCGTAGTGTGTTACTGATGGTAGCCTTTGTTACTTTGGTCCCAGCTCTCAGCAGGTCATTCATCAGGTCCCTCCGTGTAGTTCTGGGATTTTTGCTCACCGTTCTCATGATCATTTTGACCCCACGGGATGAGATCTTGCGTGGGGCCCCAGATCGAGGGAGATTATCAATGGTCTTGTATGTCTTCCATTTTCTTCTTGCTCCCACAGTTGATCTATTCACACCAACCTGCTTGCCTATTGCAGATTCACTCTTTCCAGCCTGGTGCAGGTCTACAATTTTCTTCCTGGTGTCCTTCGACAGCTCTTTGGTCTTGGCCATGGTTGAGTTTGGAGTCTGACTGTTTGAGGCTGTGGACAGGTGTCTTTTATACAGATGACGAGGTCAAACAGGTTCCATTAATACAGGTAACGAGTGGAGGACAGAAGAGCTTCTTAAAGAAGAAGTTACAGGTCTGTGAGAGCCAGAAATCTTGCTTGTTTGTGGGTGACCAAATACTTATTTTCCACCATAATTTACAAATAAATTCTTAAAAAATCCTACAATGTGATTTCCTGGATTTTTTTTCTAATTTTTGTCTCTCATAGTTGAAGTGTACCTATGATGAAAATTACAGACCTCTCTCATCTTTCTAAGTAGGAGAACTTGCACAATCAGTGGCTGACTAAATACTTTTTGGCCCCACTGTATTTGTTGTTGTTTTAATGTAATGTGCAGATTTCAGACCATTTTAAAGTAGTGAAAACACTTTTAACGGGCGATATGTTGTTATAATCGCATTCTCCGTGTCATTTTGACTGTTTCAACAACCTGATATTTTAAGAGAGGTACGCCAACTTTCCCACCAGATATTTCCACCTTAGTGAAATGATTTAGAATTATAAATGTTTGTTAAATGAAAGTCCTTATCCACTAAATCTTATTTATTTGTGGTTGGTATCTTTGTCTCAATAGGCTGTGGTGGAATGAGCAGTGTGTGTGTGTTGAAGAGGAAAGCAGTGCTCTGGCAGGACTCGTACAGTCCCCACCTCAGAACTACATCTCCCAGCATGCCAGTGGTGCTGAGCAGCGGAGGACATGCCCCCCCAGCTGGGCAGACCCCCCAGGCCCCGCCCCCCAACCAGCAGGTAACCTACGGTTTACGTTCACTTTTTTGTTTATTTGACCCAGAGGTTGCATTGGACTTTCTTATTTTCTGTCATTTTGATGGACAGGGGTTTAAAATGTCTTGCAATCCATTATTACCCGTCAGTTTAATTACAATTTTTTAATGATAACACATTTAATGTAATTTTTTTGACAAGCAGATACGACACAACACGTTTTGAAAAAGTGTGGGACATGCAACGAGGTTGTGATGTGACTTCCAGCTAGGGATGCCAGCTAGCATAGGAAGCTAACAAAGCCTTGCCTACGCTAGCTTGAGTACCAGTATTCTTTTCATATTTTGCCTTAAGAACTTGAGTTGGTTGGCGACGTGTAGACTTTTACTACTAGTTAGCAACAACATTTGTTGGTGCAAAGTTAAACTGGTAAAACAACAAAATAGTGCTAGCTAATGTTTTCTCCCACAAGAGGTTCCAGATTGGGCCTGCCTCCTCTTAACTGATTTGATTTATCCCCTGATTGATCCAATCCTAATAGCTTCTGCACCGAGAACATATATCAATCGAAAAAAACTCCAATCTTCGTCTATGGATGACAGTCAGATTAAGGCTTAATAAAACCGGATGTTGCATAGACATTCATGAAATACCGACAATAAACCGTGTTTCCCACTGTCTTAGGGTGTGGCGGGTGCGGGGCGTTCCCAGGATGATGCCATGGTAGACTACTTCTTCCAGCGGCAGCACGGAGAGCAGCCTGGCAAACATCGCTGGCCAACTGGTGACAACATCCACGACAGCCAGGTATGTCTGCATGTGTTAAGACCTACTGATGTTGCCTCTGTCACTGGACTTTATCGGCATACTGCTATCCTATGTGTGTTCACAGCATGTTACTTATCAGCAGTACCCCTCTCTCCCTCTAGGTGCGCTCAATGGATGAGCTGAATCATGACTTCCAGGCTCTAGCTTTGGAGGGGCGTGCAATGGGGGAGGTGAGACCTTTCATATTCTGTGGTTGAAACTTTTATGTAGAGCTGGTCAGTTATTATAATTAAGTCTTCAAATAGTTTGAGAAATTCTGATCTGAAGGTGATTTAGTTTTTTTCATAATGTTCAGCTCTGTGATTGGTCTCTTGAACATTGCAATCAGGCTCGACGGGGAAACGGCCTTAACATTTATTAAAACTTTAATTAAAAGACTGAGAGCAGCATGTAGCATATTTTCATTTGCTATTTTGGACCGTTTTCTCTTGTTATGTCAATGATACCGTAACAACTGAAAAGGTGGTTGATTTCTACTCGATTATATGTTTTTGAAAATTAACCCTATATCTTTATTGTCCCTCCTCAATTCCCCCTTCCTTTCTGCTTCCACCTCTCCCTCTCTCACCCCCCTGTCTTTGCAGCAGCTCCTGACAGGAAAGAAGTTCTGGGAGACGGATGACTCTGGGAAAGATGGACCAAAAGGGATCTTTCTGGACCAGTGGAGGGACAGCGCCTGGGGGGCTTCAGGTCTGTTCACTGCAGGATTTTTGTGCAATTGCCATAGTTACATGGTCAATTTTTTTTTATTATTATTTATACAAGGTAACTGACTGAGACTAGGTCTCTTTTCCAGTAGTACCCTGTTAAATGCAGATTTGCAAATGTAATAATCAGATAATAATAACTTGTTACAATATTTACAATACGTTACAATATTTTTGGCAAAAATATAAAGTTTAAACTGAAACAAGTACACTCTTCAACTCTCATATCCTCCAATAAAATTGAATTGTTCAACCAAAACTGCTCTATTTCCATTTTAAAGTCTAATGATACACATTAAAATGTATCTTGGTGGTGTGTCTCAATAATGTACTAAATTGCCCTTTATGCCGCCCCCAGATCACTCGGTGTCTCAGCCAATTATGGTGTCTCGCCGACCAGGGCAGGGTTTCCATGGTGGCGGAGAGGTCGGGGTTGGATCAGTGATGTCACCGCGTTCAGAGAGCGGTGGGCTGGGGGTCAGCATGGTGGAGTATGTTCTCTCCTCCTCACCGGCTGACAAGCTGGACTCCTGCCTCCGCAAAGGACCCTATGTAAGTCCTATCATAAGGGCTGTCACGATCATGAGATTTGAGTAGTTGATGAATAGTCATTTTAATATTTGCGACTAACAATTGAATCATCTTTGTGTTCATTTTATTTAACTTTGATAGAATAAGCCTATAGTAGTTTAGTAATAGACACGTACCTTGTAAAGAAGATCAATTTATGAAACATTCGAAAATCTAAATAAATAAGACATTCGCCTTTTCTAATCAACAAATGCTGGCTTTACGTCGTGACAAAATATTGCTACCTCTGCCAACATTACAACTCTTAAAGCTTTAGTAATGTACTGTCCGCTGCTAAAGAAAGTAGAAATCATGACCGTGCGAATATGCGTTAGATTGCGTCGTGTGAGGTCTGCGCCTTAGAAGACAGTGATTTGCACAACTAAACAAAAGGTTTGGGATATTCCTTTTTGTTAATATGCCTTTGCTGTGTTGGGGAGGATTTTACGGTGGTGGTGAAAAATGATACCTAAAATGACTGCAATCAGGCGACTAATAGTGGCAACATCCCTAGGTCTAGGAACAGCTACCCCTTTTTTGTTTTATACTTCTCCGTCTAAATAAATTGTCCGTACTGTACTGATGAGTTTCAAAGTAGATGGTTTCACTGTCACACCCCACGGCTGTCCATCTGTGTTAGTTTCACCAGTCTATTGCGCTGACGTTTTCTGTCCATCTCTTTCAGGGTCCAGGGCATGGAGAGGGGGAGGAGGAGAAGCGGGAGAAACCAAAAGCGGTGTTTGAAGGAGAGAAGCTGAAAGAACTGACTGAGGGGGACTGCGATGTCATCAGTGACGTCATCAACCCCAACGGTCTGCCTGTGCAGAACGGCCTCGACGTGGATGTCAAGGAGTACGGGTAAGTAGAGCACCAGGCAGCTCTGACACTTCAAAGTAGATCATGGATTTATGACGTTGATATATATATATTTTTTTATTGGAAGTAAGCATTCTCTCTCTCCCGCCAGTCGTCCCCCTGGTAACATGGTAGCCCCTGGGCCAGAGACAGACCACCTTCTCGGCGGCCCGGTGGGAGTTGGGGGTGAGGGAATGGCCTCCATGGGGGGTGGTGTGGGTCCGAAACCCCAAGAGGACTTCTCCAACGTGGAACAGGGCGGTGTAACAATGGACCCCATGGAGTCTGTGATGGAGCCACTGCAGTTTGACTACAACTCCCAGATGCCCATGGACTCTAACCCTGCAGTGGGCTTGTTTGACTACACCAACCAGCAGCAGGTGTGTCACCCTGCACATATGGTGAATATTTTTGGATAATTACTTATAACACTGTGATAAGTGTGCTCCTACCAGTTTATGGGCAACCATGACTTTGACGGTGTTGGAGAAGCTTCAAGCTTGGTGTGTGTACGTGTGTATACAACGATAATTCAATAGCTCTTTATTAGACGGCATTGTTTCTTCCTTCCTAGCATGTATATGATGCCTCCCTCTGTCTGTGTGTGTGTAGCTGTTTCAGAGGCCCAATGCCCTGGCAGTGCAGCAGTTGACAGCAGCCCAACAGCAGCAGTACGCCCTAGCAGCAGCACAGCAGTCTCACATTGGTGAGTGGAGTGTGGGAGGAAACTACCAGTATTCCAACGCTCATGAGCCTGCCTCAGTTGATTAGATCTGGCATGGTCCGATTATGAATGTTTGATTTGCATGCTCTACGTGTGTTTCCAGTCTTATTAGCAGCCTGAATAATTTGCAAAACTCCGTCATTTTCCTTGTCCTATTTCTATGTTATATTACAGATTTTCATGGTCTCTTTTAGACACTTCATTTGTTTTGACATTGCTCTTGAAAAGTCTGAAACTTAGTTACTGTGTCTATGTCGCCTAATTTCTACTCTGTCAACATTTTTCCTGTGTGTGTTATTGGTCAGGTCTGGCCCCAGCTTTTGTTCCCAACCCTTACATCATCAGTGCCGCCCCCCCAGGGACGGACCCCTACGCAGCGGGCCTGGCAGCCGCTGCTACCCTGGGTGAGGCGCTTAAACGCTAACACCAACAAGCCATAGCGAAAGCTAATTAAGCTCGCTGTCAGGAAAAAAAGAAAGCACATTCTGTGGTTTGAGAAGTTATCCAAAGTCTTACGGTTCCTGTTGTGTGGGGGCAGGTCCAGCGGTGATGCCTCCCCAGTACTACGGCGTGACACCGTGGGGCGTGTACCCCGCCAACCTGTTCCAGCAGCAGGCCGCTGCAGCCAACAACTCGGCCAACCAGCAAGCAGGAGGCCAAGGCCAGCAGAACCAACAACAGGTCAGGCCCGCTGACAGCCTCCTCCCCCTGGCTTAAGCTGCCTCTCCACGGGCGGCTGGCTCTCTGTTTTCAGCCCTGCATGTCAAAGCACAGGCTTGCTTGAAAGGAGATTTGAACGGGTGGCCATTGCCTCCACATGCGTCGACACGCTCATCTTTTACGTGCATGTCTTACCGTTTCTAGGTGATGCGGGCAGGAGGCAACCAGCGACCTTTGACCCCCAGCCAAGGTCAGCAGGGTCAGCAAAACGACCAGCTGGTGGCAGCAGCGGCGGTCAACTCTGCCCTGGCCTTTGGACAGGGGCTGGCGGCCGGCGTTCCTGGTAAGGACTCGGAACACGCAGGCCATGTTGTTTTCTTTTCCCTGAGAAGTTAACTGGGGCTTTCAAATTCATGTTCACTAACCAACACATTGCATCCTTTACTGTGTCCAGGCTACCCAGTTCTGGCTCCGGCGGCCTACTATGACCAGACGGGGGCGCTGGTGGTCAACACAGGCAGTCGTGGTGGCCCCGTCCGCTTAATGGCCCCCGCCTCTGTCATCATCTCCCCGTCGGCAGCCCAAGCAGGTAAATCCACATGCCACTCGTATCTCTCCTCTATATTGTAGGCCTCCTTACTACGTAGATGGGTCTGTACACCACAAACACTTTTTCGGTTGTCTTCTGAATGTACCCTTCCTAATGTGATGATGTGATTGGATTGAACCGCTCCCTCTTCTGCTCACCTCTCCAGTCGCGGCAGCAGCGGCCTCGGCAGGTGGCGCTAACGGCGGTCTCGGCGGCGGGGGCAACGGCCCATTCCGTGCCATGACTTCCCAGCAGCCTCAGCAGCAGGGCGGGGGTGCTCTAGGAGGAAGCTCCTTTTACGGCTCCTCCTCTCTCAGCTCGTCCTCTCAGAGCTCCTCCCTCTTCTCTCAGGGCTCAGCCCAGCAGGGTCCTGGCTCCGCCTCCCTAGGGTTCGGACAGGCCAGCTCCTCTTCCCTGGGAGCCACTCTAGGGGCTCTTGGAGGCTTCGGTACTGCAGGTGGGTGCGTTGTGGGGTCTTCGGCTTTGCTTAGCCTGGGCCAAAAACCAAAGGAGGGATTCCAGACTTCTTACTCTCATCTCTCTATCAGCTGGCACACCTTCACCGCTTTGGTTTTGTTTTCATGCTATCCTTGATGATTCAAAGAATGTGTAGTGTTATTTGATTGGAAACTCATGGGAATTCTCTTAATCCACTTTGTTTGGCCTCCAAAACCTTCATTATGTATTACGAATCCATGGAAGAACATGGATGGCAGTCTTTTTATTTATTTATTTATTTATTTTTACTCTGAATACTGCGGTGTGTTCAGATCTCTCAACATGAGCTCATTATAGCTGTGCGTCCCTCTAGTGGCCAACTCCAGTGGTGGTAGTGGCTCCAGACGCGACTCTCTGACTGGCAGCAGCGACCTGTACAAGCGCACGCCTTCCAGTCTCACCCCCATTGGCCACGGAGGCTTCTACAACGGCGCCCTGGGCTTCAGCTCCTCCCCTGGTCCAGTGGGCATGCCCCTCCCAAACCAAGGCCCCTCCCACTCCCTAACACCCCCGCCCTCTTTGTCTAACCACAGCTCCTCATCCAACTTAAACCTCGGTGAGTCTATTGTCTGTTCCGGGCTAACCTCACAGGAACTCTGCATCAAACAATGGCATGCATCAGTTGAACCCCTTCATTCTTTTAGCTATTCAGACCCTAGTTGTGCTATTCCGGCGCTGTGATATCTGATCGCCGATTACAATCTAGGCCAGGGATGTTTTTGCAGGCTTAGAAGAGCTTAAGATTCTATCATGTTTCCCTACTCGCTTCAGGAGGCCTCACCAATGGCAGTGGGCGTTTCATCTCCGCCGCCCCGGGGGCGGAGGCCAAGTACCGCAGCGCTGCCAGCTCCGGGTCGTCCCTGTTCTCACCCAGCAGCCAACTGTTTCCGTCGTCACGGCTACGCTACGGCATGTCTGATGTGATGCCGTCTGGCCGCAGTCGGCTGCTGGAGGACTTCCGGAACAACCGCTACCCCAACCTGCAGCTGAGGGAGATCGCCGGACACATCATGGAGTTCAGCCAGGACCAGCACGGCAGCAGGTAGACACCTGGAGGAAGGGGAGGCCCCTTAATCACACAACATCCCCACTGTTAAACAACAGTAGACAGCCTGAGCAGACACACTGTAGTCAGGGCTATCTAGGTGTTGCCTAATATGTGCACTTTTAAATTAGTAAAAAAACTTGTAGGACAGCGCTCCTTTGTTCTATTCTGTTTCCACCAATTATAATCATCAGGGTGCTGTTGCTTGGTAGATGTTGGTATTTCAGCAGTTGTAAATAATTTACACAATTGCCAGATAGGAGAAGCGTAACCAGAATCTCTTGGAATGGAAGTACGCCCCCCTGGCCTGTTTTTGTCCACATCTTTGCCCTGGGAACGCAGTCAGCTCCAATTCCTCTGCCGGACACAGCGGCCCTCTATCAACCCACACTATTAGAAACATAATAAAGTCCAAATATCTGCCTGTCCTTGCTACTTAGAGAAGCCATATACTTTCTGAACTCTGTTCAGAGTAGTAGTAGACTAGGACTGACGTAGTCAATCTGCAGGAGTAGTGCTCTGGAACTAGGCCCTGGTTTGTGGGTCTGGCTGTGTGGCACAACTAGATGCCTGGAAAAGAGTCTGAGTAGAGTGTTCTATTAATACGCCATGACGTCTGGTCTGCACACTGCAACCATTTTCCCTGGCTCTCCTCAGTTTCTCTGGCACTCTCCCATACCCCCACTACCCCTCCCCCTGTCATATCTCTCCTCCCACTATCCCCACTCTGTGACCTCTTTACCTCTCAACACCAGCACCCCCCTCTTTCCAAGTTAAAAGTGGTGCCTATCCGTCTTCCATTCCCTGGCTTTCATTTGTTTATTCATCCTTCTCTCTTGAGTTTATCCAGCTGTAGAATGGGGCTCTCGTGACATCTCTCTCAGAGATTTACGTTCCTACTCTCTGTCTAGGTTCATCCAGTTGAAATTGGAGCGGGCCAGTTCAGCAGAGCGTCAGCTGGTCTTCAGTGAGATCCTGCAGGCAGCCTACCAGCTCATGGTCGACGTCTTTGGAAACTACGTGATCCAGAAGTTCTTTGAGGTGTGTGTGTGTGTGTGTGTGTGTGTGTGTGTGTGTCTGTGTGTGTGTGTGTCTGACAGGAATTTTGAGAAACTGATTTATGATATCTGTGTGACTGTCGGTGATCTTTCCATCATCAACAAAGCTATGCTCTCCCCCGTGTGTTTGTGTGTAGTTTGGGAGCCTGGACCAGAAGCTGGCCCTGGCCGAGAGGATCCGGGGTCATGTCCTGTCACTGGCCCTCCAGATGTATGGCTGCAGGGTCATCCAGAAGGCGCTGGAGTTCATCCCATCTGATCAGCAAGTCATAGTACGTAGCCCACACTCCCTCTGGCTGTCTAGAAGACAGGGGAGTTCTCTTCATAAGACCTCCTGGACTGAGCCAGACTTGAATACAAATAGATGCATAATATTAACATAATGCATGACATACTAAGAATTCAGGGGAAATGTATAAAGAAGTGGCCAGGGTTATGTGTGGCAGGCTCAAGGAGAATTAGCTAGAGGCTCATGGAAGGGGGGCAAATGGAGTCCTAAGGGATGGGGAGGCTTGAGGGATGTTTGTCCCAGTGGGCCAGAGGAACTGCTGGCGAGGGAGCTGGTGGAATGTATCTAGTCGACCCGAGCGGGGGACATTTTGGGACGTGTGTACACCATCTTCCTAACCCTCCTTTTCGTTTTCCTGCAGAGCGAGATGGTGCGGGAGCTGGATGGTCACGTCTTAAAGTGTGTGAAGGATCAGAACGGAAACCACGTAGTGCAGAAGTGTATCGAGTGTGTGCAGCCCCACGCCCTGCACTTCATCATAGACGCCTTCAAGGGACAGGTAAGGGGCTCCTTTCTCCCCCAACCCCGTAGCTGAAGCCCCCCCGTGTCAAGCCAATACCATCAGTCATGATTGAAAGGGGAGAGATGGCACGTCACCGTGTGCACACTGCCGCACACAGACACGTGATTTAGGCAGCAGTGACAGGTACTCGGTCACCCGCTAAAACCAACTTCCATCACTGTCTCCCCAGGGAGCCAGTTTAGTTGCCATACCAACAGAAACCAGTATTGTGCTGCAGCAGTCGTCTTTGCACTGGCTAAATGTCAAATTAGCTGTGTGTGTGTGTGTGTGTGTGTGTGTGTGTGTGTGTGTGTGTGTGTGTGTGTGTGTGTGTGTGTGTGTGTGTGTGTGTGTGTGTGTGTGTGTGTGTGTGTGTGTGTGTGTGTGTGTGTGTGTGTGTGTGTGTGTGAGAGAGAGTATAGGAGGGTGTCTGCTTTGAAGCTCGGTCAGGATAGTGCGACAGGGAATGCTAAATCATGTGTCTGAACAGCTGCATACCAACTTGAACTGGGGTTGGACATGAAGATATGTCCAGTTCACGATTTGGGTGGATTGACTGATTCACAACTTGCCTGTTGTCGAAACCATGCGAGCAATTCTCTTTCTGCCCCGCAGGTAGATGACGTTAACTAGCTTTGATCATGGATGTCTATTTCTTTAGGTGTTTGCTCTCTCCACCCACCCCTATGGCTGCCGAGTCATCCAGCGCATTCTAGAACACTGCCTTCCAGAACAGACCCTGCCTATACTAGAGGAATTACACCAACACACAGAGCAGCTGGTGCAGGTAACGTGTAAACACACACACACACACACACACACACACAATGCTATCTTAATGCTGTGATTGCTGATAGTGTTTGAATGTGAAGGTTTTTAGATACTTTGGAGACTAACTAGCTTGTCTAAATAATCCTATCTTTGTGTTGCTCATCTGGCTGCTGTTGTCTCTGTGTAGGACCAGTACGGTAACTATGTGATTCAGCATGTGTTGGAGCATGGCCGAGCTGAGGATAAGAGCAAGATAGTCGCAGAGATCAGAGGGAACGTACTGGGGCTCAGCCAACACAAGTTTGCCAGGTAAACGTTTTCACACACACACACACACACACACACACACACACACACACACACACACACACACACACACACCTTTCTCACCCATGTTTAGAGCTCTGTTAGTATCGTTACCCCTCTTTGACACACTTGTACTTTCTTTATCTCACACCCAACCCTCTGGTTTTGTCACCAGCAATGTGGTGGAGAAGTGCGTGACCCATGCGTCGCGGGCGGAGCGGGCAGTGCTGATCGACGAGGTGTGCAGCCTGACGGAGGGTCCTCACAGTGCCTTATACACCATGATGAAGGACCAGTACGCCAACTACGTGGTGCAGAAGATGATCGACGTGGCCGAGCCCACCCAGCGCAAGATCGTCATGCACAAGGTTCGTAGTTCTCAAACGAGTGTGAGTGTGAGTGTGAGTGTGAGTGTGAGTGTGAGTGTGAGTGTGAGTGTGAGTGTGAGTGTGAGTGTGAGTGTGAGTGTGAGTGTGAGTGTGAGTGTGAGTGTGAGTGTGAGTGTGAGTGTGAGTGTGAGTGTGAGTGTGAGTGTGAGTGTGAGTGTGAGTGTGAGTGTGAGGCCACTCAGAATGCAGAATAGAGCCGATCAGTGAGCATTACAGGCCTGCTGATTCTCCGGGACAGCGGTAGCATTCTGTCGCTACCAGTCATTGTCTTGGAGAAAAACTACTGGAGCTTAAAACAAATTATGTATATTTTTGTTTAACTGGGAAATCCTTCTGAGATCAGAGATTAAATGTATCAGGCAGATCAGAGTAGGAGTTAAGTGTTGAATCAGGAGTGCAGATCCAGGCTCTGCTCTTAAGAGTAGGAATGGATAGGGCTGATTATAAGGAGATCTGACTCTAGATCAGCCCTCAGAGAGGAGCCCTAAAAAGAAAAAAGATACTGCCACCGCTCTAAACCGCCGTTTCTGTTCTGTGTTCAGATCCGGCCCCACATCTCCACCCTGAGGAAGTACACGTACGGCAAACACATTCTGGCCAAGCTGGAGAAGTACTACATGAAGAACGGCGTGGACCTGGGGCCCCTCTGTGGCCCCCCCAACGGCATCATGTAAACCCTCTGACACCCTGCATCATGTCCACTACCCTCCTGTCAGTAATATCATGTTAACTTACCCCCACCACGACGCAACCCTTCAGCAAGGTATCATGTGCCCCTGACTTGGTTTACCCCCCGCCCAGCCTTGCTCCACCCCACCCCACTGTACTTGCTGAAGGCCTCATGAACCTCCTGATCAACCTCCCTGCTCGTCCCCGTGGCGATCCTAAGAGAGACGGGCCTGTTGATACAGGAAGCCTTGGTTTAGTTCTTGCGGCCCCTTCCACGTCTTAGACCTGCTTTGCTTTACTGGAGGGTGGGAGGGAAGGAGAGAGAGAAGGGGGGAGTTAGTTAGATGCTTTCCAGGCTTGCATCGCTGTTCCACCCATCCTTGTGTTCTTTTTTTCCTCCTTTCAATGACCGTAGAAAAATCGTTAATTTTTTTGTTTTGTTTTGCTACTGCTGCACACACCGTACACCCAGTCCTGTCCCATCAGGCTTCCCTACCACTATGAGATGGGTCGAGTATTTAATTTGTCTGACATCACAGAATCATAGACACACACGCCGTTGGCTAACCAGCAGACAGATCATTTAGCATGGGAGATTCGTTTCTGGTCTTGCTTCTATAAATATAACGTGTATACTTGGTGTAGACCTTTGCATATATATATATATAAATATATATATAAAACTTTGTAGTTTTTTCTGGTTTTTGATGTTGAATCTGTATCTATAATGTATCCTAGTAGTGACCACATACTTCTGACTGTATAATTGTACATTTGTAAACCCTTGTAATGTAAAAGTGCTTTACCACCCTTTTTGGTATGAGAAGAAAAGGAAAAAACTCACTGAAAAAAAATCTTAGAAAAAAACCCTGTGCATTTCAGTGTATATTCTCACCTCCTTGGTTGTGACATATGAGTTGTTGTATATTGTAAATTGTAATATCAAATTTTTGTTTTGAAAAGCCCTTTCTATACAGCGTAGTACTTGTACAAAGATCCGCCACGCTTGGTTTTATCTTTATCTTGTCACTGCTTAAATTAAGAGAACTCACCTCCCACTGATTTTCAATAGGACACATTCTGTTAGACTAGTGATGTCTTCTGCTTTACGTTGAAGGTTTCTTTTTTGTTTTTTTAGATCTTTTATAGGAATTAATCCCCCTCTTGCGAGTGTGTGTAGGGATTGGTTGGGAGGGAGTTTGAGGTCACTTTGACCCTTACCCCTCCCTCTCCCTCACTGTTTACAGAGGGGTAAAAAAAAAACATGGATTGTACATAGGAGACTCTTTGTGTTGTTTTTGGCATTTCTATAGTGCTGTAAGTGCTGTATCATACTGTCAATGTCCTTTTCGGTGAGAGGCAGCCCGCTATGAAGCGGTGTACATTTGGAGCAGCCTTGTGTATATTTACTACGAGCACACCTGTAACCATATGTGTATAGTTAACAGAACCTGTGTATGCTTATTGCCTGGGCAACTATTTTTTGTAACTCCTGTTGTAGATTGTCTCTAAACAATTGTGTGATCTTTATTTTGAAACAAAACTGAACAAAAAAAACTTTGAAAATGTAACTGTTGTCTCCTGTCTATTATTTATATTCTCATACAGTTTTTGTTGGGCTGCAACATGTCCACACACACTGAATGTGGGCATGAAGTAGGCCTTAGAATTTTACAGGGGGTCTTTTAAAGAATGGTTCGAAAACCCATGGTTCTGTTATCATTGTCAATTCTGAGACTAAATGTTATGAATTCATGCCAAGAACGTTTACATCAGCCTGTCCGGAGACGATAGAACAAGTGAGGTGAGAACAAAATGGCGGGAGCTACCGCCATGGAGTTAAATGGGGGATTCCGCCGGGTAGCCTGCTGTTACCTGCCTATCCACTTGTCACATTTTAGCACAAGATCATACAGATTGGCAATTTTTGGTAAAGAGGTCAAGCGGTCTAGTATGAAACGTGTTCAAGTAGCTGACGGCGTCAGTGCGTGCCTGTGGGTGTGATGGTGATAAAAAGGGAAGGGGGTGGGGCCTGCGGGTGTCCACACGGGCTGCAGGGGGCATCCTAGCTTCGTCGATAATGAAGAGACCCCCCTTGTATCTCCATACACACAAACCCTCCTTCCAGACTCCCAGGCCAAGCAGCGTCGCCATACGGAACATCCTGCTCTGAACGGAGAGGGGGAGGAGATATAGTGTGTGTGTGTGTGTGTGTGTGTGTGTATATGGGGAGAGAGACCTGAAGTCTGCGCCTCCCGATAGTAAATCTATCAGGTCTCGAGCACACAACTCTACTATAGAAAGAGACGCGACCGCACCAAATCTTCTCCGTTCAACAATCGATTGCCGGTGGAAAAGCGCTCGGCCGGAGTCTTTGAGAACGGATTAAACACGCCAGACGGATGTTAGAGCGGACGGACTGCGCGCTCTGAAGTTGGACACTACAGATAACCAAGCGAAACGCTTTTGTTTCCCCAGTTAAGGCAGCATTGGGAGGCTGTGCTCCCCGATCATGAAGCTGCCGTGTCTATTGGCGCTTGCGGCGCTTGTCGCTCACACCGCATTGGTAAGCATGAGAATAGCTTTCTTTGTGTTCCAGTGTTGCGGGGAGCTCTTATTACCATGTTTTTTGGGGGGCAAAGCAAAAAAGGGACAAATAGTAATTTAGTCAATGGGCATCCGTAAAGGCTTTGTGTGTGCGTTTGGCTACAGTCAAACACAGAGGTAACTAGCCCGAGAGTTCTATAATCTTAGTTGATCGGTTGTAAATCTTGTAGCAAAGAGCCTAGCCTACTCGACCCACATATATGGGTTATTGCGGGCCCCCTGTCTTTGTGTCTCGGAGTAGGGGTTTAGTGTGGCACAGGCCTGCGTCCCCCCGAGTCCCGAAGTGTGTGTGCGTGTGCATGGCATTAATTAGTGGGTATTCTCTAATTGAGCTTGATTACGGGTCTTTGTTCGATGTCCTGCTATGTGGTGTCTGCCTCACCAGCTCACATCCTGCCTATAATTCGACTCCAATCGTAAGCTACTGCGGTGCGTTTAACGACTTCATTACCAGCGGGTTGACGGGCATGGTGAGGGGTCGCGGTGGGGGTCCACTGTCTGATCAGTTGACCTACAGTTAGAGACGTTCTCCGAGCCGATGGCCGGGAGATTTAGGGGCCGTGTCCAGAGGGTTTGGGTTAAAGACCTCAGACATCCCTTTCACTGGAGGTACGTGTTTGTTGCGTACGGGTGGGGTGGGATAGGGAATCGCTATGCGATGTGCGAATGATGGAATGACGTCATCGGGAATCGCGAGTAGGGAGAAGGGAGAACAGATAAGAAATGCCCTCCACAGCGATGTGTTAGTTATGCACAGATGGATGCAGGTGCGGCTCATGTTAGCTCAGGTAACCGACACACACACACACACACACACACACACCAACCAACCAGAGCCCATCCATTCCACCCTTGTGGGAGTGTGACACACACACATCAATGATTGAAACCTTTTTAAACTCCACTCAGTGTAGAACTGACCGAGTTGTGTGTGTGTGTCCTGGTTTAACAAGCACAACCCAGTAGAAGGATGTCTGTTTCTGTATTTCCGGTGATGGGAGGCTGTGACGTCATATCATGAAGTGTAAGTTTAGACGCAGCCCTATTTTCCCACAGACATCTGCTGTCCCAAAGGGAAAGTTTGTGAGTGTCATCTTTGTTGTGTGTGCCCAATACCCGCCTCCGTGAGAGCACCAACTGTCCGCCTGTCTGTGTGGGCTTTGAAACAGTGTCTTTTCCATGCCAACTTCTTGTGCTAGGCCTGGGCTTCTGGAGGAGTGTGTGACATTGAGTATGTGTGCTTGAAAGAAATGGTGTGTTTTGGAGCATCATGTTTAGCTTGTGGAATGAATCAGTTTTTGCCCCCCCATCACCACCACCCCATCTCCCCTCCCCTCAATGGCAGACAAAGCCCCCCATAGAGTGAGAGAGGGATGGAGGGAGGGAGCAAGAGAAGGAAAAAATAGAGTTTGCGAGGCGAATGGTGAGAGAGTGTGGAATGTGAGAAGCAATTTGACGCAGGAAGTGGGTCCTTCTCACACTCTTTGAGGACAAAGAGTCCCCTCACACACACACAGACACGCGCACACACACACAGGTGTATATATACACCCAGTGGCAGTGGTATTTCAAGGTGTGTGTGTGTGTCTGCGTGCGTTGTGGGTAAGGGTTGGATCACCTTCCTTTCATATCTAGTGAACGGAGGAAATTAAGAGAATCTCTGTCCATATCCGGAGCGGCGTTCACAAGGCCAAAGAGTAGGTGAGTCTGAACACAGTCTGGGACTTGCTGGCAGCATAATGATAGGCTTCAGGCTGAAAAACAACCTCTAGCTTCTTCTCCAGCCCCCGCTCCGGCCCCCTCTCCGCTCTCTCCCCCTCTCCCTCTCTGTGTGTTTATGTTCACAAGGACCTCTGTAAGCTAAAACAACTTTTGCAACCCACTCAAAATATTGTGCGCTGGCCGGTACACAGCCATATTGTATGGTGGGTAGGGAGTGAGCTCCCTGAATAGTGGAGGTCTGGAGGGCTGAGGAAAGGCTTCGTTCAGTCAGATCCACTTCCTAGGTGTGCAACCTGGTGACTTCCCTATATGGAATGTGTACAAGTCATTCCATGTTTAGGAACGAAGGATCATATCTATCTGGTATTTAGATATTTGTCTGCCGTATAATTGGGAAGCACACCGTAACACATACATGAGCACTCGGGCACACACACACACACACACACACACACACACACACACACACACACACACACACACACACACACACACACACACACAAAGGAAAGACTAAGGAGCCTGCAAAGAACAGTAGTTTTGTTGATTCAGTGAATCAAAGGGAGACTCAGATCGCTTTAGGTAGGATAAAACAGTAGACTAGTTACACTGCTTTATAGATACAGCTCACGCACATGCCCCCCCCCCCACACACACACACACACACACACAGAATCTCCCTTACAGTAATTGGGCAGCACTGCAGACATACTCGCAACTTATTCTCAGGAGGGCAGAGTGTAGGGGGGAGAGAGAGGAATATCGAGTAGTCCGAGTAAGAGAAAAAAATAGGAATTGCGGGTAGATAAAGATTGCAAATGAGAGGCACATAGATAAAAAGATAGAGAAAGGGAGGTAAAGAAGGCTAGCAGAATTGAGGGAGGTAAAATGGATAAGAGAAAAGCAAACAGAGAGAGGAAGGTATACGTCAAAAACCTAAGGTATGGACGGAGGGACAAAAAGCAGGATAGAAGAGAGAGGGACATGGAGGCTAGGAGAATAAGGCGAGGTGGAGAGGGTGGAAGGAATGGAAAAGGGGATCACAAAAAAAAGGGATTGTGGCCAGAGAAGGAGAGAGAGAAAGTCACGGGTGAATGGAGAGAGGGAGAGAGAGGCTAGAGGGAAGTAGACAGAAGCCGATGGAGAGAGCGAGGGATGGAGGGAGGCTGGAGAGGGGGAGGGAGGCTTGCGCTGCTCAGTCCCAGGAGACCCTGCTCTACCTGCTCTCCATGGCCGTCGCCATGACAACTACTATGGCTGCTGCTGTCACAGCTTTATCTCTCTCCCCTCTCCTCATTCCCTCCCTTTCTCTGTTCCTCCGTTCTCCGTTTTCCTTAATTTGAACGGTCTCATCTTCGAGTTGGTTTTTACTCATACATTATATTTCTCTCTCTCATTCTGTTGCATTCTTAATGATTATGCAGCGTTTGTGCGTTTGTGTGTGTTTGTGTTCAATTACAGGCCTCTAAATTAGAAAGCACCAGTAGGCTCCACAGGCTCCAAAACCACAAAGCATTCTGGGATCTCTGTATTGGAACTTTACTATAAATATAAACCCAGAAACGGGGCGCTTCCTTCCCACAAACAAACCTGTTTGTGTGTGTGTGTGTGTGTGTGTGTGTGTGTGTGTGTCTGTGTGTGAGAGATTCAAAGGAGCTTTCCAGTAGCAAACCAGCTGCTCAAATGTGTTATGATATTCCCTCACATTTGGTATGTGTGTGGCTGCGTGTGTTTTTCTGCTTAAATGACTGTGCAGCTCCCGCTTTCTCAGCCTCCCAGCCTGCCGCGTTGCCGTAACGACTGGGTAATTAAGTTAACCAGGGGCCGGATGGGCGTGGTCACACTCCCAAGAAATCTGATCCCGTCCTTGGGGAGTGCTGGAATTTAGCTTCCTGGTAGACCAGTGATAAGACTGCACCCAAGGCTCTGATAGCAGGGAGTTCAAACAAGGAGGATTTAGACTTCCACTGACTTCAGCTAGCAGAGATGGGAGGGCTTTCCTATGTCTGTTGGTTTGTGGGCTTGAGTGTGGGGACGTTTGTATGTCTATGTCGGCATGTCTGTATGTATTTATGTATGGATGTGTGTGTGTGTATGTGTGCTATCAACCCTTGATGGTCATGGGGTTATTAGATGAACACAGGAAGGGCAGTATATTTATAGATGAGTGTTTCAGTAGGATATAGGGAGTTTTTTTTATAAGAGAGAGAGAGAAAGAAGGAAGGAGCAGGAGAGCAAGAGCAAGATAGTGTTCATGAGAGCAACATACACTGTGTGTGTGTGTGTGTGTGTGTGTGTGTGTGTGTGTGTGTGAGTTTGCACGTGTGTGTGTGTGTGCACGTTTTAATAATTTAGCCAATGTCCCGACAGAGGAGTGAAGGAGGTCAGGCGCTCCTTCTACAACGCTTTTCTCTCTCTGTCTCTCTCTCCGTCTGAACATGCCTCTCTTGCTCCGATCTTCCTACCTCCTTCCGCCTTAAATGGTCTATCGCAATAAAAATTAGAACAAAAGCCTTCCCACAAAAAGTTGCTTACGGTCTAATTATAAGCAAAGTAGGAAGAGGAAAATCGATCCAATTAAGAAGAGCCACTGAAAAAGCAGTGGGTGGGTGGGTTGTGTGTGTGTGTGAGTGTGTGTGTGTGTGTGTGTGTGTTTGTGTGTGTGTGTTTGTAAACCTTTGAACCCTAGTGCTTTAAACGGTTCCTTCAAAGGCGCTTGCAGCAGTAAGGAAGCCACTGAGGCTAATGAGCTGTGTTTGTGAGTGGGAGGAAAATTTGAGAATGTAAAATGAGGGATGAAACTGCAGTTCTTATTTACCATTGGGGCCTTTTATTACAGACACACACACACACACACATACACACACAAGCATATGGACACAGACAACCTCAAGGTGATTCATTCTTAATCTTTCATTCTAATAGTTTTGGATTACCCCTAATCTTTGCCAGCGGGACGCCTGGCCTGAAGTTTGTGTGTATATGTGTGTGTGTGTGAGTGTTTGCACATGTGTGTGAGTGTGTGCACATTTGTGTCCACGTGTGTGTGTGTGTGTGTGTGTGTCTGTGTGTGTCTGTGTGTGTGTGCGCATCTGTGTTGGTGCACTGGCAAACTTTTCCCCAGTCCTATTTAATAAAGGAGTCATATGATTTGACACGCCGTTTGAAATCACAACGCACACTGAGCCCATGGAGAAGAGTCACAGGAAGACTGAGGCCCGGTATGACAGTGAGAGAGAGAGACGGTGATGAAACACACACAACTACAAGGAAACATAGGGATCACAGCAGACTGGCTAATGGTCGACTTAAAGAGTGACTGGAAACATCAAGTCCGAGAACAGGGAGATGACGGACAGGAAGAGATGAAGATCCCATTATTCATAAGTGGCAGAGAGAGACAAGAGGTAGAAGAAACCGCGGCGTTTGTAATAAAGGTTGAATAATGTATACAGCTCTAATCGTCTCGGAAGAGGCCGGAAATAAAGGAGACGTTTTAACAAAGAGGGAGAGAGGGAGGGAAAGAAGAGGCAGGATAGAAAGAGAGACGGCTCTAGTGGCATGGGTTGGTGGGGGAGTGGTGGTGTGGGTGTTTGTATGTTTGTGTGTGTATGGGGGTGTGTGTGTTTCAATGTGTGTAAGGGGGTAGTGGGGTGGGGGAAATGTGAGTGTGTATTTTTTGTGTGTATGGGGTGGGGGATGTGTGTGTGTGTGTGTGGGTAGGGGCGGGTGTGTGTGTGTGTGTGTGTGTGTGTGTGTGGGGGGGGGGGGGGGTTAGCAGGAAGAGACTGCTGGTGGCTAAGACACGTCTCTAAAGAGCTTAGTGCAGCTGAGTTGGATTGAATGGAAAGAACAACCTGGACAGGATTACACTGAGAGATGAGGAGGAGAAGAGAGGGGGAGAGAAGGAGAGAGAGACAGATGGAGAGAGACAGATGGGAGTTGAGGGGTTGAATGAGCGGAATATTTATTAATGTATTCACACATCCATCCTTAATTTATGTATTAGACACATTTTGTCAATGACGTGTCACATCCTCATTGCTAGGCTTCATGTAAAGGTGGCTTGTGGGAAGCGGCTACAAGCTGCTGGTGTTCCATGTCGCCTTATGCAGTATTCTGACAGATCTCACACATGTTGATTGGAGTTTTTTAGTAAGGAGAAATGGATCTTTTGACTTATCGATCTGATATCTTGATACATAAGTAGTAGTGCATGAAGTGGTAAAGAACACCACCTGCTCGCTCATGCTGTTACCGCAGGGATGGCAACGCCGCAGTTGGTGGGGGATTGGGTGCCAACTTGCCAAAGTCAATTAACCAATAGGAGTTACCTAGGAAAGCGCTCCTGCAAAGCACGTGTGAGCGTGTGTGTGTGTGTGTGTGTGTGTGTGTGTGTGTGAGAGAGAGTGAGAGAGAGAGAGAGAGAGAGAGAGAGAGAGAGAGTTTTGGATTGGCAAAGTATGAACAAATGCAACTCACACACTCTCTGTCTCTCTCTCTCTCTCACACACACACACACACATACACACACACATCTTTCGGTTACAGATTGAATTACGCAGGACTGATTGGATTTCTCTTCGCCGCACCTGAAAAAAAACACTCTTCTCTCCCCTTTCCATCTTTCTTCCCCTCCCTTCGGATCTATCCGCCACGAACACTTCACTCATTTCTCTTCTTTCTCTCCCCCTCTCCTACAGTTTCAATATTACTGGATATCCATCTTCCCCAAATCCCTCTTGTCTTTTGGACTCCCCCTTACTGGCCTTTCTTGAATTGTCAGTCAGCATGTCTGTCTGTCTGTCTGTCTGTCTGTCTGTCTGTCTGTCTGTCTGTCTGTCTGTCTGTCTGTCTGTTCCGCTATTGAACCCCCGTTATCATAAGGTAATTGGTCATGTGACTCCCATTCTATGGCCTCCTCTCGGCCCTGATTACTGTGTGCGGGGACAAATTGGACTCTCGTTTGGGTGTGTGCTGGAGGTTGGTCCGTGGAGCCTGTCGATTTGGGCCTTAAAGCAGCAAATTGATTTCTGTTCTTGAGTGCTGCACTCCCCCTTTCCTTGTCTTCTCTCTCCCTCGCTCGCTCGCTCGCTCTCTCGCTCAGCCGGGCACACAAAGGCAGCTTGGTCCGAGGGGCGCTCTCACGCACGCTGCCACATTTCTGAGCCCTTTTGAAAAGTTTCTTAGGAACACGAGAAAAGTTACAGCCACAGGCACCACGCCCTCCCACTGGCCCAGAGAAATGGCCCATTCACAAACACAGATACACACACAAAACACTTGCATTTACACACAAACACACACGCGCACACACACAACTGCATCTCTTAATTTTCTCTCCCCGTTTCCTCTCTCTATCTCCAGTCCCCGCTCTCACCAACACTGCTTTCAGCCCACCAATAGTCACACACACACACACACACACACACACACACAAACACAAGCATTGACCAACAAAACACCGCTCTTGCTGACTACACCAATTCTCTGACCCAAACATCAATCCACACATTGAGAAGGAAACATTCTAAAGCCATATGGACAATTGGTGATTGCGTTGTGTCCATCCGTACGCCAGAGCACACATTATAGTGCATGGTAGGAGCCGAAGTGGGGTGCCAGTCTTAAGGCTTTTTTGGCAACAGGACAGTGGAACATACACACACACACACACACACACACACACACACACACACACACACACACACACACTCACACCATGATTAGATGCATGTTTGATAAGGTCATACTGTAGATAATAAAAGAAGATTCTACACGGAGAGCGACAGAAAGCCTGTGTGAGAATTTGTGGGGGTGTGTGTTTGTGGGGGACGGGGTCTTTAATCCTGTTGGATTGTCAGATTAGTGTAACAGCTGGGTGCTACATACAGATATGCATCTGCAGCGCTCTCTCTCTCTCTCTCTCTCTTTCTCTGTCAGGTTCTCTCTCTCAAACACACCCTCCCTTTCGACCCCTCTCTCTCTTTCTTTGTTTGGCCCCAGCTCTCCACTTCCCTTGCTAACCCCTATTCCTCTGTTACCCCCATAACCCTCTCATCCCTCCCCCATCCATTATGTTCCTTGAATTTAATGTTGTGTGTGCATGTTTGTATGTGTGTGTGTGTGTGTGTGTGCGCGTGCGTGTGTGTGTGTGTGTGAGACAGAGATACAGACAGACAGACAGACCGACAGAGTCTTCCACGGAGCCAGTCCATAATACAGCACGTGGTCTATTGAGCTTTGACACATGACACCTATTGGGTCAGCTCTCCCGTGTTAGTTTCCAAGGTCAGCTCCTGGGTACGCCTTACAAAGCTGGGGAAACAGATATGTAGTGGTCAAACCCAAAAGAGACTCAGAAAGGAGGGACACCGATGACTTTTTCTTGACATTGGATATGCTGAGGTATCTACCAGATCCCCAGAACCACTCTGTCTATGGTGTAGCGTTCATTTTCGGTTCTTCTAAAAGTGGCGCAATTATCCTCTCGTGTGGACAGAGGTTCCTCACTGTCCTGCCATAGAATCGTGTAGCATATGTGGAGGTCAAAAACGCTTGGCAAAGCCCAGTGCTGTCTGAGTCATGCTCCAGCCACTAGCATGTGGCCCGCACAGCCTAGGGCAGGCTATGTGGGGCAACAGTGTCAAATACTTTTAGACGCGAGGTATTCTCGATCCCATTCAAGATTAAGGTTTACCTAAGTAAAGGCCTCCTTGACAGTAAACTGCTTTGTCACTCAGCTGCGTGTGTGTCTGTGTGTGTGTGTGTGTGTGTGTGTGTGTGTGTGTGTGTGTGTGTGTGTGTGTGTGTGTGTGTGTGTATGTGTGTCTATGATGTTAAGGGTTTCTGTGCTAATCTCTGCTAAAGGTGGCAGGTGTCTTAACGAGGCCATCACCTGGTAACCTAGTCCCTCGTGTCACGTGTGAATGGCCACACACACACACACGTACACAAACACACACGCACACGCACACACACACACACACAAACACCCTAATCTGTGCACATCCTCACGCGCTCACACATTGACAGGGATAGCTACTGCCGCCTTCCCTCTTTCCCATGTCTGATTAGAGGTGCTGGTGTCCAAGGTTGGCTGCGGTTCAACCCAGCTGGCAGAGTGAGAAAGAGAGAAAGAGAGAGAGAGAGAGAGAGAGAGAGAGAGAGAGAGAGAGAGAGAGAGAGAGAGAGAGAGAGAGAGAGAGAGAGAGAGAGAGAGGATAGAAATAGAAGAGAATGGTGGGAACAGAGAGCCAGGAGAGGAGGAGGGCGGGGAGGGACGGGGGGGAGTCGATAAGGAGGGACGGGCGGAAAAGCGAATGTGTGTGACAGAACCCCGAGCCTTCCTGTATGAGCACCACAGCACCAAGCCCGCTGCCAAGAGCTCCAGCTCCTCCAGATAGTGTGTACATCCGGAACGGTATCCTGTCAGCACCTTGGCTGCTGGACCCCTCCCCCCACCCCCCCTGTCCATTTGTCACGCTGCTTCCGATTGGCCAACACAATGATACGACTCTTGATAAAGCCGCGCTGGACGCTCCAGCTGTTTCCTTGCGGGCACGTTCTCAACACCCATGGTGCCGTAAGGTCACGGTGTGGCTCAAGGCTCACAAAGAGTCCGAACGCGTTGCCTACTTGAGGGGGCCCGGGTCAGGCCATTACCATTACTGTGCCGTGCCACTGACACATCATGTCTATGGCGCTGCACATTGTGTCGGGCCCTCTGCGATTACACAGGAATGCATTTGAAATGAACCACAATGGGCGTCTCTATCTCCCCGCAAGCATGGGGGGGTTGGGGGGTGTCTGTCTTTTTGGAAACCGGAAAATCAAGAATCACTGCAACAGCTTTTCCAAAGCAAGCTGGCAGTTTGCGTGTGGCCGTTTGTGAGCGTACGCCTGTTTGAAATCCAAGTCGGATTGTGGTGTGTGTGTGTGTGTGTGTGTGTGTGTGTGTGTGTGTGTGTTGACACAGGCTTAACTGAGCATCTAGCTTCCTTTTGTTATCTTGACTTCCTCTGGGCCGGAGTTATCTTAGCTTCTGACTTCCATTGTTCTAACAGGTGCACACACGCAGATACACCCACACACTCGCAAACATCCAAACAGCCACCGGTAAGCCGTCTGAGTAGACGGCAACGTTCCTCTGGTTTTATTTCATCCCCGCCATAGAGGGCCGGGATGTGGGGTGTGCGGGGGCCATGTGGCCCCGGGAGGATGGAGGACACTCGTGTGGGGGACAGACTGGTAGCTGTAACATTAGAGGTGATGTCAGCTCTGTCTCACGTTTCTGCCCCTACCACCCCCTGCTGCACCCAGGGTGTCTGAAGGACTTTGCCTTTTATGGCTCTCGCGACATCATTACCCCTATGAGTAATAATTAGCATTTTCCATGCTCAGGCTTTCCTGGTGTCGTTCAATGAGTACCGGGAACAGATGGAGGAGAAATGAAAGGCAGCAAGGCCCAGATGGATTTGGCCCCCGGGTTAGAGAGTTGAGGAGTGTACCCTGTCTCGTTGTGGTGGGTTAGCTATGTAGAGCAGGCGGAATACAGCTGTTTATAGCTGTCTGACTGGAGGCAAACTGCAGACAGAGCTCTATTCTAACCCTGCTAATCACATGAAGCGCGCACACACACACACACACACACACACACACACATACACACACACACACACCGCACTCAAAACCTGTAATTATATGCACAGCTATAAAAAAAATACACCCACAAATGAATGTATACCCTGTGATTACATACTGACGTACTTCGGCAGTCCATACCCTATATGTGTATATACATATATTTACAGTGCCGGTTGAGGATAGACTGCATATTAGTATTACGGGATAAACATAGATAAGACAAACATAAACACAGACTCAAACCTCTGCTTTTCTGTCCCTCATACATAGCCATGTGCAAACGCACACACACACACACACAGAAACACACTCAAAAGCAATCCAATACTGCGCATAACCTACTTGCATGCTTATTCAAACTGAATACAGACAAACAGCAGACGAAGCGTCTGCATCTCATCTGTGTCCTGATTTGCTGCTGTTGTGTCCGTGTGTGTGTGTGTGTGTGTGTGTGTGTGTGACAGGGCTATTAAAGGGGCCCCTAGGGGGGTATTCCTGGGGTTTTCTTGGGGGTAGGGTGTGTGTGTGAGGTGTTAGAGTAGTGTTGCATATCTAAAGGAGCCACATTTAGGAAGATAAGGGAAGCGTGGATAGGCTTTGGAAAGATGTGAGGGAAGAGTTGAGAGACAAGACTATTTGAGGGGTAGGGTGGGGTGTCGGGTGGGGTGCAGAGAGAGACTGTTAGGCTGTTTGTTGATGCAAGTCCTCCTCCAGCAAACAGAGCGGAGGAGGGGTCGGTGTAGACGGGCAGAGACAGGGAAGGAGAAGTAGAGAAAGAGAGGGGATCCAGAGGAGGAGCTGACTGTTTTGATGTTGTTTTGGGGGGTTGTTTATTTGGTCTTATGTAACACCTGCTTATTTAGTTACAGGCTGTGTAACACAGCCAACTGTGTTTGTGTGTGTGTGTGTGTGTGTGTGTGTGTGTGTGTGTGTGTGTCAGCTTGTTTTGTATGTGAGTCTATTGCTCCCTGTGGGAGAAGGGAATTTCTGTAAAAAAAAAAAAAGAGGTTGCCCATAGCAACGGGCCCCATTGAAAAACGGATCCTTGCTATAGACAAACACACCAGGCGTAAGCTGAAATGTCTTTTCAGCACTTAGCACAGTAGACCGGACCTCTAATAAAACACACACGTAGGCTGTAGCTTTAGCCCAAGTAAAGTAAGGTATATATTACTGTTTCCCTTTCCCTCCCGGCTCCACCTCATACTCGGCTGTGATGGACTGCCAACGATGTGGTCGAGTTTCTCGATTCCATTATGGTTCTATTGGCTTTTAAAAGCATCGGGTTTCCTTTGCCTGGAGCCAGAGAGGAGGTAGCTAGCTAGGGCCGCAATTAGCATCACACAGGCAAGTAGAGAAGCTGCTTTGCAGGCCCTCGGGGACAGGCTTAAGATCCGAGATAAGATACTATTGTCATGGTAACTTTTGCTCATGAATGTGGACTCTTTACACCTCACCTGAAGCCAACCTTTATTGACCGTGTCGTGGACAGTTGTCTTCGGGTATGTGACGACTCTCCTCTTTAGAACAAATGGCCGCCACTCCAATCTGCTGGTGCTCATTTTTGATGGTTGTGTGGAACCTCTGAACTGAAGCCCCCGCTGTGAGAAAACAGGTAAGCTGTCGACGATGTCTCTGGGGAAAGCGAACGCAGAGAGGCAGATGTACGAGAGATAAAACCCTGAATGACCAGAGCTTAGGGGAATCGGCCGCGGTGCTTCTCCTCGACTCGCCTTTTGGCTTTTCCCCTGGCCTCGGATAGGCCCTAACTTTAGCCCCAAAGCAGCCAAACACAGATTTCATTCAAATATCACTGGACAGATCATTTTTGCACCAAGCTGACACCCACAACTTTCAGACACAGGCAAAATGTACAGGCCCATTGACTTCATTAATGCATTGCAGTGCAACTTGCTTGGTAGCCACAGTGAGGACCAAGTGAAAATATATTTGCTGTGTTCCGGAAGTGAGATTTTTCCACACCGGGGAGCGTTAAATCCACCTCTATTAGTCCCCGCGCTGCATTCCAAACGACTTTATAAGAGAAGTTCTTCTCATAACTCAACGCACCGGCAGACGGTAATCGATTCTCTCGCTTTTTTAAAGAGCTTTACAGAAGTAACAGCGCACTCCGCTGCCAAACCTTCAGCTCTAGATACACTCCACTCAATAAGGACGCCTCACGGTGGCGTGAGAGGGAGATGGACAGATGCTGCTTTATTCAAATGTACCTCTCACTGCCTGCTCCAAGTGACAGATGTGTGTGTGTGTGTGTGTGTGTGTGTGTGTGTGTGTGTGTGACTGTGTGTGTGTGTGTGTGTGTGTGTGTGTGTGTGTGTGTGTGTTTAATCTGGTAAAGTGTTCCCTTTTTTTTTAAATTACAAATGGCTCAGTGATGATGAATAACCCTTGCATCTCTTTTTCTCTGCTCTGTTTCTATCTGTCTCGGTCTGTCTCCACCCCTCTCTCCCTGTCTCTCTCGCTCAGGGGCAGACCTGGACTCCCATCGATGAGGAAGTGACCTCGGGGGATGAGTTCTACGATGATGAGGATCTCTTCTCAGGCTCCGGCTCTGGATGTGAGTGTGTGTGTGTGCCTGTATAGTGCGCTCTCTGAAGCTTGCTGGTTTAAGAAGTGACAGCTGCTGCATTTAAATCTACAGCACAGGCTCCCAGCCCCCTATCTGCAGTCATTCTTAACGCTGATACTAAACACACACACACACACACACACACACACACACACACACGCATTTACGAACGTGCAACCACAAAATCTGAACCAGGAGCGCCTAACACAGATATGAAATCAAAAGCAGTCTAAAGACAGAGTGAACTTGCGCAAACCCATGAGCACAACCCATGCTCTGATTCCCCCCAGATTAAGTGATCTTATTTACTGTAATCTCATTACTGGCTGAAGATCAGATGATCACATGCAGACAAACCATTGTATGTGTGTGTGTGTGTGTGTGTGTGTGTGTGTGTGTGTGTGTGTGTGTGTGTGTGTGTGTGTGTGTGTGTTTGTGTGTGTGTGTGTGCGCGCGCATGCGTGTGTACTTGTTTAATGGCCTGTCTCTGTGTGTAGGTCTTCCCCTCTTAACTTTAAATCACATTTGTCTATTGCATGGTAAGCACTAGAGCTGGTTGTTGTGACGTGAGCGGGGTCCTCCAGACAGTATGTTGGAGCGACCCTAGTGTGGCTCACGGTGGGAACCTTTGACCTGGGCTGCCCTGTCGTCTGTGGGGAGAGCAGCAGCCTAGCAACGTTTTAAAGTAATTGTTTTTTACTGTCGAGAAGCCCCTTGGAATGGGAGGAACAGGCCGTCTTTCATGCCCTGTATGAATTTAGATTTTTCCTTCGTCTGATCTGTTTAACAGAGGGGTCATTGTTCCGGCCCGCATTTAGATATCCTCTCTGACTCCTGAGGCTTCCTCTGATCTCTCCCAGTGTCTTCCAGCCTTCAGTTCTTATTCAATTCCGTAGAAGCCCTGAATGCACAAGTAGCGATTGGTAATTACTGCGAACTTAGGTACTGTTAGTAGCTAATTCCTCTTTCTTTACCCTGCCTCTCTCTTTCTCTCTCTTTCACTGTCTCTTTCTTTCTCCCTATCTCTTTCTTTCACTGTCTCTTTCTCTCTCTTTCACTGTCTCACTTTAGTTCCGGAGTTAAAGGTGAACCCTACCGCGGTGGGCGTGTCCTTCACCACAGAGGAGCCCCTCCCCCTGTCCACCACCCAGGCCAACGGGCCGGCCCCGTCCGCTCCACCTGCAGCCGAGCCCAGCCCCAACCCGGAGCCCATCTCCACCCCAATGCCCACGGAGGCCGAGGGAGAGAGCGGCGCCGACTGGGACCGACAAAAGGAAATCGAGAAGGAGAGAGAGGCAGAAAGAGAGCGCGAGAGAGAGAAGGAGAAAGAAAGAGTCCGAGCGATGGAAAGAGAGCAGGAAAGGCAGAGGGAGCGGGAAAGAGAAAAGGAGAGAGAGCGGGAGATCGAGAGGGAACGGGAGCGGGAAAGAAAGAGAGAGCTAGCCATTGCTGCCGCCGCCGCTGCCGCCGCACAGACCACCACTGCCCCGCCATCCCCATCCGAGTTCCCCGCTGCGACCGCCAGCCCGTCTTCCCTCCCTGCTGAGAGCACTGTGCCCTCTAGTGGTCTGGATGACCTGCTCACCCCCGACGAAGAAGAGGATGTCTACCTGTCGTCCGACCCCACCCCGTCCTATCCGAGCTTCCCCCTGGACACCACCCCCGAGGAAGACGCACCCACCCCAGCCGAGACCACCGCTGAGCCCACCACCGCCCCGCCCACCACCGCAGGCCCCACCCCAACAGCAAAGACCTTCGGCCCCTTCAGACCCAGGATGCCCATGGCGACAACCACACAGCCGGCGCCGACAGAGAGGAGTACCCGCCCACAGCTACCTTCCACCACACAGGTGGGTTTCATTTGCTAAAGAGCTTCCTGTATGGTTAGGCTTTGTGATTATTGAGTGGAGAACGCAACCGGGTGTGAGCTAGTCTGATAATAATGCTCAGCTGTTAATCTAACCAGGCCTAGGTAAAATCTCTGGATGAGGTATGGGTTTAGTTTTCTATATTGTAATTACGTAGCTTTTTATGGACTGGAATCAAAGAGTTAACACACAGTGCTTCATGGTTTTAAAGGCCTTCGGCCTGTCCAGACCAGAGACATGCCGGTTTACTTTCATTTTAGTGGATAGCAGTTCGGTTACTTCAGAGTTACTTTGTCACAAACGTAACGTACGTTTCTTCTGTCCTCCCTTCTCCCTTTCTGTCCTTCTCAGGCCCGGCCAGACGAGGGTAACAATGAGGTCGGCGCCGTGGGGCCTAGCGGGGATTCTGAGAACCCCGAGGAAGACATTAAGGTGCAAGACCGAGGCATGGACCTTGGAGCGCAGCCTGATTTGACCGGCAACACGGTGGATACAGGAAGTTCCGCTGCTCAGCTACCCCAGAAAAACATCCTGGAGAGGAAGGAGGTCCTGATAGGTAGGAGGCCATGCCAGTCACTGATACCTATTCTACAATTTTACAGATTGCTGCGGTCCCAACAGACTGAAAACAACGGCCACTTGTTTGTCATAATATTATCCTTTACTATCTCAATGTCTGTATCAGGGTTTCTTCTTGCAAATATTTTGGTCTCTCTTTGTGGTTGTCTGTCTAGTGTCTGTTTGTCAGTCAAATCAACCACACAGAATAGGTTTTAAAAATATTTATGTTTTTAAACATTTGGCTTTATAAAGTGTAAGTGTGCAACAAGAGGATTACACCGGGGACCATAGTGTATTCCTGTGGCTCAGTTAGGCAGCCTCAATCAAGTACGACGTAGATTTACATTCTGCTACGATAAGTGAATCGTATGCTGTGCTTAGCCCGACTTGACCGTTTAAAACCCAGCTTTATCTCCTATCACCGTAGCCCACCCATCCTTTCACCCCCAGCCCCCCACCCCTCCAAAATCTCAATCCTAACTTAGGCCTAATTGACCCCTCTAGGTACCCCTCCATCCCAAAAGAGCTGCTGTCCATGATTAGCACATATATGATGTCTGGACTGACTGGCTGTCTGTCTTTCCTCAAGCTCTTCTGATTGCTGGGCTGCTGGCGGTGGTTTTTGCTGACTTCCTGGTCATTGGTAAAGAGCAGGCAACAGAGTCTGTTTGACAGGCACACATGAGGACAGCCATGTAGACAGTCTCATTCTCATCATATCACATTTGAATTTTATTTTGGTTGATATTTATTTTCTCTCACAAAACACAATTCCCTTGATTACTCAGTCAATAAAAAGTGTATAAGTAGCACAGTATGTCTTCTGCTCTGCACACAAATGGAGCACAAAAAGCACTCAAAGAACCTTTTTAACAGAAACAAAAGTACTGATACATAATAGCCTTTGAGAATACATTTTACACATGAATCTATTGGTCAGAGGCCACACAAAAGCAGTGTTCGATTCTGAATTAACAAATACTTCGAATCGTAGGCTGCTTTGGAAAAAATCTTCTTTTATTATTACATACAGTCCATCACCATGAGATAAACGTTGAGGTTAGCATTGGAGTTGTTAGAGACACACAATTCATGTTGACCCAATGTCCTGTACTATTTTCACTTGGCAGCTCCATGTTGGTGTTGGCATGATAGCTTTGCTTTGCTTGTAGGCATTGTGTGTTGACAGATAGTGATTAGTTATCTTAGAGTGTCTTCTAATCTAAGGGGACACTGCAGGTCAGGTGTTGACGGCTTTTTCAGTGTTTAACTACTGGCCTCTGTTTCTGTGCGTGTGTGTTTGTTTGTGGGCATCCTTTCGTAGTACTTATGGAACAGGTTCTGAAATATGTGTCCTTTCTCTTTTGTTTCTTAACCCTCCCTCTCTCCTTTTCTCTGTCTCTCTCTGTCCTTCTCAGCTGTGATCGTGGGAGGTGTTGTGGGGGCGCTATTCGCTGCTTTCCTGGTCATGCTGCTGGTCTACAGGATGAAGAAGAAGGATGAGGGCAGCTACACGCTGGAGGAGCCCAAACAGGCCACCGTCACCTACCAGAAACCAGACAAGCAGGAGGAGTTCTACGCATAACATGCACACTGAAAGACTCACACACATAGAGAGAGAGAGAGAAAGAGAGAGAGAGAGAGAGAATGAAAGAGAGATGGGGAGAGATACTCTGCGCTCCCTTCCCCTGGTGTTTGCCCACTCAGCGCCCCTGCCCTCTGATCAGCCTCCTCATCCCTCTCTCCTCTCCTCTCTTTATTATCAGTGTTGAGAGTCCTCTCTCTCTGCAGACTCAGAACTCTCTTTTCAACAAAACAAAAAACAACAAGAAAAAGAAAGAAAAAAAGAAAGAAATTCAAGCCGAAAAAATAACCATAAACATACACAGAAATGTTTTTTTTAAGTAAATGTTGTTATTAATACTCTACAGTTATTGTTCTGATGTAATGATATGATTATTTTGTAAAAACACAAGCTCTTAACCTGTGTTGCAGCACAAATTTCCTCTACTATTCCAAGGAGCGAATAAGCAAGTAGGGAGGCTAAGAGAAAGAGCGGGTGAGGGGGGAAGAGTAATGGAAAAAAGAGACAAAGAAAGAAAACAGAAAGAGATGGGCAGACTCTGCCCCTCACCCAAACACACCAAGGATCTGATTGGTCAAACAGAAACAGGGGTCAGAGGTGAGAGGAAAGGTCTCTTTGTGCCTTCGATCCCTCTGGTGCTCTAACATACGCACATGCAGGCATACTCACACACACACACACATACATAAGCAAACACACGTAAAGACAAACAGACTCAGATACGCGCACACACACACACACACACACACACACACACACACACACACACACACATATATGTTCCCTTGCTGACTGCTCTGACCCCTCTGTCTGTGCTTGGCAGATCAGAAATTCCAGCTTAACCTTCACACAAATTTCTGAAAACCTCAACTGAAAGTTGTCTCAAAATTTGCTGGTTACCAGGGATGCTCGTGCTGACACAGAGCTAGCAGCCTGTCTGCTTCTCTAAGCTGTACAAAGATGATTAACTATGGATAGTAATAATAATCAATAATATATCAATGTTTTTGGGCTGGATGGTAAATAATAATACTACTACTTCAACAGCAGGATGTGTATTTAGCAGTTAAAAAAGTTTATATGTAAATATTACCGTATCCTTTCTCCCATCACTCTTAACCATCTGCATGACCATGAAGAGTTTTTATTAATCACATCCATCCATCACCTTGATGAGCTGTGCTCTCGTTGCCAACACAAGCTCATGTAATCACACACAAATGACACACACAAAAGCACGTGCACAAACACGTACACCCACACACACATATACACACAAATGTGTCACTGGCTGTGCACAATAAACACTGACTGAAATGACAGTAAATCATATCATTCACGCATATCAGAACAATCTTCATTACCATCATTATCACTAGTGATATCAGTTAGACCAGAGGATTTCAATATGTTATTGATTAGTTTATCAACTAGTAACTGGTTGGTTTGAGTATGGTCTATTGTGTAAAAGCACAAATGTGTATCCTGTCATTCACTCATCCAATCCCTGTGCATGGTCACTTTCTTTCTGTTTCACCATTGGCTGTTTGTTTGGGGAGGGGCCTTTGGGACTGAGTTCAATGAAATAGAGGGATGTGTTTCAGGTGTAGGTTGCCCCTTATAAGCCCTGATCCAAGATGGTTAATGCTCAAAACCCGACTTCAGATACAACGCTGGGGGTAACTCTATCTCTATCCTACTTTTGAGGGTCTCTCTCAGGCTCTGACGGGGGGGCGATGGGTGGGGGGTGAGGAGAGACGGGTCGTGCTTCTATCTAAGATTGTAACAATAACCACACCAGTGCGACTGGACTAGTAGCGTATATAATACTCAGTACTGTAGAACAAACTGCATGGGAGTAAAAGTATACTAGTCTGTGTGTGTGTGTGTGTATATGTGCGTATCTGTGTGTGTGCGTGTCCGAGGAAGAGAGACTGCGGGGTGTGTTCTGGGTGGAATGTATTGTGGGTAGGTGTGTATTTACCTGCTCCAGCAGTTCTAATGCTCTTCCATTGTCAGGTAGTCACACCTGTCTGCCCCTTAGTGTATATACTTCACCTATTATTTTGCCCCTGCGTGTTTGTGTGTGTGTGTGCATCTGTATGTGATTGGGTGAGCAATTGAGTGAGCGAGTGACTTTGCGTTTTGTTTGTAGGTATGTATGTGTGTATGTGTGCACCTCACCTGCCCAAACCCCCTCCCCCCACCCCACCCCCCCCTCTGCGTGTGTGTACTTCACCTGATGTCTGTCTCTGATAAAGAAGGAAAAGATGCTTCACCTGTGTCACAGCAGACTCGTGTTAATTCTCTGGCCTGTACGTCTTATCTGTGTGTTTCTGTGTGATTTGTCTGTTCACTGCTAAATGTGGGGCGCTTTGTCTCTCACAGTGGCTTTCACACACTGACTGTGTCTCACTGTCTGTCTGTCTGTAGCAGGACAGGCAGACAAACACTACATTACTCTCACAGGCAGGAATGATCTTAACATGTACTGTCTTTTCTAAAGCAACCTTCAAACTGTAAACATGTTTGTACCCATTTAAGCCTGCTTAGCCAAAAAAAGAGGTGTGTGTCTAAGTATGTATGAGAGAGAAAGTGAGAGTGTGTGATTAGGTTGCGTGCGTGTGTGTATGTGTGTGTGTGTGAAGCCTCACAGAGGCCACACTTCTCTGTGTTTGCTGTTACCCATCCTGTTTTTATACATTTGCATTTTTTAAGGCTGAGTTTGTCATTGGCTGAGTGAGCGGATGGAGGCTGACCCTCCACGCCACTGCCCTGTCACTAATATGCCACTCTGTTCCAAATAAAAGACCTGATTGGGTAAATCTGTTTGTTTTGCTTATCCATTATTGATTACGTAACACAGTGAAGTTCAGCAGTGTGATGGAGTAAGGACAGAAAAACCTGTCATATAGTGCTTTATCACACACATTTATAAACCTACTAAATCTCACACTGTTATTAAGTTGTTTCAAATCAAGAAAGGAAAGTATGGAATGTCTTTGGCCACTAACTCCTCTACTTCATACGTATGAATAATTTACAACATTATGGAAACTTTTGCACATTTTCAGGTCTGAAAAGGTGTGGAAAATCCAAAAAACATCATGGTAAGGACAATGGAAATAGATTGGCAATGGTATGGTTACAGTTACTAAGTGTTAAAGATGTTGGACCATATTCACAATCATCTAAAAAAAAATTGTGCAAACTTGCAAATAGCTGTTTAGCCAAGCCTTATGACTATTTCAAAATACAATATACACAACCTGTATATGAAATGGCTGTCTGTTCATTACACACAATGCCTCTAACTATCAACAAACATTTATTTTCTTGATACTGACTGAAAAATATTGAATAAGTGTGTGTGTGTGTGTGGGGGGGGGGGGGGGGTCACGTCTGGAAAGATATATGATAACTAAATGAAAATCACAATATTATCACTGACATTTCCATAAGCTGATGTTTTTTAAGTCTAAACTGAATTGGTCAAACCAGGAAAAATAGTCAGATTACATACTAGTATAGTAAAAATACAAAGTGCATCCTGAGTGTGAAGGGCCTGGGGTATTCTGCATGAGACAGGGGGAAGGGCTTTCCATTTAGATTAAGGGACCTAAGCCACCTGACACCAAAAGTACAACCTGGCAATAAACATGGACAGAGTGTAGACTAAATGGCTACAACCAATATAATTAAACTCCTAGTGTTGGGTAGCAGAAGGCTTTAATGAGAGCATATTACAGTTTTAACCAAATCGCTTCAGCACTAATAACCAAACCATGGTGGGTATTTTTCAAAACTATAGACACAAAACTCAGAAATCAAAATGCACTGTTTCATAACTATGAACCCTTCCTTCCAATTTCTTCGATACAATACACATAAACCTAAGATAATTGGTTCATTACACAGAAATTACCAGTTCAAAAATCACACAAAAAGTATGACTATTTCAAAATACAATATACACAACCTGTATATGAAATGGCTGTCTGTTCATTACACACAATGCCTCTAACTATCAACTAAAACGACTTATCTAATAGCTTTATGGAAACTAATAAGCAATATTCCAGGTTCAGATCATGAAAGGAAAAAGAGGTAAAGAGATTCCTTGACACTATTACAGAGTCGGTGTGAAAGCACGTGGCAGAGACCAAGGTTTTGTATTTCAAGGCAGTCAGTTGAGGAAGATGTTTTTGTTTGACACTTTGTAGCTGTACTTAAATGTGTTTTGACCTAAGTGTGTGGTTTTATTTCATACAGTAAATACATTTCTAACTGTGTTCAATAATTCCATTGTTCTCTCTACTCCTCCATACAGAAACACATTTAGAACCATATTGAAACGTTTACCAAGTATTGTATGCGTCACTATCTGTACATTGTGTGGGGTGTCCTAAACTAATGGTATTTCATCATACATTTGTGATTTGAATAAATGACTCTGAGTCGCAATATTTATTCAAAGATATTAATGCAAAAGGCAAGATTTTGAACACACGAAAGCCTGTGTTGCAAGTGGTGACAGTTTAGAGTGTTGTCAAAGGTTTTGAAATTACCCCACGGTTCTGAAATTAGTGCCGAAGCGATTGTAAAAAAAAAAAAAGGAAACTAGAGAACGGCAATACTAGGGAGCATGAAGGTAAACTGCGTCCTCTTCTCTTATGTGCCAGTACTACGCGCAAAAACACCGAGGTGTGCTCCTGAAATGGGACCTGCTTTTTGCCCCCTCTGGTGGACAAATCATACATGCAGTAGCCTACACACTGTTCAGAGCACGATCCTTATCAAAATAACCAGTGTCACGCTCATCAGTCCAAAAATCACAAAACTTGAAACAGCTGATCAAGTTTGCACTGCCTTTCCTACAATTGGTTAAAATGTTGAAAACAAAGAAATAACCGTTACAAAAAGACAGCAGCTGTACTAAAGTCTTACGTTCGTGGTACTAATGTTAAATGTAGTGCTGCGTCTATGGGTCGTTTAAACAACTTCACACATTTAGCTTAATCGATCAAGCTAACCTACATTTTCTTGGTGAATTTGAAATGGCCTAAGCCAGCGTCCACTGACACAGTAATTTGAGGCGGCTATTGATTGAACAATCACACCCTGCCTTGTGCGGTTGATAGTCAAGCGGCGTTTCAAACATCAATCAACGCTCTTTCTTCTCAAATCCTGAAGTGAATCATATAAATTCTATATGGCCTAATTGATAGTCTATTGCTCGTTAATGTTTTTTATTGTTACTAATTGGTCATTGATTAAAGTGACTTGGCAGACGACTAGCATACCTACACTTAGATGCATAATGACTATAGGCTCGAGCCGCTCGACTGTAATCCCTAAAAGTTTCAAGGAGGAAAGTACAAGCCTATGTACAGTACTTACAGTTAACTTTGTTTTGCATGATTGATTTGGCATTTTTTGCTACGTGCTATGTGCCCGGCCTGCATGCTTAGACAGTTGAGAAGGGCCTGTGTTATTTCTGCATGAGGGAGGGGGAAGGACTTTCCACTCAGATTGCGGGACTGTAGCCTCTTGTTCTCTTCAGGAGACTTTTCCAAACTTGTGACACCAAGAGTACAGACTGACAATAAACATAGACATATTGTTGATGGCTACAATCAATATAATTAAATTCAAGAACTCCTTGTGTTGGGTTAGGTAGCCGGTTGGTGTAATAAGAATATTAAACGAGAGCACAGCAATGTGAAGGGGCCTGAAGGTAAACTGCGCCCTCTTCTGAATTTAAATAGTAATACTGTAGGCCCACGCCATTCGACATATCCGATCTTCGCCATCTCTTCTCTGGTGGACTTTTAGATCTCCTGGCTATGCCGAAAGCAATTGAGGGTAGTCGCTTAACTTGACTGTTACTTATAGTACCGAAGACCCCCATGCGATAGGCCTACGCATGTTCTCTACTTAGAGCAACATCCTTATCAAATTACTACAGTGTCACGTCAACCATTGCACCCTTTATTTGCACAACTTTGCTGGATAAAAGTATTTTTTTACTTTAATTAAAAGACAGCAGTTGGCCTAAAGTCTTACGTTCTGAGTACTAATCCTGATGCCATTCATTTTTGGTCTGCTCGCCTTATCATGTGGGGTCGTTTTAAACAACCACCCATGTTGAACTCCATCCCTCATGGGAATCTTTTTTGTGTGTGAGTTTGGAATGGCCCAACACCGTATCAGTTGACGTCGTCATTCTAAGAAGCTGTTGATTGGACAATCACACCCTTCCAGTTCGGTTGATTATCAAATTCACGCCGGCTTGCAAACAAGCAATCAAGGTTTTATTTTCAAACCTTGAAGTGACTCATATTAATTCTCGATGGCCTAATTGATAGTCTATTGGTACTTAAAAGATTGTGTTACTGATTTGTCATGGATGAAGAACGTGAGTTGGCAGATGACTTTGGTAATGGATACTTTGACTTTATCGTAATTATTTAATTAGCACGTTTTTGTCAGTTTCATGACAAAGTGTTTATGTTATGGTAATTTAATTATTTACCACACTGTTTCCCTTAAAAAATATGTATGGTGCAAGTGAGCCACCAATGTTTTTTAACGGGTTTACTCGTTGTTAGCTTGACTCTTGGCTAATTAGGTTACTTTTCAGGTGAGGTAGAGCAAGGTTATTCATGCTCCCTAAGGTGCTTAGTGGCTCGCTTATCTTCCCTCACTGTTTCTTCGTCAACTATTGAAAAGGACATCATTCGCGTGCATGTGTATACAATGTAGCACCGAAGTTTGATACATACGATGGCAAAAAAAAGTCTAACCAATCGTATCTATTGATTATTTTAGTCACAGTATTTCAGACTTCCCGAACCTACTGAAACGAGGAACGAGAAGAAACAACTCCATGGCCATATAACCAAATGACACCAAAATCACTCCATATCATCTTCAGACAATCTAATCTTATTTTGCAAAAAGGCTCGTTGATAGTTAAAAATTGAGCTCACAGTGCATCAAACAGTAATTAGTTCCATACTTATTAACTGAGCGAAACTTAGGTGAGATGACAATCTCAGAAGTTATAATGCAGTATTTTCGATACTAATGCCAATATACCTGGAATATGTCATAAAATAGGGCACCAAATAATAATAAAAAGCAATGAGTTTAAGTATTTTGGTCGAATTTTACGAAATAAATGTAACATGTCTCCATGGCCTCATAACCAAATTGTTTTGTATATTAGAACCACTGTTATCACACCATTATAACACTTTGAAGTATTCCTGCTAAGTTTGGTCTTCTCAAAAGTGGCTTAGTTTCAATCGGCTTGCTCTGCTTCCCTATGAGACATTTATTGCCTATTCCTTATACGGCCACCGTTCTTTGTTATATTTGCAGCTATATTTATTGAATTATTTTGTCACCATATTTCAGGCTTCCCAAACCTACTATGTGAGGAGCAAGAGGAATTGGAACAGAGAGACAAGAATTACCATGCAGACGATGACACTGAAGGAGAAGAGAATAAGGGAGTTACAGAGAGGCAGGAAAAGGAAGAAAGGGCAGAGGAGGTGGTGGAAGAGATGAATGGGGATAAAGTAATAGAGGAGGAAAAGGAGGTTGGGGAGGTGGTTGTTACTTGTACAGAAAATAACAAAGATTGTGAGATAAGACAAGAGGCCAGTGAGATGGAAATACGACTAGACAGCAATGTTACCACTGATAAATCAAGTGCAAACGAAACAACATGTATGTCCATGAAAGATGAACAGATTGAGAGCTGGAAAGGAAACAATTGCAAGGAGCGTGAGATAGTGAGAGACACAATGGCAGAGAATTGTGTGAGAGAGGGTTTTTGTGGTGGAAAAACGTCAGAAGAAGTGAAACTGACGGAAACAACTTTGGAGGACCTTATGTATATGACTGAACCTACTGTTGGCATGGCTACCGTGTGTGACCTCTCAGACTCGGGTTACCTGAGTTGTGGGACAGGGTTGTACCCAGCCCCTCCCAGCCTCTTCTACCCACCTCAGCACCAGCTTCAGCCCGCACCTCCCGACTCTAGTGGGGTCAAGTGCCCTCAAAGCCCACAATTTTCAGACACTTTTCCCATGCCAGGCCATCAACCTCTTCAGGTGAGTTAAAGGTAGTCTGGGGGGAAAAGGTAACACAATTACCTTTAGTTTATTCTACTCGCTGTTTACTTTTATGTGCTCTCATTCTCCCAGAAGGTTAGGTTATCAGTCTTGTGCCTTACATTATGACAATGTTCATACAAGCAAACAGGCCTTTGATTCTATTATGGCATTGTTCCGGATTTCTGAGGACCGTACAAATTTAATGTGACCAAATATGAAACCATGTCTTCCGCTCTGCAGGTCAAGGAAACTCAGGTATATTCTACCCGTCGCTCCATTCGTTTCAGCACAAAGGGGAGGGGCCACTTGAAACCGTTCGCTCAGTTTTCTGGGGCAACCTCAGGGGACTCCTCCATCTTGCCCCCTGTGGCCAAGAAGAAGTCAAGAACATTCTATAGCAATGGTAACTATTGCGTGAATACACTGCACATGTACATATAAAGAGTTATATGATAAATTCAACTTTTGCATTTGGGTGTGCGTGTGATGTGTGCTCAGACCAGTTGGAACACTTGGAGAGCCTCTTCCAGGAGGATCACTACCCTGACACCGAGAAGAGAAAAGACATTGCTGTGTCAGTAGGTGTCACGCCTCAGAGGATAATGGTTAGTTTGACTGATTTGAAAACAGTTAGTACATCTTCTCTTTTAAAAAAACAACATTTCACATTTAAAACGTACTCCTTGGAATAAATCGTTTTCTATCGAGCCTTTATCTCTCATTCTTTGTGGTCCCTGCTTTGGTCCGTGGTCTTTTGCTGTCCTAGGTGTGGTTCCAGAACCGCAGAGCTAAGTGGAGGAAAGCAGAGCGTACCACTGCTGGGAAGCAGGAGCATAAACCCAGTGGCAGGGCTGGCCGCAGCAGCAGCTCCCCCACACATAACCCCACCCTGGCACCGCTGGCACCCCAACCCAGGTCAGGGACACTTCCACACTGCTCCAAAGTTACACGTTGGCTTGAGCCATCTTTTCAGAGGAAAATGTGGACTTGTTTTGTTGAAAAAGGACAAAGAGTTAGACTCAATGTGTGTCTCTGAACAGGGGAGGCCAATCTTTCCTCGGACACCTGGCTCCTCTACTCCCTTCTGTTGCACCCCCTCTCCCCACTCCACCCACCAGCACAGTATCCTATAGCGCGCTGCTGGCCAGCTTCACCAGTCCCACAGGTAACATGTAGATGCATAATGTTAGTTGGAAGTAGACAAACACATGCAGAATTCTTTTCTGTTGCCTATGTTGGATCTGTTTGTGTGTTGTCTCCCAGGCAGCTCCACAGCAGCGGATGGGGGTCCCTCCTCATCCGCTCAGGGGGGCGTAGCAGAGTGCCACCCTCCTCCGATGGTCAGCCCACCCCCCGTGCGGCGTGCCACCTTCCCCTTCTTCAACGCGTCCAACGCCAACCCCACGGCCCCCTTCCTCAGCACCCAAGCCTCGGCACAGACACTGTTCCTCGACTCCCTGGAGGGCGGCTACTCCCACCCTGACCCGCCCCGCCGAGACGTGCAGCCGCTTGCCCTGCAGACAGACTCTAGGTCAGTCCTTCAGCCACGCAGAGGGTTACTTTATGGTTAACAGTGACGGTGTAGCTGCAGGACCGGGATGGAATATGTATGATTGTTGGTATTGATAGAAGGGCAGTACTATTCTAAAGGAAAAAGTTTTGTAACAATTTGTAGGTTGAAGCATTAAGAGTGTTTGGTTTTCCCTAAGCTGCCTTTTTGACTACGGGGAGAAGCAGGAGTATCTGACCTCCAACCACCAGAGAAGCAGTCACTCCTACCAGCTGGAGACTTCTTACCCTTCTAGTCAGGCCCAGGCCCAGGCCCAGGCCCAGGTCCAACACCAGCTGCCGGCCCAAATCCAGTCAAAGGCCCAGGCTCCAGCCTCTCTCCCGCGCCTGGCCTATCTCACGCCCTCCCCATACCTCACCACAAACAACCCCCCCGAGTCAAACCCCACCTCCTACCTTACCTTTGGTCCAGGGGGAGGGTCTGGGGTGGTGACCTACGCCACGGGAGGCCATGCCTACTTTCAGTCCCAGAGTGCTGGGCAGATTGTGCTGCAACCAGCCAGTCACCATGGTGAGTTTTTACTATACACGCTTGTCTCCTTTGATCAGGGGGGATGTCTAAGCCATGGTTGGGTTGAGTCAAAGTGTTGTATTATGTGTTCAGGTGGTATGCAGGCCTACCAGGCCTACCCGTGGAGTGAAGTGTACAGCCAGCCGGCGATGTTTCAGCGTGCCCAGTGTCCCCAGCAATACAACTCCAGCCTGGGGGCCACCAGAGAGCACCAGCCCCCCTCTACCTCCGCCATGCTGCCCCCGACCTACTTTCCTCGGGCGGCCAACGGGCCCTCCCACCTGCACACACACTCTCACCTGGCCCCAACACAGACTCAAACGCACACCGCAGCCCCACCCCCGGTGTTGCCCCCCATATCTTCTCTGCGTTCCACTCGCCTTAGGGTGGACTGCGTCCTGCCCAAGTCTACTCTCCCTCCCCCCTCTCAGTTGAGCCCCACCTCCCCGGAGGGGACTCTAGACTCCACCTGTGTGAAGATGGAGTTTGACAGTCCCAGAGAGATTCATAGCCATTTCCACTGTGAGTTCTCCCCAATACACTTCTGACTTTTGTGGGAAAAAAAAGAAAGCTTCTAGTTAAAGTTCTGGCGTTTCATTCTTGTTGCCTTTAAGACTTTCGTGTGTCATGTATGCCCCAAGAGTTGGACTTCAAGCATTTGGGCTGAAATAAAGACTATTTACTTTGTTACCTTTTAATAGTTTTATATATATGTATGTATGTATGTGTCTTCTGTGTGCTTGAAGTTTGTAAGTTCCCGAGCTACCTGCAGTTGCCTTTTAATGACACTAGAGAGCACTGTTTGTCATGCAGGTGAGACATTTGTGTTTGTAGTCAGTGGATTCTATTAGGAAAGGAAGTGGACTCACCTTTTTATCTGTATAGGCTTGGGGGTGTTTGTGTAGTTTGTTTTCCTGTCACTGTCAACATCTTTCACTTGATTAGTTTTCCCCTAACTAAAAGTAATTCAGGGTTTGGCAGGAGAAGTGAAAAGGAGTAACATATAAACATTGAGGTGGGAGGGAAATGAAAGGTGTGAAGAAGAGGGATAGGGGAAAGATATTGGAAGAATGGCTGGTTAAAGAGGCATGTGTGAAGAGCTAGAGACGGTTGCTACGTAAAGTGGGGGAGGGCGAGTCAGGGATAGGAGAGGTGGTTTGGGTTGCGGGATGTGGGGGAATTGGGGGAGAGGGTGTAGGAGCACAGACGTCTGTTATGTAACAGCTACATTAAGATTTATTTTTAATGAGCCTCCTCACTGGCCACTGAGCTGTTATTGTTGGCAAGCGGGGCGAAGCATAGAAACACACTCAAAGGTGCACATACATACGCACACACTCATCTACAGTTTAGAAATGCAGAGGATATATTCATGCACACGCACATACAACTTTAATTCCTGGAGAGAGGCCCACAAAGCTTCATAGGACCCCTATTCACGTATGGACTCAGAGCAGGCACAACAACACATTGGGAGCCTATGTAGGCAGTGCTACTGTGAATGGTTGTGTATCTGTGTGAACTTTTAGATTTCGGTGTGTCTGCTTGAGGGCAGGATTGTGCAAGTTTAGGTTTGATTCATTTTTCCAGGACTTCCCTGGTGTGAACAGAGGGTGCTCACAGCACAGCTGGAAGGTACTAGGTGTGTGCATGTGCTAGAGAGAGAGAGAGTGAACAAGCTAGCGCAGGTATAGGATGCTTTAGTCCTAGCTGTACCCACCATGTCAATATTTAGTCAGTATTCTGAGATGTAAAAAAGCTGACTTGTTTCAATATTTATGGATGTGGTCAAACACGAAATCCTCACAGTCTTTCCAACCCCACTGGCAGCACCCACACACAGCTACCTGTCTTAGCAACCCGCTGCCGTATAGTTAAGGAGGAATGTTTAATGAACAAATCTTTTCATTGCTGGGGATACAGTCCGGCTGCTGTGTTTTCAGCGCCCTGGTGCATTTTCACATAAGCACATATAAAACATTTGTTTTGGATGTTGGAATGTTTTTTAACGTTATGGTAATTTGTTCCAATCTCAGAACTATGTTGTTATTTGTGCATTGATTTAAATGGTGTTTTGATAGGTTACAATACATGGAGGAAACTGGCGGATGAAGAGATGTGAGGTGGGGAAGAGGAATATGACAAAACAGCAGTATACCTCACAATGAAAGTTACTCAATAAAACTGTGTTGTTCTATTAAGAGGTATGCTCTTGATACACAAGGCCATGTACTGTAGGGTCGTTGGCAACAGATTGAATTTTGTGATTGCTGCCACAGGTTGGCCTGGGATGCCCTAGAGTCAGCTCAGTTGAGGCTATGGAGAACGGTTGTGCTAGACTTGTTTTCTTTTTATTGAATAATGCATATCCTGAGCCTGGCAGTGGCATTTGGCCATACTATAGACTAAGTGGCCATGTGAGTGGGCTGTTAATGTTGTGGAAATATCCCAATGTTCTGCCAGCAAACATGCAAACACTGCATCTGCGTCCAATAACATTTGCCCAAAAGCATACAATGAAAATTTGTGTTATATGGCAAAATAGAGAAATGTAATGTACATTCGGAGAGGAGAGAGCAAGGTAAGAAAAAAGCTAAGAAGAGAAGTAGCAGGGGGAGATACGATGGAATTTTACATTTTGGGCTGGACATACATAGTTCAGTGTAAAATTAAAAACCGACGGGCACTGAAGCCAGATGTTTGGGTCATTCATACAGCTACACATACATAGTCCTCTATAACATGAAATACCGGGCACTGAAGCCAGATGTTTGGGTCATTCATACAGCTACACATACATAGTCCTCTATAACATGAAATACTGGGCACTGAAGCCAGATGTTTGGGTCATTCATACAGCTACACATACATAGTCCTCTATAACATGAAATACTGGGCACTGAAGCCAGATGTTTGGGTCATTCATACAGCTACACATACATAGTCCTCTATAACATGAAATACCGGGCACTGAAGCCAGATGTTTGGGTCATTCATACAGCTACACATACATAGTCCTCTATAACATGAAATACCGGGCACTGAAGCCAGATGTTTGGGTCATTCATACAGCTACACATACATAGTCCTCTATAACATGAAATACTGGGCACTGAAGCCAGATGTTTGGGTCATTCATAAAGCTACAGATACATAGTCCTCTATAACATGAAATACTGGGCACTGAAGCCAGATGTTTGGGTCATTCATACAGCTACACATACATAGTCCTCTATAACATGAAATACTGGGCACTGAAGCCAGATGTTTGGGTCATTCATACAGCTACACATACATAGTCCTCTATAACATGAAATACTGGGCACTGAAGCCAGATGTTTGGGTCATTCATAAAGCTACAGATACATAGTCCTCTATAACATGAAATACTGGGCACTGAAGCCAGATGTTTGGGTCATTCATACAGCTACACATACATAGTCCTCTATAACATGAAATACCATGCACTGAAGCCAGGTTTTGGGTAATTTATACAACTACACAGACATAGTCCTCTATAACATGAAATACTGGGCACTGAAGCCAGATGTTTGGGTCATTCATACAGCTACACATACATAGTCCTCTATAACATGAAATACTGGGCACTGAAGCCAGATGTTTGGGTCATTCATACAGCTACACATACATAGTCCTCTATAACATGAAATACCATGCACTGAAGCCAGGTTTTGGGGTAATTTATACAACTACACAGACATAGTCCTCTATAAAATGAAATACTGGGCACTGAAGCCAGGTTTTGGGATCATTTATACAACTACACAGACATAGTCTATAACATGAAATACCGGGCACTGAAGCCAGTTTTTTTGGACATTTATACAGCTACACAAACATAGTCCTCTATAACATGAAATACCCGGCACTGAAGCCACATATTGGGTCATAAGTACAGCTAGACATACATTGAAATACTGAGCAGCTGACACTACCTGGGTTTAGCCCAATTGGATTACACTAACTCTTTATAATATTGATTCATCTAAACTATTCTTCATCAGAGTGGACACTGGTTTTAGATGAAGGGTTCAGGAAACCTGAATTGAGTTTGTGTCTTGAAGGAGGTTTGTTGGAAGAAAATGTTCACCTGCACGTTTGTGTTTGTCCAAGTTACATAAGGTGTCTGTTAAGGTGTGTGTTAAGGTGTGTTTTTCTTGCCATGTGGGCTCAGTTTAGTGTTTTGATACCATATGGCTCATTCCTAGAGATACTGTCAACTCCAAGAAAAACATCTTGTCTAATCGTTCATCTTTTGGCCAGTAGACGTGCATACTGTCTCTTAATGTCTCTCTCTCTCTCTCTCTCTCTCTCTCTCTCCTCTCTCTCCTCTCTCTCTCTCTCTCTCTCTCTCTCTCTCTCTCTACCTCCCTCCCTCAAACTTGACTCGGCTTTGCAGCGCGCTAGGTTCAGAAGGAAATCTGTCTGGCTAGTTACTGTACTGCCTCACCTCACTTTCCCCCTCCTCCCCCTCCGCCCTCAATCGTGGCTTGTTCAGGGGGTGGTGGGGGGCACAGAGGAATGCGGCGTTGGGCTGGGTGGAGTGGGATGTGGGAGTAAAAAGAGAGGTCTCTGTTCAGAGAGTGTGTCTGAGATAGAAACATGGAGGAGAGCACTCTGATGAATGTGTATGTGCCTATAACTCTGTTTGGGGGCCCACCTGATAGAGGAGACACATGAGCGATGTGATCCACAAGTGTGTTTGCCTGCTTGATATCTCTCTGTGGTAGACTACGTTTTCTGTATTCAACGTACACACACCAGGGATTCTTATTCTTCTAAAGTCAGGTATTGCTTAGAGAAATATACATTTAAAAGTGCACACGCACACGCACACACACACACACACACACACTCACAAACACACACACACACACACACACACACACACACACACACACACACACACACACACATAACACGCTCAAACGCACAGAGTGGCGGGAACACTGTATGCTGTGTATGGTTGGTCTCCGACTTCCGGCCCATAAATGTGTGTTTGCTATATGAGGGAACATAGGGAGAAAAGAGGAATTCATGTTGGTGTTTATTTGAGCTTAAGCCAAATCCAACTGCAGCAATTGCCCGCAGCCTTCACTGGGGCCCAAGAGGTCTTGTACCCCCCGCCACACACACACACACACACACACACACACACACACACACACACACACACACACACACATATAGAAACCTCAGATGATGGTAAACAACAGCCTCTCTCATTCTCTCTCAAACACACACGGGCAGGTGAGAATGCACTCCTAACCATGCGCTCTTACCACCCATTCTGTGCACAGACACACTCGCGCGCTCACACAATACAACTATAGATGTAAGACTACACACATGCCTGTCCATCCTACCTATATCAAGGTGTTCCTTCCTAGCGTTTTAAGTCAGCCCATGGCAGGTATTTCCTCCCTCTGACCCCCCCCCCCCCCACCACCCACACCCACATGCACACTGACTGAAGGTATAGAGGGGGCCGTCTGTGGGCTGAGTGTGTGAAGCACTTGCATTGATAACCTGGAGCTCTGAGAGAGGGAGCCTCACTTTGTGGACGTCCCCTTGCCTACTCTCTTCCCTATGCTACGCTCCCTCCTTCCTGGGCCCTCATTCTAGGATTGCCTCTAGACGCGCTCGGACTCCCTTTTCCACCACTCCATCCCTCTCCTCAATCGCCATGACGCCTGCTCCGCCGTTCCTCCTGCTGCTGCTCGGCCTCATGGGAGCTCACGCCACCGTCGACGTCCGCACAGCTGCTGCCATGGGTAAGAGCCACACCTGACCTTTAACCTCAGAGAATAATCCCTAATCCCTTGGATTTCATGTCAATAGAGATGTTGTACGCCTCAAACTCCCCATGCATGCTGTGTTGTTGATCATGGTGTCCTGAACTCAAACTCCGAATAATTTTGTTTTGACATGGACAATCTAGACAATCTTAAACTCTTCCCTGCAGTTTATTTGGCTAGAACGGGGATCAAGACAAGATTTGTTTGAGTTAATTGATATTTACTCATGGTAGAATCATCAGTGGGGTTTGCTCTCTGGAAAACCAATACTTGATTCCTGATGGATGATTTCTCAAACATATTCACTTTAATTACTTTACAGTGGTTTAAAAAAGAATGTTGTTTTAGAGGGTGGAGAAAGAGTATGAACTAAAATGAAGTGAGTAGCAGTGAGTTTATTATTTTTCAATCGTTTGGTGGGAATTGTTGGTTAGATTGTATACATCTTAAAAATATCCCTGCTTTAAGGAATTGATGATATTTAAGTTATTATTATTTCAATGCATTTTACAATATTAACAGCTTGAGATGGATTTATTATTGAAGTAAGTGTGGCTATAATAACATCTTTTTAAGTGCATCACCTCTGCTTACTGTAGCTGCCACTGCGTTCAGTATGGTTACGGCCCTGGCACGTAAATGGGTGCTCTGTATGTGCGTGTGTGTACGTGTGTGTGTGTGTGTTTCTGATGTACATAAAGGAGGTGTGGTATAAGTAGGGAACGAGGGAGCGAAAGAGGTGAAGGGAGCAAAGGGAGATCAGTAATGTTGCCCAAAGTTCAGCAAAAGCATACTATATGAAAAAACGCTCCTCTCTTTTCCTTGTTCTTTACTTTTGCTTTTTCTGCCACATTTATTTTGGGAATTCCTTTTGTAAAATAAATTAATATCTTAGTATCTGTTAGATTTGTGTATAAAGTCATTTTAACCAAGTTCATGGTCAAACTGCCGCCATCCTCTATACCTGGTCTACCACATTCCGTGCTACCCCTCACCCAATTTTGCTTTCAGTCATGTGATCCATCGAAAAATGTTGCTTTCGCTTACCTCGTCATTATACATGTAATTATATTCCAAGTCATCCAGTGACGCGCGTTAACAATTTAACAAATAATTCCTTTAGTCATTTACCCTTTCAATCTTTCCCTCTCTCTCCTCCACAGCGGCAGGTTTGTGTAACACTCGACCCACTGACCTGGTGTTCATCGTGGACAGTAGTCGCAGCGTGCGTCCCTCTGAGTTCGAGCAGGTCAAGGTGTTCCTGGCAAAGGTCATCGAGGGCCTTGATGTAGGCCCCAACGCCACCCGCGTGGGAGTGGTCAACTATGCCAGCCGTGTTAAGAATGAGGTGTGTGTGTGTGTGTGTGTGTGTGGATGTGAGAGATGGAGACAAGCATTCTTATTAATATCCCTGGTACTTATTTGTCTTTTATTAAAGACAGCACATCCTTTGCTATTTTGAATGTTTTCTAATTTGTTACTGTAATCTGTGGATACACAACCTTTACAATTAGTAAGACAATAAACCCCCGTGGTTCAGTTTTTAAACACCTTCAAATGAGGATTTTTTTCTTCCAAAATGTGCTTTGTCGTATAATGTTATGGAGACCATCTTTGTACTCCCTCAGGTCTCTCTGAAGACCCACCGCACCAAGGCAGCTCTGGTGAAGGCCGTGACCAAAGTGGAGCCCCTGTCCACTGGAACCATGACTGGCCTGGCCATCCAGTCTGCCCTCAACGTGGCTTTCAGCGAGGCTGAGGGGGCACGTGCACGCTCCCCGGACATCAGCAAGGTGAGCCCCTCGCACACACCTGGACAAATAAACACACGCTCATACCCTGGTCATCGTACAGCTAATGCACATCTGTCATCAACCCACATGCACTTAAATATATCCATTGTGGGTCTTCACCTCTCTCTTAAGGTGGCCATTATCGTGACGGATGGGCGCCCCCAGGACAACGTGCGCGACGTGGCCCAGCGGGCGCGGGACGCCGGCATCGAGCTGTTTGCCATTGGTGTGGGCCGTGTGGACATGAATACACTGAAGCAGATCGCCAGCGAGCCTCTGGATGATCACGTAGACTACGTGGAGAGCTACAGTGTCATTGAGAAACTCACCAAGAAGTTCCAGGAGGCCTTCTGCGGTAAGGGAGGGGACCAAGAGAGAGTAGGATGGGAAGAGAAGAGGGGTTGGCTGTGAGAGGGCATATACTGGGACGCCATGGTAGGGTCAAATTGAAAGGGGGCTGAAGGAATCGGTTAGGGGCAGTTTGAGTGGTTATCGTCCTTATATCCAAGCGGTTTGGTCTGAGGGCTAATCTGTGCCAAGTGGTAAGAAGTGGGGGCCGCATTCCATTTCCATTGTTCCCTCTCCTCAGGTGTCGTTCACAATTCCTCATTGACAAATAACACTTTAAAACTATAAATGCATCTTTTGTTCTTTCTTATATTCACTCTTTGTAGAGTTGATTGTAAGGAAGTGAATGAGGACCTGAGGAGAATAACAACTCTCTGGAATAAAATGCACCCCCGTTCCTCAGTCAGTCCTCACAGTCTGAGGATTGCAACTGAAGTACCTGTAAAATGGACTAAATTAATGCTCTAGAAATCCCTAACAGGCTTAGTCTGCTGCGGTTTTGACTGGTGCCTATCAAGTTGCAGCAGCCAATCATATAAACAAGATCCGGACGCAGATTTGCATGGTGACAGGACTGGTTTGCCATTGGACAAGATTGTACCAATCATTTTCGAAAAAAAGAAAAGACCAATAAGATTTGTCTGGGTACATCTTAATCCAATACCACCCACTTCTATCTTTTTAACGATCCACTGTAGCAATGATTATGTATTTTTTATGGATTATCTTGACAAGTCTGTTATACCTCAGAACGTCAGCTACACAGTGGATAATTAAAAACAATGGTAGATTCTCCCCAATTCTTAATCTGACATAGTTTAATTCTCTCCCCTAACTTCTACAACCCATCCCTCTGTGTATATGTATTTGTGTGCCTGCATGTTTGTGTGTGTGTGTGTGTGTGTGTGTGTGTGTGTGTGTGTTTGTGTGGGGGCGTGCGCGTGTGAGGGCGAGGGTGTTGAATGTGTTTGTTTGTGTTTGTATGTGTACCTGTATGCGCGCGTGCATGAACGGGTGTTTGTGTGTGTGTGTATTTTGCATGCCAACTCCAGTGTCGGACCTGTGCGCCACTGGGGATCATGACTGTCAGCAGGTATGCATCAGCAGCCCTGGATCATTCAAGTGTGCCTGCAAAGATGGTTTTACCCTCTTGGACGACGGCCGCACCTGCAGCGGTGAGTATGTGTGTCGGTGTACGTCTGTGAGAGACAGTGAAAGAGATCATGAGGGCCGTGTTCACAAAGGTGCGACAGGGTTAGTGTCTGAGTGTTAGGTTCTGGTTTAATGCTGCGTGCGCGTCTCTCTCAGCCTGCAGTAACGCAGCCACCGACGTGGTGTTCCTGATCGACGGCTCCAAGAGCGTGCGGCCCGAGAACTTTGAGCTGGTCAAGAAGTGGATCAATCAGATCGTGGACAAATTGGACGTGTCCGAGACAAAGGCTCACGTCGGCCTGGTGCAGTACTCTAGCTCAGTCAAACAGGTTCGTCTGCCGCCATCTTTCCTCCTTCTTCGCGATCCTTTAATGGTGGACGCTGGAATGAGCCCCTAGTTGGTAGCCTCGTTGTCCATTAGAACAGCTCATTCCTCCTGCTCAGTCTCTCCGCCTCTCTCTGACTCCCCCTCCTGACGGTTGTCTCTTCAGGAGTTCCCTCTGGGACGTCACAACAACAAGAAGGATCTGAAGGAGGCTGTGAAGAAGATGGCCTACATGGAGAGGGGGACCATGACCGGCCAGGCCATTAGGTTCCTGACAGATACCAGCTTCAGCCCCTCCAGCGGGGCCCGACCCGGTGTGGCCAAGGTGGGTATCGTCTTCACTGACGGACGCAGCCAAGACTACATCGGAGAAGCCGCCAAGAAGGCCAAGGAGAACGGTATGTCTCTTTATGCATAAAAGGCATTTACATAATATAGATGTACGTTTGTGCGCGTGGGTTATAAGATTGCAAAACAAGGTGTGACATTTGTCAGCAGCTGTTGTCTTGGTTTGCACTGCAGGGTTCAAGATGTACGCTGTAGGAGTCGGTAACGCTGTAGAGGATGAGCTGAGAGAGATCGCCTCAGAGCCCACCACAGACCACTACTTCTACACTGCTGACTTCAAGGCCATGACCCAGATTGCAAAGAAGCTGCAGATCAACATCTGTAAAGGTCAGACATCTTCTCACCAATACACACAGTACATACAGTACTTATAGGAATCTCCTTTGGGGACGCATTGTATAATTCAGAAGGGAACATGATATTTTCAACAAAATTGTATTCAACTTTTTCTCCCAAGATACCTTTTTAAATAAGTACTTTCTGTCTGCACAGAGGAGGATCCTTGTGAATGTGACTCCCTTGTGAAGTTCCAGAAAAAAGTAGAAGATGCCCTACAGGCACTAACAAAAAAATATATCCTTTCACCAGAGGTGTGCATCAAGAGCCTGTGTCAGTACATGATCGTTTTCATATCTGAGTGATTGAAGATGACAGTTCTTGGTTTGTGTGTGTGTGTGTGTGTGTGTGTGTGTGTGTGTGTGTGGCTTATTTGAAATGTTGTTTGTATACGTGTAGATTACATGGTAGGGGTTTCCTTGACCAATGCTTCACTGGACAGTGTGTCAAAGAGGATTGCAGCCCTGGAGAACAAAATTGTCTAAGGACTTACTCCCCCCACCTGTCCGCCCCCCACACAAACACACACTATTGTGACTTCCTGTAAAATATTTAAAAAGAGCCTGTGTGAACCTTGTCCTCCTTGCTTGTACCTCCTTTCTCCTCATACTTCCTGGTTGGCCGTCTCAATCTTTCACCTCTTCTTTGTCTGGTCTCTTGGGAGATACATAATGATTCCCTTGTGTGCTCCCATTCTTATTCCATAGGCAGCTTGTGTGTTAATAAAAGTCTTCCCTCATAGGGAAACAGTGATGGTACCCTTCTGAGTTTTCTCTCTGGCTGCCTGTGTTGTTCTGGTCTCTTCCCTACAAATAGTTTCTCTCCAGCCACCTCTCTGTCTATGCTTTCCACCACACAGTTTCTATTATTTGATTATGATATATAAATATATAAAGGTAATTTAATATAAGACTGGTGTTGGATATACAGTACATGTTATTATGTTTATTTTATTTAAATAAAAATGATTCAGGAAGTATGCATTGAAGTGGTGTGTAGCTACATAAACACAAATATGAACACACATTCTCACACAAACAATAGAAAAAAAAAACACTCGCCAGCTTAATGGCATAACTTTTATAAAACAGAATAAAATTTTGCACAAGTTTAATGTCACTATTTTTCACAGGATTATCACTTATAACTAACGATTGTCTAATTTGGGTAGAAACTACAATTATACAATATACAATTTACAAGATTTATCTTGAAAATATGGGATCTAATCTAGTGACATTTCAGATAGATTTTGTGAAAACATAGATTGTAACCAGGCGACCCCACACTAGGATATCCCAAGTTAATTTAACTAATTTAACTAACTTTAGTTAACTTTTGTTATTCTATGAAACTTTATGAAAGAAAAGTTCTCTACAACACCTTTCACTTTTAAGTTTAAACTGAGGTCATGCAGTAGTATTCTGTCAGGTAGGCCTATATTGAAACAACAAATCAATTCCCAAGCAAACTGTATATGGTTGTTAGGCTATCAGCCAGACAACTCCCACACAAACACAGCCACCTGTCAGCCAGAACAACTGAAGATATTTTCAGGGATATAATCTATATAAGATATAAAGATAATCATCGAATATCTGTGAAAAAAGTGATCTCATTTGAATTTGAATTGTTCTTTATTTCAAGAATCGTAAAGGTTTTGCAGAAACGAACTGTTTCCAATGATTTTTACCCACATCTTTAATATTTGGGATAATTGGCTTCATTGCAGAAACGATGCTGTGAATGCAAGTTTACTGTTTGACCTGGTACAAACGCACACAAGCTATGCAAAGTTATTTGACACTCAAAAATAAAAAAAATTACATTTAGTAGAATAATCATACTTGCCAAACAAGTCAAGAGAAGAAAATTGGACCATCCTGACGTCACTACTGGTAGGTGGGACAAAACTCGTCGTACCCGGCGAATCGTTAGTTATCGAACAGAAGAGGTAATTAAAGTTGAGCGAAATCCAATCTCAACAACTATCAATATATATCGTTTTCATTAATACAAATGCTTATTATGCTGTAAAACAGTTATCGGCGAAACGTGATAGCAGCACTTGTTTACTACGGTCGGTACATGGAGTTACTGCTAGCTAGCTAACGTTAGCTGGCGTAGTCTAACGACAAGTTCATTCAGCTACTTGCTATCAGGTTTACGTTACACAGTCATTGCTCAGTGTCCTCAGTGAGGCTGTACAACTTCGACACACAAGATTTGCCGTTGTTGGGCTTTGTTCATTGTATAGTTTGGAAGACTGCTTGTGACAAATTGTTCCAAGCGGCAATCTAGACTAGCGGCTTAACTAGTAACGACGTGAACAGCTTTTCTTCTCACTCAGCATCAGGTGCTCAACCTCCAGTCCAAGTCTTAACGTTATCGTTAGGCCTCCTGGAGATGGCTAAGAATGAATCCGCGATATTCGTTCTCTGCGAACCAAGAATAAGTGAATCTAACTTGTCACCAAAGCGCTCCATGGGACCCAAGTCTGGGCCCGAGTATGAATTTGTGGCGAATCCGAAGAGTATTACGCGACTCTGCAGTAGAGATGAGGCAGAGCGAGCGGCGGCCCTGGAGGAGCTGACCCAGGAGGTTTTGACGTGTGTAGGTCTGGACCGACCTGATTCCGCAAAACTCGATAAAAACACACTGCTCCATTTGCTTCGGGTGTCACAATCATGCCCAATACAGGAGGTCCGTGAGAGAGCGGCCCAACTGTTACAGACTGCGCAGGTAACTAAACATTTTTGCCTCCATGGTCATTTAAATAGGCCTAATGATAGACTAGTTAAATTGTGTTGAAAAACATGTCAACACCTATTCGTGCCCTAAGTGGCGCTAGTTAACTTTTGCTGCTACGATCCAATATTTGTTTTTATATACTTTTTCTACTTGTAGTCATTCTCTGTACTGGCTGAAAAATTGCGCATTCATGCAATGTGATGACCATGATTCCACAGCAGTTTGGGAGGATGCGTTATCATTTTTGTCTGATTGCACTATGGTTTCATCAGACGATCAGACGTTAACACTAAATGTGATGCAAGACAGCCAGTCGGTGTGCTCAAGATTTACAGCCACGCCCCCTTTCTTTAATACACCCCCAACCCACAAGTAGCTGTAAATTCTAGAAACATACGGCATTAGCCGTCTTGCTTGTTATAAACATAACAAAGACTGGTTAATTTGAAGGGAAAAAAGGATTCATGCAACGAATGGTGAGTTTATGCAGTATATTTTAAAGCTAACTTACTGGTTATATCTTGAAACTAAATGGCAATGCCAAGTGCCAAGAAGGAGGCATTCTCATCTACTCAAAATTGCTTTCTAGTTATAATTCAGCTGCGTAGGTGTAGCCGTGGTGTCATGATATTCTGAATAATCAATGATTGTCTCAGTTTAAAAATACTTTTTATATATTTAAAAAAGAAACCATGAAATACTTCACATGCTTCTTCAACCGTGGGAGCATTAATCTTTCTCTAACTTCTATCCATTTCCTTGATTTTCCCTAGGAGCGAGGAGTTGACATACCTCACGCTGTAGCCTCAGGTCCAAGTGCCTTTATTCCTACAAAAGAGGTCAGTTTGTGTGGCATTTCAAAACAGTGTCGGTGTAAAACAGTTTGTCTCCGTCTAGTCCATATACCTTTTTTTTTTGTAATTACAGTGTAACTATAGCAAAACCCTTTTTATTCATATGTATGGATTTTTTATTATTAGTATTATTTTTTGCATAGCCTTGATACAGTGCCTTGCGCAACTATTTATGTGAAATACATACAGTTTGGCCAGTAGAGTAGAGTTCTTTTTTTTTTTTACCTACATTCAGCAAGCAACGTTGGATGTTGTCCTCCTTATCTACCTTTCCCATCAATCACATCTATTATCTACTCTACTCCAAGGGTACAACCCAATTTTATACTGCCAACAGTTTCCAGATTGTTTTTTAATCATAGCTACTTTTGAAATTCATGTTGATACATGGCAATGTATGCATGAGCAAACGTAATCTTTAGTGGGTTTACCATCATTTCAATATTTAAAACAGAACTAACTGTTGTCATCCCTGCAGCCTGCAGTGAGTAGATGGTTCAGAGCTTTTGGCAATTTATTCTGAGGGTGTAAATCATACAACAACCTTTGAAACATACCAGCCAGCCATTGCTATTGCCAGCCACATTTTGTACCAGAGGCTCTGGTGTCTCTCAATCGTTGGCTACTACTGCTACCCCACCCAACTAGTCTGTTGTCTAAAGACATTTGGAGGAAATTGATCTCCATCTTTCCAGTGCCTATCAATGAGATTTTATGCATTTGAAAGTCTAATTAAACTATATGAGGATAGTGTACGCATTGCTGTTGCTCTTTTAAGATTCTGGAAGAGGGGCCCGATCATGAAGTCCTGATGGAAGCTTTCCTCTCATTGGGCCGGCTGGATCACGTCACGACGATGATTGCATTGCACCCCGACTACCTCAGCTGCTTCCTGCGCACCCAGCATGCATTGCTGGAACTTGACGGCCCACTCCCGCGTGCCTGGAGGCACTACATCTTCATCATGGTGAGAATTACCTAGCGACCTGTCCAAAAGAGAGTTGTTTGGTTAAGCTTGTCCCATGGTGACCCAGCTGTCATGTTTGTTTTAACATTTAATAGTACCCTAGTACAAATGTCTTGATCTGAGTGGGTTTGTCTTTGTCTTTGTGTGTGCGTGCGCGTGTGTGTGTGTGTGTGTGTGTGTGTGTGTGTGTGCGTGTGTGTGTGTGCATGTGTGTGCAACCCCTAGGCGGCCGCTCGCCACCAGTGCTCCTATCTGGTGCAGCAGCACATTGCTGGGTTTCTGGAGGCCGGGGGAGAGGAGAGCTGGCTGGGGGGAGTAGAGCACGCCCACGCCAAGCTCCACTGCCTGCACACACTCAACAAGCTGCTGGCCCACCGGCCCTGGCTCATCACACAGCAACACATCCAGGTGCCCATGCACACCCATACACATACTGACAGAGGCTGGAGTCTCCGCCATCTAAACGCATGTCTGCAATTGAAACTCGTCCTTCTATTTCCCCCAGGAATTGGTTTGCCCTGGAGCAGAGTCTCGCTGGTCACTGGCCGAACTGATTCACGCCGTGGTTCTGATGACGCATGCTCACTCCCTGTCCTCCTTCGTCTGGGGGTGTGGCCTGAACCCGGAACCTGACCACTCGGGGGGCTATGCCTTTCACCCGCCCTCGCCCAATCACCTCCTCCGGCGCCCTCACAGCCCCGCCCATGAGGATGGCAGATCAGACGTAAGTGTCGCGGGAATTTATGATTGTGTTTTTAAATGAATCATTTTTTAAATGCTTTGTCATTACATTTTCTAGCAAGGGGAAAAGTGAAGGATAGCAGTAGATTGGATTACATCAAGGCTTCTCAGAAGATTATATCAGGGATGCTTACATTTTCTGTCCTTGAAGCGTTTTTTAGATAGGAAGTCACGTACTCTACTTTCTGTTGTGTTGATTTTTCTGCAACGCCACGAAACACTACAGTGGCGCTAAAAGGTTTTCTCTCTGGCTTCTCTTCCCAGCTGGTAGACGGAGGCATGGAGGTGGAGCTGTTGATGAGGAGGATGGTGGAGTTGCAGCAGCAAGAGGAGGAGTGCTCTCAGGAGGAGATGCTCACTCGTTTCGAGAGGGAGAGGAGCGAGAGCATACCGACAGGTACACACACGCACACACACACACACAGGCATTAGCTGGTAGGTTACTTTTTGAGTCAGTGTCTTTTCCTCTCGCCAGGCTCCAGAACTATACACACAGTATCACATTTTCATGTTAGAATTAATGGAAGACTCAGGGTCCATTGGCCCCAATGCCCCAGAAGTGTGTGCTTGTGTGCGAATCTACAGAACATGTGCTGTGAGTTGTGGAGGTGCGACTCTGACCTAAACATATTGGTGTGTGTGTGTGTGTGTGTGTGTGTGTGTGTGTGTGTGTGTGTGTGTGTGTGTGTGTGTGTGTGTGTGTGTGTGTGTGTGTGTGTGTGTGTGTGTGTGTGTGTGTGTGTGTGTGTGTGTGTGTGTTGATGTGCGTGTTTAGCGGTGGTGCGAGGAGCCGCTTCTGACCTGGTGTTGAGGTTTGTGGAGGATCCAGAATTCAGCTACGAGGACTTTGCCCCCAGAGGAGAACAGTCGCCTTCTACAATGAGAGCCCAGGTAGGTTATGTGGCCACGTGGACGTGTCGGCCATTTATGTAATGGCTGTTAAGTATAAAAGCTGTGCGTATGTGTCCCCCTTCATTCGTTGAGGCTGTCTTTCGTTGCGTGTAAAGGCATAATGTGCGATTCTGGCCCGGGCCTTATGCTGCATCTCTCTCCCTCTCTTTCTCTCGCCCGCTCGCTCGCTC